>MU839438.1:0-450955 GCA_030685255.1 Podospora conica | reverse complement strand
CCCCCCCCCCCCCCCCCCCCCCCCCCCCCCCCCCCCCCCCCCCCCCCCCCCCCCCCCCCCCCCCCCCCCCCCCCCCCCCCCCCCCCCCCCCCACCGTCGTCACTGTACTGTGTACTCTCTGTACACCCTTCGCAGGAAGATTCCGTTGGACGAGGGACATCATTCGCCGGGCGAGTTTTAGGTACCGAACTGCATGGAACGTCAAGCCTTGTCCTGCTGTCAACCACACACCAGCCACCCAGGCCTAGCGACCCTACCTACCTACCTACTGACGCTCAGATCTAGGCCAGATCCCCGTCGCGAGCGTTGTTGTGTGGTTCGGTCATCTACCCAGTGCACTAGGGGCGCCAGACATGCCAGATACGCGATCAAGAAGTGCCGCGGGCCCGGCTCAACCGCATCTCGATCCCTCCTTGACACCGCCGCTGGTGATGTGCTCACGGCTTGTCGCCCGCGCCAAGACCCTCAACCACCGCCGATATCACGACTCGGCAACTGGGCCTCACTCGGCCATAAACGCTTGCCAGCCCGCCAGCCCGCCAGCCCGCCAGCCACACCGACATCTCCTTCTACCCTTCCAGCCTGCTTCGTTGCCGCCAGCCGCGGCCAGAGGATATGGACGGCGGGATGCTCACCGGCGCCCACGGCCGGAAACCCTGCGAGACGGCAAGGACTTTCTCCACCTCCGTTCCACGACCCTTTTATCCCAGATGAAACAGGCAATCGTGCAGCATCGCTTCAGCCCGGCAGAACAGCCTCGATCCGCTCCACTGCTAGATCTGCATTTATTTCATGTTGAGTTGGCTGCACCGACCGGGTCAAAGCTCCTTTGTGTGCAAGTCATCGGTCCGGGTCGGTTCGTCATGCCACACCTTGTGCAGGAAGTAGGTACCTACTGTGTGTAAGTAGATATCAAGACCCCTTTCTGCTCTCCCCACCACCCCCCACCACCCATGATCGGGTGCCCAACTGTACCTGGCAGAACGTTGGATTGGCCGAACGAGGTTGAACAGCACCCTTCTTCGTAGGTACTCAAGCACACGACGCAGCACTCGGCCACTCAAGGCAGCTCGACAGCTACTTATGGGATGTTGCGTGCTACCCATCAACCAGGGACGACGCCGCCACGACAATCTGTAACAAACGCCCCGCTTCACATGTTACCCGGGCTGCTGGTTGCTTGGCGCTCATGAGGTTGCGGGCCTGCAGGCCAAGGAGCTCTGCTGTGCCTCATGTTTGCGCGCGACGATGCCGCGACGATGGATCCCAACAAGACAGCACGCACGGCGTCTGATCACACAGAGCAATCAGTTCCAAAGGACGAGCCCGTCCCTCGAGCTGCGAGCGCAAGATTGGCAAGAACGAGGCAGCGTTACATCGACGCAGAATTATCCGCTGTCGGGCCGCCTCCGGACGAGTCTTGGGAGCTGGACTTTGGTGGTCACATCCGGGACGGCCATTTATCCATCAGGCCCCAATGTCGACGCGCGCATTGCGGTTGCTCCTTTCTTTCCTCTTCGTTCATTCTGCGAGGAAGCTCCCATCAAACTGTCGTCCTGGTCTTGGTGCCGAACCTGACGATCCACATATGGCGGCACCCTGGGAGATATGGCTGGTTCAACTCTCGCCATTTCCTGGCAGCCGGGATGCAATGCCGCTCGCAACACCAACCTGCCACCGGCCACAGGTTCCGGGGCGTGCTGCCATCAAATTTGTGAAAAGCTCCCCCCAAGGCGGAGAGCACCGACCAGCATATGCCTACATGTCAGAACGCAGCAGCCAAAATATGTTGGTTTTGGCTGATATCACCATGGATATTAGCCTCAGTGTCGTCACGCATCTTGGGACGTACTCTGCCGTCCTCTTGTTGATGGCCTGCCCGGTCAAGTTCAAAGACGTGGGTGCTCTCGGTGGAATGGGCGATCGGTCCACCCCCCCCCCCTCGACTATCTCCCCGCCCTTCCTTTCTCGATACTCGCTACCGGGGGTATGCAACTATCGAAGTGGGTGGGAGGTTGGATGGCTGGCTGGCACCAGGCATCGGGTACTGTTATGTTCCGCGTCCCTTTTTCGTCCATTGGGTTGCCGTCGTTGGAATTGCGGCGCTTGCAGCCGCCATCAACCCACACCCTACACTCCGGCGGCCTTCGATGCTGAAGTAACCAAACTTCTTGGCTGCCAAATCGACCCGGCTTCACGGGCCGGAGGAATCGGCTGCAGCCGGGGTCGGTCTTGCTTTCAGGATGGCTCTTCCGCGAGACCTATTCAAGCTGGCAAGACCAGTGTGGTGTCCCACCACCGCTGTGCATCTGTGTCACTGTTCCACCGCGCCGAATCCCCCCCCAGTGCCATCGTCGACCCTCTTGGGCCGCCGCCGAGTCGGGCCTCTGTGTGTGTGCGTGTGTGTCCTGTCTGTCTCTGTCGACATGGAGCTACCGGTCGGTTCTCGTCGTACGGGCAAAGGGGCCTTCCCATCGAGCGAGCAACTGCAGATCGCGTAGTGTCGGTTCCGGTCGATCCCACTTCTGCGCCGCGAGCGCATGTCTCTGTATCTGGGCGGTCCACGTCATGCGAGTGGACGTCGACCTGCCGGTTCCATGTTCTGCATCGGAGCACGCTTCGTCTTCCCTTCTGGAAGACAACCCCTGACACGCTACCGGACGCTACGAATATCGTCCCCGTCAGAACCCTGCCAGGTGGTGTTGCTAGTCGCCTCAGAGCTAGGAAGGTACATAACATGTGTGTAATATAGATTGCCGACCGAAGGATGATAACCGACGGTTCGACGAGTTTGGGCTTGGGGGAGCCGCTCGTCTTATGCCAGCCCAGCAGTCGCTTCAGACTAGGACAAGACTACAGCACTCGATATAACGCACCGCGAAGGGACAAGCGCGCCAGGCTCCCTACAGAACTTGGGACCAAGCCCATCGGGCCACAAATAAGATGGGACAATGTATGCCATTGCAGGCGCCTGTCAGAATCCAACCACCTGGCCATCTCCCGGGAAGCTCGAGGACATAGCAATGTGAAAGACCTACCCTCCCAAGAGTCGGCTATCAACGTCGCCGTTTGAAACCATACTCGTCGAGATATCCAGGGGCATAGGTCGTGTCGCCTGACGGGCACATATCAACGAATGTGTGGGATATTGACTTCGATAGGGGTGGTTGCAATGTTCTGTGGCAGTATATACCAATAAGGACAAAACTCCCAAATGTATAATTCTCCAACGTAGGTATGTAGATCGGCGGGTGCCTGCGTCCAGATCTTGCATTTCACCTCACTCATAGGTAGATGTTGGTAGATGTTGATAGGTACCTTCCGCAGTACTGCCTGGCCGGATCCCTCAGTGCTGGAGCCCTCTGTATTCCGGGGCTCCGTACCCCGCCTCCATTCGCCTGGACCACCACAAGCTCTTTCAAGGCGGGGTCTCAAGTATGCTCACCGCCTGGCAACTGGAACCCCGCCTTTTGAGTGGACAGTATCCATGGCGAAGGATCCACATCCCGATGTGCTGATCTCAGGAGCTCAGTTCCTCAGATCTCGTCAGCTGTCAAGGTTGCAGAAAGACGAAGCCCCAGCTTTTGCCTCACGACCTCGTCTTGCTTGTCTGCCTGCCACGAACAAGCCCATAGGTGCTGCTGGAATATCTGGATAGCCCGGAAACTTGCGAACAGAACCAACAACTTCTTCTAGTACCGTTAGACCCGCCAACACCGACACATCCACTGCAAACGGACCTCCGGCATCGTGGCGCGCATACTGTGGTCCGAAGCGGCTCAGTCCGGGGAGACAGCCACCACGGTGAAACCCAAAGATACCATGGCTAGACCGTTGGCCTCACCAGCCCTCAGCCCGCAGTTCTGCTTCTCGTCCACAGCTCTTCGAGGTTTTTCGCACCGTATAATTCTTTTGGCGGCATGAGCTGATTCCATGCTAGATTTCCTCCGGCTGTCGAGGAGCTCCGTCGATGACACACTCAACCAGCATCTCAACGCGCTCATAACCCCAGCGAGAGAGGGCTTCGACCCGGCATCCACCTCTCAGCTTCGGCCACGGCAGCTCTCACGCCAG
This sequence comes from Podospora conica, assembly GCA_030685255.1. Taxonomy (NCBI): domain Eukaryota; kingdom Fungi; phylum Ascomycota; class Sordariomycetes; order Sordariales; family Podosporaceae; genus Podospora; species Podospora conica. Next base: position 446,881 of record MU839438.1, on the reverse strand, counting down.
GTTGACAGCGCCCAGTGCACCCAGTTCAAGGAGACGGTTCTTTTTCCAGCATGGCATGACCGCTCTCGCGTGCTCAGCTACTGCACTCTGGTGGCCACCAGTCCGGACCCGGACGACCCGGAGGCCGCACTGCTCAAGGCCGAGGACGAAAAAAGCAGACAGCGGACAATCGACGAGAGACTGGATCCCTACTCGGCCCGATATTTCCCGAGAGAGCCTCGGACCCAGCAGTTGGCTTCTCTCATCAGACAGGAACAGAGTGTCGAGAACATTGTCCGGTCCAAAACTTGGGCCACCATCAATGAAAGATGCGGTGTATCTGGGGGCAGTTGGGAACAGGCGTTTGAAGCGTGGCGGCGGAGAGGAAGCTCGTTGCCAACAAGCAACATGAAATGATTTCTGGCGGACAGAAAGTAACAAGCTGGTATTAAGGGGGTGAAAACAGATGGTCGTGTAACACTATGTAAAAAGATAGCTTTCCACTCGCTTTGGATGTTGTAAGTCGTTGGGATATGAATGGCTTATACTTGAAGACCACCCGAAATCCAACATTTTCGTGCAGTCGTCTCAGGGAGGTCGATTGGTTTGACGGTGCAACAAGCTCTGAGGGCTCCGAGCCACCAAAGTCCCGACCTCCATGGGCTCCTAGGTCCACTCTCGCATGCAATTGAAAAGGCAATGGAGAACGGCCCACATGGGGATTGTACTCTGAAAAACAGTGAAACCCGTCGTGGTCGATGTTCCGTGGCATCAAAGTCCGGGATTGATCTCGGAGTGGCACCGGCGGGTCTCTTGCCGAGTCGGGACCTGCGGTCTTTCGGCAAGTCCGCAGACGGGGAGGACGGAGCCGGAGACGCACGAGCCCCCGCCCTGAGCTTGGCCCACGCCTGACTTTGAATTTGGCTTGCCGCAATCTGTGCAACATCAACGGACCCTCAACATTGCATCCTGCATCCCCCCTCCCCCCTAAGGAGTGGACGCTGTGAACGCTGTGGAGGGACTCGAAAGCCACAAACGAGCAACGCCCTGTACCCAAGTGCGAATTGGTCCACAGCCCCTTCCATCCGACGTGGAATTGTGCGCCAGCGAGCTGTGTTTCCAGTTTGAGCTCCTCGACAAGACGTCGTCCTCGACCCTCTCCACCGACCTCTCTACTCTGTATGCTCCACCGCCCCCCGAACGCTCCGCCGTCGACTGACAATCGGTTGAAAAGGGCCTCTCCTTCGCTCCCTACCTCGAAACGACTTCAGGGTCGAGCTTGAAGGTCGACATTCCGACGGTACTCGAACCGAACACCCTCCCCCCCCCCCCCCACCTGCCAACCCCGCGCCAGCCGCGTCGCAACACTCAATCGAACTCCCGATGCCTCAACCACTAAGCTCGAGAGAGGCCAACCTCTTTCGGACCGTCATCCGCAACTATGAGGACAAGCAGTACAAGCGGGGCCTCAAGGCTGCCGAGCAGATCCTCAAGAAGAACCCGAGACACGCCGACACGATGTCCATGAAGGCGCTCATCATGAATGCTCAGGGCAAGACCGACGAGGCCTTCAGCCTGGCCAAGGAAGCCCTGACGATTGACATGAAGTCGCACATTTGCTGGCACGTCTACGGCATCCTCTACCGGACCAACAAGAACTTTGACGAGGCCATCAAGGCGTATAAGTTCGCCTTGAAGCTCGAGCCCGAGTCTCAGCAGATCCAGCGCGACCTCGCCATTCTGCAGATTCAGATGCGCGACTACCAGGGCTACGTGCAGAGCCGGGACGTCATGCTCAAGGCACGGCCGCACCTGCGCCAGAACTGGACGGCTCTCGCCATTGCCTACCACCTCGAGGGCAATCTCCAGCAGGCCGAGAATATCCTGACGACGTACGAAAAGACCGTCACATCTGCGCCGTTGAAAACCGACTTTGAGAACTCGGAAGCCCTCTTGTACAAGAACTCGATCATTGCCGAGTCTGGCGACATCGCCAGGGCCTTGGAGCACCTCGAGACGGAGGCCAAGAACTGCTTGGACAGGCTGGCGGTGATGGAACTCCGAGCACAGTACCTGGCTCAGCTTGGCAGGAAGGACGAGGCGGCGAAGGCTTATCGGGCGCTGCTGGAGAGGAACCCAGACCGACAGGACTACTACAAGTCTCTCACCGAGGCTCTCGGTATCCGCGACGATGACGAGGAGGGCCTCGGGGCCATCTATGCCGAGTATGCCGCAAAATTTCCTCGTTGCGATGCTGCCCGGCGCCTCCCGCTAGACTTTCTGACTGGTACAGCACGCCCCCTGGCTCCTCCTGCCCTACGCGCCCACATGGCGGTTGAACATTCGCTGACACGGTTCTCTAGGTGATGCGTTCCGGTCAGCTGCCAAGGCGTATCTGACCTTTATGCTCGACAAAGGGGTGCCATCCACCTTTGCCAATCTGAAGCACCTCTACGCGGACTCGACCAAAAAGGCCACCCTCCCGGCATTGGCGGAGGAGTACCTTGCCGCCAAGGGAAAGGCCGAGGCCAACGCGGATAGCTCCAAGGGCGTCGGCGCGGCGCTGTATTTCCTGGCCCAGCATCACAGCTACCACATGAGCCGGGATCTTGCAAAGGCCACCGAGTTCGTCGACCGGGCGATCGAGCTGGACCCCAAGAATGTCGACTTCCGCATGACCAAGGCCAGGATATTCAAGCACAAGGGGGAGCTCGAAAAGGCTTCGCTGGCCATGGATGAGGCACGGTCACTTGATGTCAAGGATCGGTACATCAACTCCAAGGCGGCCAAGTATCAACTGCGCAACAACGAAAACGAGAAGGCGCTCGCCACCATGGGCCTCTTCACCCGGGCCGAGACAGTGGGAGGACCTCTGGCGGACCTCATGGATATGCAGTGCATGTGGTTCCTCACCGAGGACGGAGAAGCATACCAACGGCGGGGCAATTACGGCATGGCCCTCAAGCGCTACCACACGATTGCCAACATTTTTGACATTTGGCAAGAGGATCAGTTTGACTTCCACAGCTTCTCGTTGCGAAAAGGTCAGATCCGGGCGTACATCTCCATGGTGCGATGGGAAGACCAGCTCCGCGAGCACCCCTTCTTCTCCCGGGCGGCCCTCGATGCCGTCAAGCTCTACCTCGCCATGCACGACAAACCGCATGGTGCCAACGGCGTCAACGGCGCCGACGGAAAGGATGAGAATGGTGAAGATGCTGCCGAGAGGAAGAAGGCGGCCAAGAAGGCGAAGAAGGAAGCCCAGAAGGCTGAGCGTGAGGCAGCAGAGAAGGCGGCCAAGCAAGATCCCAACAAGGCTGGCGCTCAGAAGGGCAAGGATGCTGAAGACACGAAGAAGAAGGATGATGACCCCAGCGGCCTGAAGCTTGCCGCTACGCAGGATCCTCTCGGCGACGCCATGAAGTTCCTCAACCCGCTCCTTCAGTTCAGCCCCCTCAATGTCGAGGCCCAGGTCGTTGGATTCGAGGTCTTTATCCGGAGAAGTAAGTTCCCACCCACCCACCAAGCTCTTGTGTGTATTCAGCACACTAACCCCTTTCAACAGAGAAGTATCTGCTGGCCTTGCGCTGCCTGCGGTCGGCGGTGGCCGCCAACAAGAACGATGCTCGTGTTCAGGAGCAAGCCAAGAGGCTGCGCGAGGCGACTCAGCCTCTGCTCGGCTCCATGAACCCCAAGTTGAAAGAGGCTCTTGAAACAGGCCTGGCAGCTGCCATGGGCCGGTGAATAGTGACTATTGGGAGGGCGTGGGCGGCTCAAAAGCAGGAGACGGCACTGGAGACTGGGTTGCAAGACTTGGTATATACCCACCTCTACTAGTACCCGGCTCCTACACCTCTGTGGCTGCATGGTATGGTGTAACGATGAACTGGTTCGTCTCGGTGGTTATACTTTCTACCTTCACGGAGGGTGATGCGCTGGGTCCGGCCGGGGAAGGGGCCCGCAACACACCAGGCGGGCTTCAGAGCCGAATAACTTGCTATGATCTTGGGATGAGAAGAGGGATTTGATAGAGAGTGCAGCTTGCGGCGGTTCGGCGGGTGGAGGGGCGACAAAAGCACATTTCTTTTTTTTCATAGAGCTTGTCCCGAGAGCTTTAGTTGCAAACGGCGCGCCCACAGCAGCACGCCCCAGCGATGGCTTTCTCCCCATCCCTCCCCCTTTCCTATCCCCGCACCGCACCCATCTCCCATGTCCCACCTCGCACCTCGAGGCTGAAGTGACGTTGAAACAAGCATCTGTGGTGGTTGTTCTGGAGTCCAGGACTGAGACCGGGGATGTTGATGAGGCCGGGGTTGTCCCTGACGCAGCTTCTTAAAATGGTTAATCTCCGCAGGATCCGACGCTTACGTTGTACGGAGTACCGTGCCTTCCCCGAGTCAACTTGCCCTCTCGCAGTTGTTTTGCTGGGTGCGTCGGATCTCTCAGGCTCACGACACGTCGCAGAAATTGATATTGCAACTTGCCACTGCGGCTGCCACTGCCGTTATCGAGCTGCTGCTGCCCGAGGAAGGTGGGAAAAGTCATTGCATCCATCCCGGTCTTCTTCTCCGACAATCACGGAGCCCCCGCCATCCCAAACCGACCAGGTATTCGGTATTCCGCAGGTGCTTTCTCCATCTCCCCATCTCCCCATCTCCCGGTTTCCAACTTTGTTTCGCTGCTCCCCCTGTCGAGCCTGTCCCAGGACGCCCGGGCGCGTGTGGTTGCAGCAGCGGCGCGCTGTCACATGCCAGCGGGTGGAGGAGGCAAGCAGTTGAGCAACAGAGATTAGCGACACGAATCTTGATTCTTTGAGACGCGACAACCTTTCTACCCCCCCACCCGATTGCCAGCGGCTCTGGCCTGCAGCGCGCAACCATGACCTCTCAGGATCAGACCACCGTCACCGCCTCGGATCTCGGGCTGCGGCAGAGCACCGCCCCGGCCGAGACCTCCCGGAGCACCCCCGATGCGCTTGACATCGCCCCCGGTGTGAGGCTGGTACTCGAGAAGGATTCCCTCTCCTTGCCAGGTATGCACGCCCTTTGTTTCTCTGTTGTGCAAATGCAGAATATCCACACCCAGTCCTCCCCATTCGAGCCGGTTGAGACGGCCCGTTGCTGATGTGCTGGTTGCTGCCCAGGCCAGGCCGTCGACAAACCCCAGAGAACATGCGGCTTGGGGAGTCCATGTAAGACGGCGACTGGTCCCACGCCTATACACATCATCGCCCCCCGTGCAGGCTGGGCGGTGGCTCCCACCCCATGACCTGAAGCTAACCTTTTTTTCTCCACAAGCATCTGACGGCACACCAGCCTCTGTGCCGTACTACAACATCCTCTGGGCTGAGACCAGCGACAATGGAAGGACCCTCCACGTTGACTACGCCGAGGAGGTCCGTTCGCACTCCCTTGGTGTCCGCAGCGTCAAGTTCGCCATCTCAACCCCGGAACAGTCTGCTGCCAGCGACATCTCGCAGTGGGTTGAGCGGCTGTTGAATCTCTCCTATGGCGGTGCCGCGCGGAGGAAACGCGCATGGGTGTTGATCAACCCGCATGCCGGCCCTGGCGGCGCTGACAAGATCTGGCAGAAAGAGGTGAAGCCCATCTTCCAGGCGGCGCGCATGCCCTTGACCGTGGTCCGGACGGCCTACTCGGGCGAGGCCGTGACCCTGGCGCAGGAGGTCAACATCGACGACTTCGACATTGCCGTTCCGTGCTCCGGGGATGGTCTCCCCCACGAGGTGTTCAACGGCTTGGGCAAGCGCCCGGATGCCAGCCGGGCCCTCTCCAAGATAGCAGTGTGCCACATTCCGTGCGGATCAGGAAATGCCATGAGTTGCAACCTGTACGGCACGCACCGGCCGTCCCTCGCAGCGCTGGCCATCGTCAAGGGATTACCCACCCCGCTTGACCTGGTCAGCGTGACCCAGGACGGCAGCAGGACTCTCAGCTTCCTCAGCCAGGCTCTGGGTATAGTGGCGGATGCAGATCTCTCGACCGAGCATCTCCGCTGGATGGGAGCGGCTCGCTTCACGTATGGCTTCTTGAAGCTGGCCATCATAGGGAAAACATATCCATGCGACATTGCGGTCAAGGTCGAGATTGAGCACAAGGACGGAATCAAGGAGCACTACCGACAGCGCCAGAAAATAGCGGGCAGCGCTGATGCCCTCGATGGGAAAGATGACAATTCTCGACAATCACAGGCGTCCTCAACGGCCCCAAGTTCGCAGGAAGACGGGGACAATACTGGCGGCGGCCAGGGGCTCCCACCCCTCCAGTACGGCACTGTCACGGACAAGCTGCCGGATGGCTGGGAACTCGTGCCTCACACGAAACTGGGTAACTTTTACTGCGGGAATGCACGTCCTCCTATCCCAACCACCCCTCAATGGCGCGCACCGGCTAACAAATTAGACAGATGGCATATATGGCGCCAGATGCCAACTTCTTCTCTGCCGCCCTTGCGAATGACGGGCTGATGGACCTGGTCACGATCGACGGGGACGTGTCCGTCTTCAAAGCCCTGAGCCTGATGATGTCGGTCGAGTCTGGACACTTCTTCGACAGCCCGCTCGTGACCTACCGCAAGGTGTCGGCGTATCGCATCATCCCCCGAGCCGGGTACCCCGACGGCTACATCAGCATCGACGGCGAGGCGGCTCCGTGGGGAGCGTTCCAGGCCGAGATCCACAAGGGCCTGGGATTGACATTGTCCAAAAAGGGAGAGTTTGACACGCCTGGCCCGCTTAACTGGGACAAGGTCAGCACGACTGAGAGGCTCCACGCTTAGGAAGCGTTCCACCCCCCTGATGCGTGCCGCCGCACCAGGAGGGCTTCGGTGGAATGTGCCGGAGACGGGCAACAAGGTGTGCGGAGGGTTCAAGATTAAGGAGGTCTTGAAGAGGCGGGTGGTTGTGGTTGGGGGCAGGGGGAGGGCGAGGAGCAGGTGGCAGGAGAGTCTGGAGTTTTGGTATCTGTGACAATATCTGTATAAACATATAAGCACAGAACGCTTAGAAGATACAGCGGGAAGGCATCATGCATTTTCAAGGTGACGTTAATGGACTTTGGCTTCCATTGATATATCTCCCAAGACCACGTCAGTCATCAAACCCGCCCCAGCCCTCATCATCTTCGCCGCTCTTCGTTGCATCTTTAGTCGCCGAATCATCGCCGTCCAGTGCTGTGTCGTCCTTTTTCAGTAGCCGCTCGTCGGCCAGTGACTCCTTGGATCGAATCCTCACACCCGGCCTCGTGGTACGCTGCTCCAAGAGATCCACCGCACCGACGATGCGCCCAAGGATCTTCTTCGCCTCCTCATCGTCCTCGTCCAGCAGCCCAACCTTCTCCGCCTCGTCAACCCAAACATCCAGCACCTGGAGTCGGAGACCCGCCGGTATTGTCTGCGGCGACAAGGCGCCCTCGTCTTCGTCGCCGGTCACCGGGGCCTCGTCCTCGAGCGACAGCGGCCACTCGACGAGCAGACCCAAAATCTCGTCGACCCTGTCGGCATCCCACGCCCCGCTCTTGCCGTCCTTCTTCATCCACCGGAACCCAGCACCAACGACGCGCCTGACGAGCAGCAGGAACTTTTCCATACGCAGCACGTCGATGCCCGTCCACTCGCGCGACATGGTGGCCCAGAAGCCGCGCAGCCAGGGCACGACGGCGTCGCGCGGCAGGACGAAGATGAGGTCGGCCAGCTCGTTGCACAGGTTCTGCTGGGGGATGGGGCGGTCGCACATCCACATGGCGAAGAAGAGGCCCTTCCAGAGCTTGAGGATGTCTATTGGCCCGAGGGACGAGGCGATCTGGCGCGCCGACAGGAACGAGTGGAGGGAGGCGAGGGCGGAGGTGCGTATTTTGCGGTCTGTTTGGAGGGGGAGGGTTAGTTGGTGCCTGTGGTGGGCGTATGCGCCGGGGGGGGGGCTTACCGCTGGACGCAAGATTCTTGATAAATGGCATGTTGGACGCCATGGTGTCCGTCTGGGAGGCGATATCGCCAAGTGTCTTTCAAGGGAGGGTTCAGGGTATCTTAATTGGAGGCTGGGCTCTCGCGGAGGACTGGTCGCTGGTGTTGGTTGCTCTCTTGGGCGGTGCGAGGTAGGCCTGGAAGATGGTGAAGGAAAACTTGTCCGCCCGGCAGAATGTTATCGTGGGGTCGCTTATCGGACATGGGCTTTTTGCTTATCTGGCGCGCCAACTTCTGCGAGCCATGCTGATTGCTCAACCCCCCTCCAGGGGAAGTCCTTGAACGTTGCCAAGAGAACATGTGCTGTTGTTTCTGAGAGGGCAATCCATTACCTATTCTTCCAGGGGCAATTCCGGGGGGGGGTATCAGATCCCATTGCTGCCCGTCTTGTACAATTGTACAAGATGGCTCGAACAAACATTCATCAACTGATATGGACATGTTCGGGCCCCTCCCTGCTCCCGCACCGGGTTCTTCAATGCCCCGAGAGATGGTTTTGCTCAACAAAAAAAGCAACACGTCGGGTGTACGTAGATCCCGGCCCAGACCCAGACGAGCCGGTGGACTGTGTTCCCCACGGGGTCGAGAGGGCTGCCGTCCTGGCCATCGGGCGTCCTTCCGTCCTGATGAGCTGACCTGCCTCGGCCAACCTCGAGGGAAGGGCTGCCATCCTGATTCGGCTTCGGCTTCACATGCTAGTCTGGCGCCAACCCCGTCCAAGACATCCACTACAAGTACCATCAGGGTCCTCGCGGTCCTCGCCGCTGCTCGAGCAATCTCAACTCTTCTTGTCTCTTGTCTCTTGTCTCTTGCCTCTCACCCATCCGTCCAGGTCCCAGGCCCCGTGCGGCTCTTACGCTCAAAGTCGCTCCGATCGCGTCAGGCTGCGTCACACTCCCCGTCGCCCAACCTCAAATTAGCGCTCCTATACCGGGGCATTTCCAACATTCCGATCAGCCTGAAGTGGCAGAAGGGTAAACAGTTCCAGAAGACCTACGACGTCCAGAACCGCCCGCGAATCGGGTCGCGCCATCGCAAACCGTCGTCCCGTCTTGGAGCGCTACCGGCCTCTGCTGCAGTGTCCAGCGTTGCGCGCACCACACACACACAGCACAGCCCACAGCTGTACGTGCCGGCACAGTACGGCGTACCTGTCACGGCCCGTCTGAAGGAAGACGGCATCGATCAGGCGTTTCGCTGCAGGGGTCCATTGCTGAATCCAAAGCTCGACATAAAAAATGTCGTCCCGTCATCCCACCACAACTCCCCCCTCGTCATCTTCCTCCCTCTCCCGCCTCCAGAAAATCGCAGACCACATGGCGCCCGCATCTGCAACAAGCTTCCCCGCCGAGGCGGTCCCTCAGGCCCCCGAAGACCCTCTCTTTGGTCTGATGAGGGCCTACAAGGCCGACACCAGCCCCGACAAGGTCGACTTGGTACGTATGGCCCCGCCCTGCCACGGCTTGGCTGCTGAGAGCTTCATCGATCGAGCTAACATCCTTGCTGCAAGGGAATTGGAGCGTACCGAGACGACAACGCAAAGCCCTGGGTTCTTCCGGTGGTCAAAAAGGTTCGCATCTTCCCTTTTCCTTTTCGCTTTCTGCGAGGGGGCTAGCATCCGTGGGCGCCGGCGCCGGCGCAACCGTCAAACGGCCGCCCGAGGGGTGACCGCAATGGTGCTGTTCGGAGCTCGGCCTCGTACCCCGCCATGGTGGTGCGTTTGCTGCGACAGATGGGCTGACTGGAACGACACCCAATAGGCCGAGGACATCCTGCGTAACGACCCCGAGCGGAATCACGAGTACCTCCCCATTGCCGGCCTTGCCGAGTTCACCAGCAGGGCGTCGGAGCTGTTGCTGGGCGAGTCGTCGGCCCCGGCTGCCGAGAAGCGCGTGGCGTCGGTGCAGACCATCTCGGGCACCGGCGCCGTGCATCTCGGCGCCCTCTTCCTCGCAAGGTTCTACAAGGTCAATGGCGCCAACCGCACCGTCTACCTCAGCAACCCGACCTGGGCAAACCACAACCAGATCTTTAGCAATGTCGGCATCCCCATCGCGACCTACCCCTACTTTGACAAGGCCACCAAGGGGCTGGACTTTGAGGGCATGAAGAAGACGCTCGCCGAGGCCCCGGGGCGCAGCATCATCCTCTTGCACGCCTGCGCCCACAACCCCACCGGTGTTGACCCGACGGCCGAGCAGTGGCGCGAGATCGCCGAGCTCATGAAGGCGAAGAAGCACTTTCCCTTCTTCGACACGGCCTATCAGGGCTTCGCCTCGGGCGACCTGGACCGCGACGCCGGCTCCATCCGCCACTTTGTCGAGCAGGGCTTCGAGCTGGTCATCGCTCAGTCGTTTGCCAAGAACTTTGGCCTCTACGGCGAGCGCGCCGGGTGCTTCCACTACGTCGCCTCGCCCGCGCCCGGCGCCGCCGAGACGACGACGCGCGTGGCCTCGCAGCTGGCCATCCTCCAGCGGTCCGAGATCAGCAACCCGCCCATCTACGGCGCCAAGATTGCGTCGATTGCGCTCAACGACAAGGCGCTGTTTGCCGAGTGGCAGGAGAACCTGCGCACCATGTCGGGCCGCATCATTGACATGCGCAAGGCGCTGCGGGCCAAGCTGGAGGAGCTCGGCACGCCGGGCACGTGGAACCACGTCACGGACCAGATTGGCATGTTCAGCTTCACGGGCCTGACCGAGGCCCAGGTCGCGAGGATCCGTTCCGAGTTCCACATCTACATGACCAAGAACGGGCGGATTAGCATGGCCGGGCTGAACACGCGAAATGTCGAGTATGTTGCCAAGGCCATTGATGCCGTTGTGCGAGGATAGGAGAGGAGCCCAGGGTCAACAGTACAGAGGCAGGGAGGATGGAATGCCCCAGGAGGTCCTGCATTTGCATGGTATTTTTAACTTGCATGGTATTTTTGCATTGGTAGCTCCAACACCACTCAATCAGTGGCGGATCTGAGGGTCTGCAAAGACAAAATCGCAACAGTTCTGTCTGCCCTGGTTCTGTCTGCCCTTGTGTCAACAACCTGCCCGCAAAACATGCCAAACACATCCGAGCCGCCCCAAGACCAACGAACCTCGGATGCTACCCCGCCCTCACATTCCGCGGTATACTGCATTGCAAAAGGATGCAGCCATCTTGAAGCTCGGGGTGCTGATTCGGCTATCTGACCAAAGAGCGTAGCTTGGATATTTGGGGTGCCGAGGTACCAGCCGAGGCACCGCCTGGTTGTCCCAATGTCCCAATGTGTACGTCTCTACCATCGACATCTAGATTATCAGATCCCAGAGAACGAGAAACGCACACAGCCCTGTGGCAGCGAAGAAGGTGTAGCGGGCGGGGCTCGCCCGGTTCACACTCTTCTTGAGCTCCTTGTTCCCCTTGCCGACACCTTCTGTTGTTTCAAAAGACTCGGCCACCAGCTGGTCAATGTGCGCCGACTGCGTGGCGAGGTTGTTGACGAGAAGGTTTTGCAGCTCGGATATCTCCACCAGCGACTTTTCGGCGGTTCTGTTTCCACGTTAGCATGTAATACCACATGGAAGCATCGCGATAGCAGCGGCTCCATACCTGACTTTGTCCAACGTGCTCTCATAATGCTTGAGCATGTCTTGGTTCCCCTTTTCAAACATCTGCCGCTGCTCCTCTGTGATATTTTCCAGCGGCGGTGGTCTCTGGCCTTCCTCCCCTGGGAGGCCGAGGCCCCCATGGGTCGTATTGTTGCTTGTCGAGCTGCTCCTCCGCCTCCCCAGATCGATCGAGCCCCGCCCCGAGTTCATCAGCGGCCCCCGCGCATTGGCCAGCACGCTCCTATTCTTCTCCATCTCCCTCGTCAACCGCGTCTCCATCATATTCTTCTGCGTCCTCGTCGTCTCCTGCAGCCGCTGCCTCAGAAACCAAATGACGCTCTCGCGATGCGCCCCGAGCTGCCTAAGGGCCCCCTCGGCCGCCAGCTGCTCGCGGCTCTTCCCCGAGCCCGCCCCCGAGCCCGCAGCCCACGCCCCCAGCGCGCCAAAGCCCCGCGCAAAGCGCTTGTGAAGCAGGGCCGTCTCGGAGCTCTGGCGCAGCTGCTCGGCGTCTTCGAGCTCGCGGATGCGCGCGTTGAGCCTGCTGATCGTCATCTTGGCTTTGGCGTCAATCTCTTCGCGGTCGCGATCCGTGAGGGAGACGGGGTGTGAGGGGCCACTGGCGCTGTGGGCGCGGATGTGTGTCTTTCGGGGGGCGGCGGTCGAGAGGTATGCCTGGCGGAGCTCGCAGAGCTGGGTGTGCAGCCGGACGACGAGGGTGCACTGGGCGGGGGGGGGGGGTTACTGTTAGCCCTCGAGGTAAATCGGCGGGGAGAGGGAGGGTGACTGGCTCACTATGTCGTGGGCTTCCTGGAGGAACTTGTCCGAGGTGGTGGCGCTGGGGCGTTTGGTTGGGGGTGCCGAGTGCCCTGTGAGGAGGGCGTCAAACATCGCTGTGAGGTCCGACATGGCGGCGAAATGGCCCAGGGGAACCAGCTCGACTTCAATTAAGGGAGTCGGGGGTGTTGCGCACTGATATCGTTGGTGTTGTCGGGCGTCGAGGAAGTTGGCGCTGGCAAAAGCCGACGTGGCTTGAGCTTCACTGACGACACTGGGTTCGACAGGGCTCCAATCACTGGCCACTCAGCTGCTGTGGTCGCTTGGCACGGAAGCCCCACTCTGCCGTCCACGCGCCAGGCGCCGTCCATGCCGGGCCAAGAATGCCGTTCAGACGGAGGCCGGCAATTCCGTCCCATGTCTCACACGGTCCCTTTTCCGTGCGGAAACGGTCCTCTTCGGAAAGGCATTCTGTTCCACAGCCAGCAAACAGCAGACTTGTTCGCCGTGAAGAACGTCAAGGGGTGCTGGCAACCAGCATCCATTTCGACAATTGTCAAAATCAATCTTTGCATTTCTCCCCTGCCAGGCATGGCCAGCACCCTCAGCAGCAGCATCATGGTCCAATGACGAATGACGTCTCCAGGCCCGCATGGCCCTGCGGAGAGGCGTCGGTGCCGGCACGGCTTCTGGGCAGGGCACAGCGGCCAGCGCTCGATGCAGAACGATCCCTGGATCCTGGACGTCCCAGGTCCCGTTGGATTTGAATCGAGAGGCTGCTCAAACAAACTCGATCCTGGCACCCACCGCCGATACCGCACCGTCTGGGACCAGGACCCGGCATCTCTGGAGGCAAAATTTCAAGAGGCGACTCTCTCCTCCTCGGCCCCGGACTCGCACCGCACCGTTCCCGTCTCGCCCGTCCCGCCCGCCTCGAACCAGTCAAGTCGTCCGTGACGGCGTGCGAAGAGAGGTGGCGGCACCCTGGATTCTGCAACCATCCGGGAATAACACAGTCAATGCTACGGGACACTGATCAAGGCACACCGACGCTTGACCGACAACAACTGCTCCCTGCAGAGCCCCCATACGCTACCTACAACAGGTTGCCTGCAGCAGTCAAGTGACCGTGCCCACGTTGTCGTCCTTCGCGTTGCGAGGCTTGACGTACGGATAACGTATAAGATGCAAAGTCCTGGCTCGGTATTGTGTCGCCTCCCCCCTTAACGAACCTCCGCCAGACCCCTCGTCCCTTCAACGATGGGCACCCAGGACGATACCTCGCGTCCGAGCCAAGATGCCGGTCCCGGCGACTCGGTGCCGCTCCCTGCCATGGCCCCGGCCTCCGGTTCTGACAAGGAGGTTCCGATACCAAGCCCCTCCGACTCGGACACTCCCGACCCCGGACCGCCGTACAGCGTCTTCAAGGGCGGCATCAGGACCTTTATCGTCACCATCATCACCATTGGCAGCTTGGCCTCGCCCATGACGGCCAACATCTACTTCCCCGCCCTGCCCCCCATCGCCGCCGACCTCGGGGTCTCGATCGGTCTGATCAACCTGACCCTGACGACCTACATGATCACCCAGGGTCTTGCTCCCACCTTCTTCGGCGACTTCGGCGACACGGCCGGGCGGAGGCCCGCCTTTATCATCTCCTTCTCCATCTATGTCTTTGCCAATCTCGGTCTCGCCCTCCAGGACAGCTACCCGGCCCTCCTGGTGCTGCGCATGATCCAGGGCGCCGGCAGCAGCGGCACGCTGGCCCTCTGCTTTGCCGTCATTGCAGACATATCCGTCAGCGGTGAACGGGGCAAGTTCATGGGCATACTGGGCGCCGGCATCAACATCGGCACTGCCATGAGTCCGGTCCTGGGCGGAATTCTGGTCGAGTATCTCGGTTGGCGGGCCATCTTCTGGTTCTCCCTCATCTTCAGCGTCGCCTGGCTCGTCCCCTTCATCCTCGCCGTGCCCGAGACCAGCAGGAAGGTCGTCGGGAACGGCTCCATCCCGCCCACCAAATGGAACATGACCCTGGTCGACTACATCAGCTCCCGCCGCCACCCCCCGCCCGGAGTCCAGCCTCCGCGCCGCAAGATGCGCTTCCCGAACCCCATCAACTCCCTCCGCGTTCTCTGCGAAAAGGACCTCGCGATCCTCATCTCGTACGCCACCATCTTATACCTGGTCTTCATCCTCATCTGCGCCACCATCTCGACCGAGTTCGCCGATATCTATGACCTCACCGACCTCGAGACAGGCCTCTGCTACCTCCCCTACGGCCTGGGCTGCTGCTGCGCCGCCATCTTCCAAGGCTACGTCATCGACTGGAACTACCGCCGCACCGCCCGCCGCGTTGGCCTCGCCATCGACTACCACCGGGGCGACGACCTCTCGCGCTTCCCCATCGAGGAGGCCCGCATCCAGCCCGTCTACCCGGCCGTCCTCATCGGCGTCGGGTCCACTGTCGCCTATGGCTGGGTCCTGCAGGCCGAGACCCACCTCGTCGGCCCGCTCGTCCTGCTCTTCGTCATCGGCCTCACCGTCACCGGATCCTTCTCCATCCTCAACAGCTTGGTGGTGGACCTGTACCCCGAGGCACCCGCAACCGCCGTCGCCGCCATGAACCTGATCCGCTGCTTCTGTGGCGCCGGCGGCACCGCCGTCATCGAGCCCATGCTGCGCGCCATGGGGCGCGGGTGGACTTATACCTTTTGGGCGCTCGTCATCGTGCTCTTTTCCCCCATGCTGTGGCTTCTTTGCCGGATCGGTCCGCGCTGTCGAGCCGAGAGGCGGGCGAGGCAGGAGGAGAAGGAGCAGGCCAAGAGGGCGCTGGAGGAGGGGTCGGGAGGTTGAAGTGCTTCACAAAAGGTACTCGGAAACCAGAAATTGTAGATGTGTCGCCGTTTCGGGGTCCTTGGATTCCTCCGCGAGCACAGAGACCGCTTCGGGGCCGAGGCGGGGAGGCGACTTGATCTCGGAGCAGAGATGTTGGATTTGAAGCCTTGCGGGTGAGGCCCGTTCACGGTCACCTTGAACCAGATAACGCGGGGCAGGGCGCACCTGCGCACGAACATCCCATGGCCTTGAATGCATGGTGTTGATTCGGAGCAACGGGGCCGATGCGAGGGAATGGCCAGCATCAGACGATGAGCTCGCCACTAGCAAATGTAAAGCTCGGCAAGTTACGATGATGCAGGGGATAGAATCGGATTCAATAGATGAGATACACAAGCAAGTGTACAGACGCACCAAAGCAAATCTCCCTTCGACACAGGTTGTTACATGGACCCGAGACACGTACTCGACACAATGCTATATCGACCAAGCCACGAGATGAAGCAACAAATGAACAAACGACGAAATGGTAAAAACAAGAACGAGGGGGGTATATTCGGTGATGGTGATGCGGCCCTGCCGCGCCGACAATCCATGCAAGCTTTGTTCCTCTCCGGCACACCCACAACGGAACAGAGACGGAGTCTTGTACCCAACAACAACAACGACGACGACGACAACAACAACAACAAGCAATATGCACCCCGCTCAGCGCCGTCCTCCATGTGATGCTCCATCGGTAACCCAAAATATCCAACAAGAGAAGAGGGGGGTATCGAAAGACTCCCGCAGATCTGGCCCCGCCGAAATGTGCATGCATGTATCCTATCCCCCGCAAAACTCCCTGCCGTACGGATTACGTGTGTGCTCACGTCACGGCTCGCTCCCTCCTACATTACGCCCCCGTCAACTTCTTCCACCAGCTGCTCCGCGGTGTTGCCGCATCCATAAACGTCGAGTTCCGTCGGCTGTCATGCCGCGGCTCGCTCTCATCTGAGCCCATCCGCCGTTCGCCGCGCACCTCTCCCCGGTCGCGCGGATCGACGTAGCGGTCGCGCTCGCGCTCCCGCGGGGGAGGCTCGCGCACTCTCTCCCTCTCTTCGTGGCGCCTCCTCCTGCGCCGCTCCTCGTCATAATCGGCGCTGGCCTCGGCGTACTTGGCCTGGCGCCTGGCTCGGCGAGCCTGACGACGCGCCTCCTCCTCGTCCATCTCATCGGGCTCCTCCACCATCTCCGCCGGGTTCCCCATGACGGGCGGGGGCGGGGCATCGGAATGATCCTTGACCCACGACGAGGTCCCCGAGTGAGGCCACGAGCCTGTAGTCTCGCGGGACTTGCTCGGGTACACATATTCGTCCGCCGGCTGGGACCGACGGCGCGATGACCTCTCCTTCTCTCGCACTTCGGCTTCGCGGGCGGCGCGTCGAGCCTCCCGGCGGCGCTGATGCTCGTCGGCGTCTTCGTGGTCAGACTGCTCGACTTGGCGACTGCGGCGACGGTCTGGCCGGGGTGGCCGGCGAGGGTCAGCCTCAATTGGTGCTTCCCGCTCCTTGCGGGCTCGCCGTCGCTCAGCACGCTCGGCTTCCCTCGCTTCCGCGGCGGCGCGCTCTTCGTCCTCGCGTGCCCGCTGAGCACGACGTTCAGCACGACGAGCCTCCTTCTCTGCCTGCCGACGCGCCTCATCTTCCTCCTCCTGTCGCCTGCGGCGCTCACGGCGCGCCTCATCCTTGGCCCTCCGAGCTTCCTCGGCAGTCTCTTGTTCGCGACGTTTGTGGCGGGCCGCACGGCGGGCTTCTCGGTCGGGATCGGTCGAGTTGGCTTCGGGGGCATGTCGAACTCCATCCTCGGTGTTCCGGCGACGGGGTTCCGACCGTGGTTCTGACCGTGGCTCCACCTTGGGAGTGAAAACACCACTAAATATGCCAGAGATCCCTGCAGGTTTCTTTACGGCGCTCGAGTTTGATCGCTTGAGGGAGGGTCTCGAAGGGGTGCCGTCGGGCATGTCGACCATGACAATGTCTTCGTCGCGGGGGTATTGCTGTTTCGCAACCATGGTTAGTTCGGAGTCGTCCAGATGACGTCTAGGATGACGGATGAGACCTACCCTTGACCTGCGCCGCTCCGCTCGTTGCTGCGCCTCGGTATCGGTCGCTCCGACCATGACAATATCCTCCTCATATTCGTCCTTGTTGACGCGCCGACGGCTCGATCGTGGGGTGTCGACACCCAGGACCTTGGCCGCTTTCGAGTTCATGTCGAGTTCCGGTGGCGGACTCATAATGCCATTGTTCATGTCCACCGAGTGCCTCCGCGAGCTCGGCTTGGAGGTGGAGCCATGCCTCTTGTCACGCGTGGACATGGAGCGCGAGAGAGGCGGCGTGCTTGCGAAGACGCTGGCGAGGCGCACAGGTGCCGGCGCCTCCTTCGCACGCGGCTTCTCGGCCTTGTCCGAGCCCGACGACCTTTCGCCCTTGTCGGCTGATGCAGATTTCTTCCGGGAGCTCGATTCCCTCTCGGGTTTCGGCCTCGACGACGCCTTCTTGGCTTCCTTGGTGGGAGATGCCGACCACATGCCCCAGGACGAACCGTCGCGATTGATCTTGGGTCGGTCCTTCCTCGATGACTTGGTGTCGGGGGCCGAGGGCGGCGAGTCGGGCACGGCGGGCGGCGGGGGTGGCGCGTGGGGTAGCGGGCTATCGTCGATGACCTGGGGCGCTGCCGATGCGCGCTTGGACTTCTTGCTCGATTTCTTCGGAGCCATGTCGATTATGTCGATGATATCGTCGTCGTCATCTTCAAGCGGGTAACCGCCAGGCTGGAATGAGCGCGAGGATCGGTACGGGTGCTTCGCATACGAGGCCGCGGGCGGGGGAGGGGGCGGGACGGGTTCGGGCGCGGGTTCGGGGGGGTAGTCGTCGTACGCGACCGACCGTTTCTTGTCCTTGGACTTCTTGGACTTCTTTTTATTATCGTCCTTGAGTGGCGCAGGCGCAGGCGGAGGCGGAGGCGGCGGCGGGAGGCGACTTTCGTCGTCGTGGGCGTGATCGCTGCCTTGGTCGCTCGGAACAAATCGGGGCTTGTCGTTGGCTGTCTCAAAGGCGCGGAGGCGATCGAGAATGTTACCGCCGAGGGCTGCCTTCTTGCCGTTGATGGGCTGTCTGTCCTCGGTGGACGGTGAGGAGGCATTCCACACCTCGGTGACCGACGCGCCCATCGCGGCGCCCCCAATGGCAGCTTCCAGAACCCGAGATGACTCAGCATCTTTAATCTCGTCGACCTTGGCACCTGAGCCCCAAGCGTCAGCCACCGACCCCTTTCTGGCCTTGGACGACTTGGACGACGGCTTCTTGGATGCCCCCCAAAAGCTAAAGGCATCGTCGCCCGGGGGGGCGGGGACAACCTCCTCCTCTTTGGACTTGGCGCTGCTCCTCGACTTGGTCTTGGTGATGGGTGTTGGCTTGTCGTCGTCGTCGTCGAGCGGCGCTTTGTCGTCGAGCAGGAGCTCGTCGATCTGCTCCTGGGTGAGTTCAATGTCCTTGAGGTCGTCGTCCTGGTCGAAGCCAAAGTCGAAGCCGCCATTCTTCTTCTTGGCCTTGTCCTTCTTCTCGGCCTCCTTGTCCTTGTCCTTGTCCTTGTCCTTGGACTTCTTCTTCGACTTCTTCGACCCTGGTGCTTCGGCTTCCTGCCGCTCGCGCTCGGCGGTTTCCTCGGCCTCCCGAATCGCGCGTTCCTCGGCCTCCTTGATGGCCGCCTCCCGCTCCCGCTCCTTCTCCTCCTCTTCCTGCGCCGCCTTGTCGTCGGCCCTTTGCCGCGCTTCCCGGGTGAGACGGTCGAACTTGTCCTGCTCGTTCTTGGTCAACTTTCCCTTCTTCCCGCCCTTGGACCTCTTCTTTGTCAGCTCCTCCAATTCCATTTCGTCCACCAGGGCCGCTGCCTCGTCCGCGTCCTTGCGTTCCTGCTCAAGGGCTTTCTCCTCGGCCTCGCGTTGTTCCTGCTCCTCTTGGTCGCGTGCAGCCTGTTCGTCAGCGTCACGCTTGGCTTGCTCCTCGGCCGCCTCGGCCTCCTTGGCTTTGCGCTTCGCCTCCTCCTTGTCGGCCTTCTTCTTTTCCTTCTCCATCTTTTCCTTTTCCTTTTCGAGCTTCTCCTTCTCCTTCTTAGTTAACTTGACCTCCTTTTCCTTGGACTTCTTGCCGCTCTCGTCCTTGGCATCGCCGTCTAGTTATCTGTCAGCTGCCTTCTTCAACGGGGATGCGCCAGTGTGGATACTCACCCTTCTTCTTCTTTTTCGATGACGAGGCAAGACCGAAATCGTCCTCTTCCTTGGTCTCCTCGACGTCGGCCTCAAGAGGATCGTCCTCGTTCGCCTTGTCATTGCCTGTGCTCCACGAACCAAAAAAGTTGGCAGCCTCTGCCGCGGGGGTCACGTCGTCGGTCGCCTTGTCAAAATCCACCAGAGCACCCAAGGACTTCTTGCTCTTCTTGTCCGGTTTTTGGCCCCAGTCCATCCAGTCATCGTCCTTGGCACCTGCGTCCTTCTTGTCCTTGGCGTCTGCGTCCTTGTCGGCGGCCTTCTTGTCCTTGTCGGTAGTCTTCTTGTCCTTGTCGGTCGCCTTCTTGCCGCCCCAAGAGCCCCAAAGACTTGAAGTTGATTCTCTCGCCTTCTCGTCCACCTTGAGCTCCTCGTCCGCCTCGCCCTTCTTCTTCTTCTTGTCCTTTTTCGAACCAGAGTCGAGAGCGGTCCAAAACTCATCATCATTCTTCGACTCGGGCTCTGGCTCAGCCTCGGGTTCGGGTTCAGGTTCGGGGTCGGGGTCGGCGGTTTTGTCCTTCTTCTTCTTCTTGTCCTTCTTGTCCTTTTTGGAGTCCGGCTCCGGCTCCGGTTCAGGATCCTTCTTGCTTTTCTTCTTGTCCTTCTTCGAAGTCGAGACACCCCAAATGTCCTCCTCGTCTTTCTTGGACTCCGGCTCCGGCTCCGGCTCCGGCTCCGGTTCCTCCAGGACAGGCTCTGGATCCGGCTCCGGCTGTCCCTTTTTGCCCTTTTTATCCTTCTTGCTAGACTTCTTCGAGGTCAAGCCGAAACCCCAGCCGCTCTCTTCCTTCTTCTCGGGTTCGGGTTCGGGTTCGGGCTCAGGTTCGGGCTCGGGCTCAGGTTCGGGCTCAAGTTCGGGCTCGGGCTCCGGTTCAGCCTTCTTGCTCTTCTTGTCCTTTTTGGATTTCTTCGGAGCGGCACCAAATCCCCAGCCATCGTCATCCCCTTTGATGGATTCAGCCTTGGACTCCTTGGTAGGCTCTGGTTCCGGCTCCGGCTCTGGCTCGATCTTCTTCCCTTTCTTCCCCTTTTTGGAGCTCCCAAATCCCCAGAGATCGTCCTCAACATTGGGCGGAGGAGGGTCTGGCTCAGTCACGACCTTGTCCTTCTTCTTCTTGTCCTTGTTGGACGAAAGAAAGCCCCAGGAGTCGCCCTTGGCCTCCGGCTCCGGCTCCGGCTCCGGTTCGGGCTCCGGCTCCAAGAAAGATCCGGCTTTTCCCTTCTTCTTCTTGTCCTTTTTTGACAGTGAAGGAGACAAGCTGCGGCTGTCATCATCCTTGGGTGGGTCCGAAACTGGCTCCGGAGTTGGCTCGGGCTCCGGCTCCGGCACCGGCACGATGACAGCGCCCTTCTTCTTCTTCTTGTCTTTTTTGGATGTGGTGAAGAAGGAATCGAACGGGTCATCCTTGGGGGGCTCTGGGGCTGGCTCCGGAACAACTTCTGGCTCGGGCTCCTTGGCTGGCTCAGGCTCGGCGGCAGCACCCTTCTTCTTTTTCTTATCCTTTTTAGTTGACAAGCGTTCGGGCTCCGGTTCGGGCACCGGTTCTGGCTCCGGTTCTGGCTCCGGCTCTGGTGCTGGTTCCGGCTCGGGCACAACCAGTTTAGTGTTCTTCTTCTTGCTGCCGAAGAAGCTTAGGCCCCAACCATCTTCCTTGGCCTCTGGTTCCTGGACTGGCTCAGGGATGGCAGGGATGGGTTCTGGCTCGGGCTCCTTGGCGGGCTCAGGCTCGGGTACCGTAGCTTTGCCTTTCTTTTTCTTCTTGGACGGGACGACAGGTTCCACCTTGGGGGGCTCTGGCTCTGGCTCGGGCTCAGGCTCGGGCTCGGGCTCGGGCTCGGGCTCCGGTTCAGGCTCCGGTTCGGGCTTTTTGGTTACTTCGGCCTCGAGGTCGTCCCAAATGGATGGCTTTTTCTTCTTCTTGCCCTTTACGGTGACGGGCGCGGGCACCTCCTTTTTGAGCTCCTCGGCGGCGGGGGCGGCAGCATCCTCAAACTTGGAAAGCAGGCCGGAGATTTTACCTCCCTTCTTGGGCACGGTCTTGCTGGTGCTGATGCTGGCCCCAGCGTCTTCGTCATTCTTCTTGTCGTCCTTGTCCTCAGGCTTTGGGTCTCCGAGAAGGTCCGAGTCATGGAAGGTTTCAGCGCCGATCCCGGTCTTACCTTTGAGCTTCTTGTTCTTGGTCGTGGTTCCGAACCCCCACAGGTCGTCGGCACCGGTTCCGGTTTCCGGCTCCGGCTCCGCAGGCTTTTCTTCCACCTTGGGCTCCTCGACAGCACTCTTTCCCTTCTTCCCCTTCTTCTTGGAGCCAATGGCGCCAAAGCTAGGGAGGTCAGCAGCAGGTTCCGGCTCCTTGGACTGGGCTGGGGTTGCGTCCCAGGTGGCCCAGGGATCCTCGGTCGTGCCACCAGATGGCTTGGCCTCTACCGGTTCCGGTTCGGGGTCGCCCCAGATGCTGGGTTTCTTCTTTTCCTTTTTGGTCGGCTTGGGGCTGAAGAAGTCGTCTTGCGGAAGCGCGCCGTTTTTGGCGTCGGAGGCCCCAAAGGAGAAGGAGGTGTCTTTCTTGTCTTCATTCTCGATGATTCCCAACGAGAACTTGCTGCCCGACTTGGCATCGTCGGATTTGCCCCCCCAGGGATTGCTTTCTACCTCTGTTTCATCTTTGGCCTTGCTGCCAAAGCCCCAGCTGCTAAACACACTTTTGGTGATGTTGCTCAGAATCCCCGTGTTCCCCGTGTTGGTGTTCTTGGGCTTGTCCTCAGTCATAAAGTTAAGATCCAGATTCGGACCCGTGTCGCCACCGAGCTTGATGTCATCAAAGGTATCGCCGCCTGTCTGTATGCTCGGAAGGGAGAAACCCAGAGTTGGCAGCTCCTCGACTTTATCCCCAACCTTGTCCTCAACGTTTTCCTCGGGTGGGGTTGGCAGAGGATCGGCGGTGGCAGCGGCGGCGCCCTTCTTCTTTTTCTTCTTTTTGTTGCCAGCTGCGGCGGGGGCGACCTCCTCAACGGGAGCTGGTTCCTCGACGGGGGGCGTCTCCTCGACCTCGACCTTTTTCTCCTCCTCCTTTTCCTCCTTCTTGTCGTCTTTATCGTCCTTCTTGTCGTCCTTTTTGTCGTCGCCACCGTCTCCGCCAGAGCCGCCAGCGTCTCCGCCAGCGTTGCCGCCGTTGCCACCCTCATTGGCGTCGTCCTTTTTCGCGCCGTCGCCGCCGTCATCAGGGGGGGTGACGGCTTTGGCCGCTGGAGCCGGAGTATTATTCTTCTTCTTGGGTTTCTTGGCAAACTGCCGGAAGCCCTCCTGGCTGCGGAAGTCTACCAAGATATCGCTACTCGGGTCCGCCAGCAAGCCATCCCAGTGGCGTTTTGGGCGGGTTCCGCGACTCGAATCCCCGTCTGGGTCGCTCGAGCAATGGTGGACGGTCAAGAACAGGCGACGGCACGCAAGCGCACCTCTGGTTGTGGGGCCGGGGTGTCCCCTAGAGGGCCAGCTCTGGTCGTCCTCGGGGGATAGACGGGTTCGGTGACTACTCGGGCGGGAGGCGGGCTGGGAGAGGTGTTCGGTAGATGGCCGGGCATGGCAGTCGAGCGGTGTGAAGCCCTGTCATTTGGTCAGTAGGGTGTCGAGGGTCGCGTGCACAGTGCTACGACCGGACAGGGCATTGCGTGCATAGCTTGGAGCAGACGTATGAGGAAAGGGGGATCAGGATAGCTTCGTGGGGCGTACCTGTTGCGCAGTCCATAGCTGAACCCAATTCTGTGCAATCGCGTCCAGTCTTGCCCTGAGCAGTATCGGACTCAGCGGGAGCTCCCACTTGTCCTCGCCCCGTCCTCTCGTCCTCGACAAGAGCCGGGTCGGGGGGAAGCCGTATATCGTGCCGGCGGACCAGAATTCGCCGACTGCCAGGACCTCGGCGGTCATCTTGATCGGTGGAGGGGTTCGAACACGGAGAGCCGTCGCGCAGGTTCCCAACGCATGTGGTGCTGCTGTGCGTGGCCGAGCGAAGGCTAGCGGGACGGCTCGAGGGTGAAGAGACGCTCAACCAGCACACGAATCGAGGTCGTGCCGAGGGGGGTCGCGTGCAATATTCGGTGTCGGTCGCGAGGGTCGGGTGGTGATGCGATGGGATGAGGGGGCAGTGGCGGGCAAGGCTGGCTGGGTGTTGGGAGGAGGGAGGCTCTCAAGGGTCCCCGACCGCCTCTTCGTGTTGTGTGTGTGTGTCTGTCTTTTTTTTTTTTTCGCCTCGCAACACCGGTTCCCGTTTCCCCTTGCTGCAATAGGGATTCGACGGCAGGAGGCAATGGATGCTGCGCGACGGGCCAATACCTCGCGGAGATCTGGTGCAAAGACACCGGGAGGACGGGGATTGGGTGCGTCGTCCAGGGCCTGGTGTGCCGTGCAACCACACTGGCGAGACCAGAGCCGATGGTTCAACTCGAGGCGCGGTGTATAGGCTGTACGGAGTATGTGAGTGGCCGAGTCCCGTCGGTAGTCCAATTGTCAAACGGAAACGAGCAAAGCAAAAGCAGTGCAGTGCAAGGAAGGAAGCGGGCGCAGTAGGGGGAGGAGAATTCGTCCCAATGTGTTTTGGTATCCAAAAGGAGAGGATGGCCTTCGCCTCATGCAAGACGCACGGCGGGAAGTCGACAGTCGGGCGGCCAAGGGCGACGGCCCAGCACTCATTCGAGGTAGGTGCAGGGGGCACGCGAGGTCACAGGTGCCCTGGGCGACGTGGGAGTGTGGAGGGTCGAGGGTGGAGGGTGGGATGGATACAAAGCAGCCCACCACCCGCCGTCGATGGCCCTGCTGCCCTGCCCTGCGCTGCCGCTGCCGCTGCCGCTGTCGATGCCGATGCACGTTGGAACGGGGTCTCTGGGGAGGTCTCCCTCTTTTTTTCTGCCCTCGTCAGCCTCGGTTCCGACGCCGTGGGAAGGCCGGGACTGCGGTGTCGTGCAACAGAGTGTGGAGGTACTTTGACGATTGGCGATGGAGGTGAACACACCGCGGAGGAGGGAGGCTCAGCCTTCTTGCGGTCAGGAGCTGGTGTGCTGGTCCAGCTTGTTGACTGGTGCCGGACATGGATGATGGACATTGGAGAGTTGACCTCCGCAGCACCAGAGAGGGAGAGAGGTTCACTCCAGTGACTCCACACAGCATGGCCAATGCTCCTCTCTCCTCTCAACCCCCCCCCCCCCCCCGGAGAGTGAGTGTGTCACGGCTTGCCGTTGGCTGGATTTTTGCTGCATGGCTGGGGTCGCACGTCATTGGCCGCCGTGAGGGATGGGTGGAGGAACTCGCCCTTCCCACCCTCCCACTGTCCAACTCCAAGCAAACAAGCACATGGCCTCGTCGCATACTGCGTACTGTACCAGTCTACCAGAAAAAGAGTACCTTGGGCAGCAGTGCTGCTGCAGCCACGGCCAAAGTACTGACGGCGAGTGGGCGAGTACTTGATGTCAACCTTCATCGCGATGGACCCTTCATGCCTGTCTCAATTGGTGGCGAGGGCTGGAGAGAGGCCATTGCCGCCGACCATGTCCCGGCACGCCGTCGTGTCGCTGTCGCTGTCGCTGTCCCTGCTGACCCTCCATGTCTCCTGGAGCACACGGTCACGGTGGGATCCCGGTGTGGTGCAGCCATTCTGGACACCTTTCCCATCACCGAGCCCGTGCTGCCGTCACACTCTGTGCCAGGCAGTGTGCAACACCCGACGTGATGTCTTTTTGACTCTGTGCGACTGCCTTTCTGTCGTTGCATCCGTTTGGAGTCTGAATTGGCGATGCTGGAGCTGGCACTTGAACAATTCCGACATCCATGACTTTGTGCGTGTATCCGTATCGGCCACCCCTTGGGGGCAGCCCTTATCGCTCTGACTGTGACTGCGGGGTTGTGATGGGCGGCCGAGGAATCCCTCCTTTCCCCCTCTCCGACGCGTCGTGGTGCGTGGTGCGTGGTGCTGCCGACGATGACGCCCGGTCGACCTCCGATGCGACTTGTGCCCCGCGCGGCCGGACGCCTTGGCTTTTTGCGCGGGGTCACATCGCTCGTGACAGAATATATCCATGCTGCCATCCTCCCCTCGTCCCCTCGTCCCCTCCTCCCATCCCGTCGTCCTCCTGCCCGTCATGGGAAAAGGCGAGGTACCCGAGTCACCAGACTGGGTGACTGGGTGACTGGGTGACTGGGGCGCCGGTGCTGGCTAAAGAACAAGAATATATCTTGACGCGGTTGTCGACGCCATGCAAGACAGAACAATCTCGCTGCTGCTGCTGCTGCTGCAGGGCCCGAAGTGCAGACGCGGCAGGCGAATCGCTGCTGTTTGTTTGACACCGCAGTCGGCCGATACCCACAAGCTCGCAGGGTCGCTGGGCAGCAATGGATCGAACCACGATGTCCGCAGGCTCGACGTGTTTCCGCTGCTGGCGCACATGCAAAGTCCACATGGATGGATGATGGACCAGCAAATGACGACGGCAGAGACGGAGTCGGAGACACGGGGCGCTGGGATGAGGGCGGCGGCCGAGGACTGCCGGGCCCAAAGAGGAATGGCTGCTCGGGGGGGGGGTGCTCTCACCGCCACATGTTCAACCCGCTTCGTCCTGTTTTGTATATTTGTAACACCTTGGCCGAGACGCGCAGGGCTGGAAAACAAGGGGGCGAATGTGTTGACTTTGTTTCTCTTGGGCGCGCGTCGTTGGCCACGCAACCGGCAACCGACGCTGGTGGCTCGTCCATGAGCGCGAGTGCCCGGGGCTGAGGGGGGGAAAGGGGGGGAAAGGTGATGATGGTTTGATGGTCAAGGTTCCGTTTGCAGCAGTCCACCACCGAGGGTTCGGCGACTGACTCGGAAGTGGAATGTGGAAAGTGGAATCGGCCGCGATAAACCGGCCGGAATATCTGATCGACACCGGCCAGTGCGGCCCCAGCTTCGGTGGGGGGTGGGGGATCCATCATTTTCGTCGTCGTCCCGACTCCCGACTCCCATGGACGGGCGGATGACCAGACAGACCACACACACCCACAGGACTGCGGAGTGTACGCAGTACTGACAGAGAAGTGTACCGTGGCCTTTGATGCAGGGGAAAGAAGGGACCGCTCTGGATTCGAACAACCCACCTCGAGCCCGCCTGTTTCAGCCAGCCTCTGGCCCCGAGACCAGACAAAGGACTGGAGGCGACGAGGCCATCACCAGGCGTGCGTACGGCTGACTTTCGGTCTGCAAAGGCGAGCAGCGTCTGACGTGCAGTTGCCTGCTGACATTTGATGGGAGCCAGTCTACGTTATCCAGCCGGCCGCCCACGAGCAAAAGAGGGACGCACAGCCTGAAAGCCCGCAGCCAAAAACGCCCCATGGCAGCAGATGCTGATGGCTGAGTGCTGATGGGAGTCGGCGAAGAAAGAAGGGAAATAAATCCTCTCCTCTCTCCCCTTGTCCCGCCCAAAGCCCGTCTTTCAACCAACAACAGCTTCAACTCTCGTCTCTCGTCCCTCTTGTGCATCATCTCGGATCGACCATCCCCCTTGGCATCGCCCGATAAGGTTTCCCCTAACCCAGCCCAGGCACAGCATCCAGGCACATCCAAGTCCCGAGTCCCGAGTCCCGAGTCCCGACCGGCACCACCAGTCGGTCCCTCCCGCCAGCCCTACCTACCTCACCACCGCCGATATAGCCGGCTCCCATCCAAACCAACACCACCAACCAGACCCCCCGGGGGACGCTCCCTCAAAATGACCCCCCCAACACCCATCACCATCACCACGCGCGTGCCGCTCCCCTCGTCCGTCCCCCCCACCGTCTTCCTCGCCGCCCTCCACGCCTACACCCCGCTGATCGAAGCCAACTCGCACCTCCTCTCCTTCACCCGCACGCCCATCGACCTCTCGGCCATCGTCTCGGACCCCTTCTTCCGCACCGACGACGGCGCCGCCCACCTGCAGGCCTTCCTCATCCTCCAGCGCATCCCCATCCTCGGCCCGTGGACGTCGGACGTGTCGGTCCCGTGCGTCTTCCAGAGCTTCGACGCCGGCACGCGGTGCCGCGCCGACGCCTCCGGGGGGGTGACGGTGCGGAGCTCCTACGAGGTGCGGCCGCGGCGGGGGGAGGCCGAGGCGGGGGACGAGTACGTGGCCCCCGCGCCGGGGGACGGGGAGTGGGAGCTGGTCGAGGTGGCCGACGTCGAGTGCGGTCTGCTCGTGAGGCCGTTTGTGCGGAGGAGTCTGGCCGGCAGTCACCTGGAGCTGTTGACCAAGCTGGCCGGGGACGTGGCGAAGGAGTACCTCGAGCGGAGAACGGGGCAGGCACCGGGGACAGCAGGGAGACCGGTGTAGCGGAGGGGGTCTGGGTTCTTGGTCATTTCCTGCGTTGGTTCGCGAGCGAGGGTTGGTCACTTGCTTTTCACCGAGATACTCCTTCAGTCTTTGGGTTATTTCGCCGGAGTTTGGGGAGTTTGATAAGCCAGGGACACAGAACGGCTTCGAGACTTGTATTGCGCATCGGATTTGGTGTATTGTATAGCGGTACCTAGACCTCCAGGAGATAGAAATCACACTATGACGGACCCTGGAACATCTGCAGTGATGCATCTGTACCTATATTCTTAAGTAGTCGGTCATCTCCTGGGAGAAGGATTGCACGGCTTTGCAGGTCTCACCTGTCGGCATGGGCTGACCTTGACGCCATATCAAGTACAAGTTATCCTAGCTGTCGATGTTGAGATTCAGCGGCATGCCGGGTCACACCTTCGAACCATGTCCAGTTTAACACGAGAAGCTGTGTTCTCGGAGCAAATTACCCACGTCATGAGCATACCGCCCGCTTCTCAGGTATCACGGACCACCGCCATGTCTTTCCATGTCTTCGAGCCACACGAAACCACCGAGACCGACGTTCACACCACCCAGTTCACTGATCGAGTATCCATTGCCCCCCATCATGGTATCTATAACGGCCGAGTACACACCCTGTCTACAAGAGTCGCTGCCCATGGTTCGACTCTACCGCTGGTGGTATCCATCGTATCTCGTCCCGAAAGCAATCCGCCCATGTCCGAATATAGAGGCCAGTCCGTCCTGGGCGCCCAAGTCATGCGCATCATAAGTGCATCCTAAAAGATTCCCAAAAAAATCAAACCCCGGACGATGTCCCCCCCGACGCAAACCAGCTACCCCCCCTCACAAGCACCCATGCCTATGACCTCAGCGTCCACCATAGTCACTAACATAGCCAATGTCACCAAAGTTTTCCTGCATCCCGCTCTGGCCAAAGCCGGTGGCCGGCCCGCTGACATAGCCGCCATCGTCACCGTCGTCGTAATCGCTGGCGTCGAAGCTGCTCCGTCCGCTGAGGTCATCGTCCATGCCACTGCCACCCACATCGTTGGACCAGTTCATTTGCGCCAACGCCGGGTACTGCGCCAGCAGCGCTTGCGGAAGGGCGTAGTTTCCGTTGGCATCCACTGGGTAGCCGCCCGTGTTGGGATCCATGCCCGGAGGCATCATCATGGGAGACTGCATCACCATGCCCTGAGCCGCCTGCTGCTGCATGCGCTCCTCGTTCCAGATGCGCTGCCGCTCGAGCATCTCTTCGTCGAGAAGAGCCTTGATGCAGATCCGGCCGGCCTCGGAGCGGAAATGCCTCCCCAGCGCATCGGCGCGCGCAAATCGCCGGCCGCAGCCCCACCCTCCGCCGCCCTTGAGCTCGCCCTTGCACACAAACTTCTTTTCGCCCGAGTGGAGTCCTTCGTGGCGCTTTCGGTCGTGTTGGCGGGCAAACGCCTTGCCGCAGACGGTACAAACAAACGGCCTCTCGTCCGTATGTGTTCGAAGATGCGACCGGAGGTTGTAGGCTCTGGTAAATCGCTTGGGACACAATGTGCACTGGAACGTCGCCGGGTGCTTCTGAACCCGCTTGGGCCCAGCACCGCCCTCTCCCTGCGCGCCGGGGCCGTCGTAGTTGGGGTCGGCGAGACGCAGCGCGATGGCGTTGTTGGGAACTGCCGATGTCGACTGTCGTCTCCTGCTCGGAGACGCACCGGAACGATCGAGAGGCGACAAGGATCTCGAGGCTTCCCGCGAGTCGGTGCCGTAATTGGGAGAAAGGCTCCCCGCCCCCGGAGCGCGGAGCATGGCGCCACTGCTGTTGTACGGGTCGGTGACCGCGCGCGATCGCTGGACCTTCCGGCCTACCGCAGTCTGAGTTAGCATGGCACACCAGTGGCTCTCGGAGGGACGAGGCAAACAACATACCCCGAACTGGAGGGACCAACGAGTCCACATCGAGATTCTTTTGCTCAAACCCGGTCCTCGTCGCCGTGGGAGCAAAGTCGATGTTGATGGATGGTGGAGCGGGCATCAGCCCGCCCAAGTCCTGGTGATCCGAGGGGAGCATCGGAAACGCCTCGTGGGTCTGCCTGTACGTCGCCACTCCCCCAAAGCCGCTGTTGAGATAACTGTTCGGGTGGTTCAGATCGGGCAATTGCTGAGGCAGAATGCGGGGCGAGATCGCAGGGCTATGCGACGGGCTCCTCCCGGGGTGGTTCGGGCTGTGCGCGCCGTGGTCCGAGATGCTAAAAGAACCCATTCCGTGCAGCTCCTGATACAAGGCCGGGTCCTGTGGCCTTACCATGGGCGAGTGGTGGTGGCTCTGGTCGAGGGGCTCAAATGTGTCGGAGCTGAGGAGGTTGGGCGACGGCGCTACCGAGGACACATCCGAGTACTCGGAGGGAGTGCGCCGGTGACGCTGGAACTGGGGTCCTTGGCTCCAGCTGGCGCTTTGCGACATCATGGCCGCCTCCGGACCGAGCGAGGCATTTCGAGAGTGTTGGCCCGGGGGGGTCGGGAACTGGTGCTGGTTGAACGAGGGCGAGTGGTTCGCCGAGCCGGGCTGGTGAGGGTCTGGGTTGAGGAGGTGGGGGGGTGTCGGGCTGTGGTTCGCCTGGGACATCATGACGGCGTCCCCGTTGTCGGCGCCGAAGAGCGGGCCGTTGAACTGGGGCTCGTTGGGGGTGGGCGGGAAGATGGAGAAGTCGGCGTCCGGGTAGGAGGGGGCCAGGAGGCTGTTCTGGAAGCTTTCTTGGGTGTGGGTAGCAAAGGGCGAGGGGTCTTCGGCCTTGTTGAGCTGCTCGGTGAAGCCCTGCGAGAAATCGGCGAGGCCAGGCTGTTGGTTGCTCAGGAAGCTCTCGGTGTTGGCGGCGGCGAAGGCCGAGTGGTCGGGCTGCGGGGCGGGGTACTCGTTGGACAGCGAGATCGGGAAGGATTGGTGGTGGTGCGACGACGAGTCGACGAGGCTGAGACCGAGACCGATGTTGTTATTGTTGTTGGGGTTGGTATTGTACGATGCGGCGTCGTCGTTCGGGTTCGGGAAGCGGGCAGGCGACGGCGAGTGGCCGTTTCTTATATGAGGCTGGTGGTGGACGAGCCCCCCGCCGGCAGATGCGGCCGAGAGCGAGCGCCCACGGACCTGGGATTGCTGTTGGTCCATGAGGCCGATGGGTTGTGGTTGGACGGAGACGGTGACGTCTGGCAGCTCGTGGTGTTGCTGTCTTTAGAAGCGGGACAAGGCAGTTTGGGAGTCAGCCTCCCAGGCACCGGGCTGTGCTGGAGGCTGTGCTGATGCGAGCCTGTGAGCTGACGGCCGACGGCTGCGCTGGCAGGGACGGGGCCACACCTGGCCAAAAATGGGTTGGATGTCTGGGGAAGGACGGTGCGACAAGGTCGACACCCGATTGCCGACGACGGTTTGTCCTTTTTTTCGGTCGGTTAGGTCCTTGGGCGCGATTGTTGGGCAAGGTGAGGATGGTGGTGGGATGTAATGGATTGAAAGGGGGCAGAGGTCGCGCTGGTCCGAGTGTCGAGCACAAGCAGCAGGCAAGCAAGCCGACCTATGAGATAGGTGGGTGCCACTGCCCGTGTGCCCGTGCCAGCGAGAGCCTGGCGCGGGGAGGGGCAGCGATAGGACCGTCCCCGAGGCCCAGGACGAAACACTCTCCCACTCCTCTCTTTGTTGCTTGGCCGTCCCTGTCCGGCCACCACACAGTGTGTGTGTATCCACGCAGTCCAAGATTGGTCAACTGTTAGCACGGGAGATACTTGGGGGCCTGAGTGCTGCCTCTCTCCAACGTCCTGACCTAACAGAGAACCAGTCTCAAGCCAGTGTCGATCGAGTGTCATCCCCAGGGCCGGCCCACGGCTCCCCTGATCGTTCCCGCCAGTGGACCAGCCGCTTGGGTTCCTAGGTCCCCCAGCGGCGCACCCTTTCCTCTTGTCCCCAACCGGTCAAGCTCCAGTCGGGGTCGTCCAATGTCGGCTGCCAGGTGCGGTGCGGTGCGTGTTTCGGCTTCCCGTCTGACACCGAGAGAAGTGCCGCAGCAGCTATTCCGTGCACAGTACGGATACACGGTAATCTCTGGAGTCTGGAGTCTGCAGCAGAGGAATACGCCCTGTCGCGGGACGTCTGTTCAAGCTTTTGCCCTTCCTCCGGTCCCTTTGACTCTTGACCGACTCGTCCTGGCAGGTGTGGAACTGAGATGATCGTGGCGGACAGAGATGCCCACATCAAGCAATTGCATGGTGGGGTAAACGACCTGACTTGTCCGTTGGAGCGTGGGCCGCGCGGGGTCTTGCCGCTGTAATCCGTACCTCGTCTAGCGCCTTGGATTCTTTTTGGACAGAGCCGGACTTCTCATCAACGTCCACCGTCTCCCGTCTCACTGATTCCACTTTTACATCTTTCCCCTGTCTCCTCTATAACCAGACACTGGCGAGCAATGGTTGTGCTCAACTCACCGTCATCCCGCCCATTTCTATCGCCAGGCTACGAGATGGTCCTTCCCGTTCGGTGAGCGAGCAAGGAAAATCGGTTGGCCTTCCATGATCTCCCGGCAAGACTTGCCCCGCCGCCGGGCGCCCAACGGCTTCCCACCACCACCACGTCCATCTGGAATCTACACCCCAGGTCCTTCGTGACCAGACGGCTTTCCGATGAATGCAATCAGACAACATCCCAACTTCCATCTCATCCATTCACACATCCGAATTTCTCATCAGGTCAATGTCCTGACGGCGTCTTCATCTGAACATCTCCGAGGCCGCGACAGACCCGGGAGCAGGCATCAGCATGCGAGTTTCAGCATAAACTTGCACTTGTTGCAGATGCTCTTGGTGGCATTTCGGATTGGGCTGCCGGTTGGGATTCTGGTTCATCAATGCCCGAGGAGGATGAGTGAGGATTTAAGATTGCGGCACGCTTTCCTGTCCCCAGATTTGTTGCTACACGAGCTGGAGCCGCCCGACACTCCCCAAGAGCCGTGATGCCAAGATGGATAGATTATCCCTCAGGTCAAGGTTCAACGACCATGATGTCGCACAGCCCCATCGCCTTGCAGGAGGTCGGACTTGGGGGGGCGTCTCTCTGTCTTCTGGAAGTCCAGGCAGCCGCGCGTACCATACGCTAAAACTGCATGAAAACTGCACATCTGTCCGACCAACGGATGCGATATCAGGAGCAGCCCTTGGGTGTTCGGCGGCTCGGACATCCAGCGGGCAACCTCAGGATGAGACAGCAGCAGGCTCGTCAAGCGAGGCAAGCCAGTCGGGCAACCGAGGAACCACGGAAGTCGTGCTTACATCTCTGCTTTTGGACTCTTGTCCGAGATAAGCTCGCTCGGGTGTTGTGTTGGGCACCCGGGACTTCAGCCCTATCCGGAGGTGCAGACTGGGTCCAGCCCTGTCGGGAAACGGTGCAAGCAAGCGTCGCGGTGCGGCGCAATGTATGCCCGGAATCTTGGGCTATTTTGGTCCGTTTGCAAGAAAAAGAAGTGCAAGACTTGAGCTGAACACTTTGGGTACGATTCCCATACAGAGAATGTGGAATTAATGCCTTCAAGTTACGGGATACTGTAAGTGCCCTCTCCATGCCATCCCACCTGGAAACGTTCCCGACTCTAGTTTTCTAATTCGAGCCCATCAACGCCTTTTCCCAACCCAAGACGCCTGAAAACCACCTTGGTATCTGCAAATGCAATGCAATACTGACAAAAACGAGAGAGCAGAGATTCCAACACATACCACATCGTCCCTCACCCTTAGCCAATGACCTCCTCCCGCTCATAGCCCGTCGGCTTCAAAGCAGGCGTCGGCCTGTGCTGGTGGGCGCCCTCGCCAATCTTGTAGTCGCTGGCGAACGGGTTCGGGTCCTCCTTCTGGTCCAGGTTGCTCAGCGTGTGGTTCACGCCGCGATGGACGGCCTCATCGGCGCGGATTTGGTAGATGAGGTCCTTCATGGTGCGCTTGCCCTCGGGCATGCGAAAGTACGTCGTCGCCAGCTCGGGGATCTGGAAGTTTGGGTCGGACCACTTGGGCAGCTGGCCGGCCTCAATCTCGCCGATGCACCGTGTGTACGTGTGTACGGCCTCCTCCTCGAGGTAGCCGACGAAGCGGTGCGTAATCTTTGGCGAGACGAGATAGCTCGCAAACATGGCGTTGAAAAAGACGCCCTGCGCCACGATGATGAAGCTCTTCATGAACCAGCCCGGCTCGCACATCTTCATAAACGTAAGCAGGTGCATCCGCTCGTTGTACGACTCCTCGAGCAGCGTCTCGATCCAGCCGTTGTCGCGCTTGAGACGCCGCAGGCTGCCGAGGTGACGGAGCATGCCCGCGACCATGCCCGGGACACCGGCGATGGATTCGAGGAAGATGAAGCGGACCAGCTGATAACTGTGTCAGTAAAGGGTGTCGATATGAGTAAGGATGTCGACGTACCCATTGTGCTTCTGTGAGGGGCTTCTGCGCGGCCACGGCCGTGGTAGGCTTGCGCCTGTCAGACTGTTGCTCCGGCCTGATGCCCGTGGCAATGTCTGTACCCCATCTGGTCCGGCGTTAGAGGAAGTTGACCGCACACACTCGCAGATTCAACATACCTGGCGATTCTTACCAGCTTCCACGCAACCCAGTCGCCGACGGTCTTTGGTTCGCGGTGCTCAGGGACTACCGAGAGCATCTCCTGTTCGGTCCATCCATGGTGAGGCCACGATGGTGGTGTCTTCCGGATGTAGGCCGTCTCCTTTTCTGGGAAGAAGTCGCGGAGTTGTGTTGGTGGTGTTGTGGAAAAGTGTCTGGGCTGCTGGCCGGTGAGTCGTAACCCAGAGGGGTAGTTGAGCACCGAGACCTGGACCACACGGCCCAACTGCTTTGGCGAACAGAGCCGACTGCTTGATCTTATGGAGAGCATCGGGGAAGGGGTGGTGTTGAGATGGTGTATATTGGTGTGAGTATGGTACAGTGACCTGCCATTTCCCAAACAAACCCTCGATACACTGGAAGGCCCCCCGTGAATTTATATCTTTGCCACAAATCAAAGAATGCCTCTGAACTGAGAAATGGGAGACATGTGCTGAGATGTGTTACCGGATCTCCCCGTCTCTGACTAAGACCATGTTCCTGCCCTGTCCGAGGAAGGGAGGTGATGCGACCAGTCGGGGGCCCCCTCTCCGCGGCTCCAACCACGATACGGATCCCGGAAAGGCTTCACCACGCAAAGGGCGGCGCTTCGGCATGAAAACATTGCTTGAATGGGAAGCCGTGTGGACATGATCCATTGTTTGACAAGGCTGTGGCTGGGGTGTCAGCCCGAGGGAAACGAGAGCAATCGGGATGTGTCGGGAGGTGCACCCGTCCCGTTTTCGGCCGACGGCGGCGACGCCTGAAAGCCTGAGGGAGTCACTGGTGAGCCCGCGGAATTGGTACAACGTGATCAAAAATGGCTTTTCAGGGGTTCATATTTTGGGACTCATCAAATATCCGCATTTCCGGGGGGGCAACGGCCGCGACGACGACGACAGCTCCATCTTCCTGACAAGAATTTGTCATGAAGCGCGACCCGAAATACGAAGGAGAGGGGCGCTTCTAGCCATTGGGATCGGAGTATAGGCTGAGAGTAACGGTCAGGTAGCAATAAAAATCCAGGCTGAGCTTGTGACCACCGGCGACAGGTGTTGAGAAGGAAATCCTGTCCAAGATTTGGGGTTGTGTTGCGTCAACATCCAAACCGGCATTCACTCAATCAAGTCCAGAGGTGGTGAATGCTGTGGCACAGAGGGGTGTGGGCCCCGTAGCGGCCTTGGCCCCCCGGGCTTCAAGGGTGTGAAGGAGGGGTTCTTTGTGGCGGTGTTCTCTCTTTCCATGAAACTCTTGTCGAGTCGAGGCTTTTATCAAAGGTGCCCACAAGGAAATTCCACGAGACCGTCGACCGCCATCCTCTTTCCTGCCCAAATTTCCCAGACGGCTGCCTCTGCTCCCGTCCTCGTTATCGACACACTCGTCTTCCCTACTCTCCTCGACAGCACACTCCTCTTCGATACCGAGACTACGCGTCGTCGAAGCCATGGCGCCTCAACCAAGCAAGAAGTGGGGTAAGTTCCCTCTTTTCTCTTTGTGCGCGCAACCCCGCCATCGTCATGACGGTGATCACTCAACACTTGGGACTTTATCAAATGGAGTCGCAAATGCGCGAGCCTGGTCATGTCTGACGTACCATTTCCATGCGACTCTGGCGCCATGCTCAGTCAGGCATATCCGTGGCTCTGTCTTTGACCTTGGGGAATTTGCAACATGGCGCCCCGCGCGCGCGGGATCTCGAACTAGCCTTGGGATGCTGACTGTATACCACAGACGATGAGGAGGAGGATAGCTCCAGCTCCGGATCCGGCTCCGAGTCCAGCTCTGAAACCCCTGCCGTCGCCCGCCCCGTGGCCGCCTCGCGCCGAAAGTTTGACGACGAGGAGGAGGACAGTGATGTGTGTATACCCCTCCAACCCCACCTTCGCCCCCCAGGCACCGACGCAACACAGCCAAGCTGACCGTCGCTTTCTCCACGTCTAGGTTCTTGAGTCCTGGGATGCTGCCGAAGACTCCGAGGTCGAGCGCGAAAAGGCAAAGAAGGTCGCCGAGGCCAAGGCAAAGGCTGAGGCCGAGGCCGCCGCCAACAAGAAGTCCAAGGCCCAGCGCGTAGCCGAGCGACAAGCCGAGCGGGCCCGCCAGCTCGCCGATGACGACGACTCGAGCGACGAGGAGACCGAGGCTCAGAAGCGCGACCGGCTCCGCGCGTCCGAGAAGGAGTCCGATCTGGCCCACGCCGAGGACCTCTTTGGCAGCGTCGGGATCAGCAAGCGCAAGACCGTCACGGCCGGCAACGCCGTGCTTCTCAACCCCGCCGATCCCAACAGCGCCATCGACCTCGCCTCGATTCCCCTCTTTAACCCGTCGACCAAGACCCAATTCGAGCACCTCCGCACTGCCCTGGTCCCCATCCTCGCCGCCAACGCCAAGAAGGCACACTATGGCCTCTTCCTTCAGGAATTCTGCAAGCAGCTCGCCAAGGAGCTGCCCAGTGACCAGATCAAGAAGGTTGCCAGCACTCTGACGACGCTCAGCAACGAGAAGATGAAGGAGGAGAAGGCGGCCGAGAAGGGTGGCAAGAAGAGCAAGGCCGCCAAGACCAAGACGACGCTCGCCGGCGTTGGACGGACGGGCGGCCAGCCTGACACGGGCACGTACGAGGATGATTTCGGAGAGTGAGTGACATGCCCCCCCTGATGCGGCCACCTTGAAAGATGTTCGACGGCTGACCCCCTCTCCAGTGATGATTTCATGTGAAGGCTGCGCCAAAGCTTCATACAACAGATCGCTCGATGCGCCGCGTCGGCTTTCTCCTCCCGTGGGGAAGGCCTCCTATCAACTACATCCCGGCTGGCCGTCTCTCGCCAGACGGCAAGTCTTGGACATCATCAGCGGGAATCGATGCGCAGAAGGGGGAGGGAGGAGACCGTTACCCCTGACCGGGATGTCCCTCTGGTTCTCCAAAGCTCGCCTGCGAATGGTCAACAAATCCAGGCGGAGGAGTTCTGATGGACATCTCGGGTTGGAGAGGACTGCAGGGGCAGGAACATAGGAAGCCGCGGTTGCGTTGCTAGAGGATGGCGTGTCTTGACTTTAGACTGCGTAATCATCTAGACGTCTTGTCTTTTGGGAAGAAGGACGGCAAGTGCTGTCAGCGAGTGAGTTCGAGGCTGCATCTCGGGAAGCAGTGCTCGCTCCACAATAGGATCGGAGGGTCGCAAAGCGGTGAAATTGAACCAAGCATTCATACATGCGTATTCGTCGTTTGTAACTGGAGTCTGGGGTATCGAGTGTGTACGTTGCCCATCCAGTTCTTCATCGCTCAACGTCTCCCAGTATGGTCCCAAAAACGCCCCTGATTAAACAAAGACCCATCCGCCCCGTGATGCCCCCCCCCCCTGCCTTCCTGAACCAGGCCCGTCCAAGTACACTGATATATATATACAAATCCGTGGAGAAGAGAGTCCCCTCTCGTTGCGGCAGCAAACAACCATTTACATCAAATCACCCGCGACCCCCGCCAGGAGCGCATGGACAACGAGACTCACCGTCCACAGCCCAACGCGCTTGAAGCGCCGGACGCGGCTCTGCTGGTCCTCGACGTTGCGCGCGAACGCAGAGTACACCTCGGCGCTCGTGTCGTCGAGCAGCCCGCAGTCCCACACGGTCCAGGACCCGTCAAAGTCGGATTCACGCTTGACAATGCGGCAGTTGATGGGGATGTAGGTGCGCTTGGCGTTGATGTACGCCACGATGGGGCGCACCAGCGCCTGGTTGACGTAGCTCATGTGCGGGTTGTTGAACAGCGGCACCGCGGCGCGGACGTCGTTGAGGTGGATCCGCATGTCCATGACGAGGTAGGACGAGGGCTCCGCGGTGGCGGCCACGCGGGCCGACGTCGTGGGATAGTGGTCGTCGTCCGAGTTGGGGTGGCGCGGCTCGGCCTCGCTGTTGTCGATGACGTCGCTCTTGTCCTCCCAGTATCGGGGGGTGTTGTCGAGGATCCGGAGGTAGCGGTTGCTGGTGACGGCCTCCTCCATCTTGTCGTAGAATTCGGCCACGACCTTGCCGATACCGTCGTCGCTCTCGGCGGGGAACATGACTTCCGCCACGACATCGACGTTGCCCTCGTAGATCCATCCAAAGGGCCCCTCGACGCCTCGGTTGAGATGGTCGATCTTTAGCCCATCAATTCGTAACCTGGAAAACTTCTTCCAGGCGGATGGGGTGCCATCCTCGTTTGGCCGTCCGTTTTCAGCGGCAGAGACCCCGTGGATTTGCCGTGGGTGGATTGTGAATAAAGAGCCGTCATAGGAGCCGGACATGTGGGAGGCGGACAGAAAGTCGTAGAACAACCACTGTTTCCGCAGCTGTGGCAGCTCACAGGAGAATATCGAAACCGAAAAGGGACGGAAGCCGCCCGGCTGGTGGACGGTGACCAGAAGATCCTCTAGCTTGAAGGAGTCGAGCTCGAAATCCCCAGGGCTGTGCTCGTGCCGGAAAGAGAGGGGGTCCTCCTCGTCGGCGGACCATTTCACCGATGTCCTATCCACCACGCCCCGCACACCCTTGACCTCGACATCCTCCAATAGCCCCTTGCCGTTCCACCACTTGAGAAACGAGAGCGTGACGTTGACGGTGTCAATGGTCACATCGAACTGCGTGTAGTTGCCGTCGTCCGCGAGCGCGGCAGCCTCAAGCTCGGCTTGCCTGGCAGCAGCAGCCTCGGCTGCGGCATTGGACGAACCCTTCTTGACCGTGGACTTGACTTGGCCCGGCCTTCGGGACACAAAGACGTTTCGGAACGTGATGACACCATCCTTCCACCGGGGAACGATGGCAGATTCGAAAACCACGGTGAGTCCGGCGGACTGTGTTAGGTAGTCACCGATCCATTTTGCCAAGGTTTCTGGACAAATGTTAGGGGTTTCCAAACGAGAAGAGATGTCCACATCACTCACCTTGCGCGAAAATGGTGTTGATGGACAGAATGATGAGAGAGAAAAAGGTTGTCGTTCCGACCAGAATCCAGAGCAGGTGCCCAAAGAGAAACCACGAGACGAATGCCCCCCACTCATCTGCATTCCATGGCCGCATGCTCCGGATAGAAAACCACTTCAAACGGACCTTGAGTCGTTCCCCAAAGCCGCTGGCAGCAGCGAGGAGCTCCTCCTTGGTCGGCCGGTGTGGCATCTTCGGGAGATGCATGTACTTGTACATGGAGTCTGCAAGAGACTCGTGATGCTCCGGTAGTGGTGGCTCAGCAGGTTGGTTCGTTGTAGACTTGTGCGCATGCCCCAGCTGCTCCCCTCGTTCTGGTTGCACAGGGGGAGTCTTGAGGCCCTCGTTATCCTGACCTCCAGCCTTCGAGCTCTTAGCCCTTGTCCCCACCACGCGGGGCCTCCCTCGATCATGTTGATGGAAGGCGAAGGCCTGTCGGGCAAGGTGGCTGATCTTTGATTTTTGTAGGGCGCTCCCGGAGAAGGCAGAATCGGCAACAGCTGTGCATGTCGTCACGACCGACCCTGCCGAGGAGGGGCTCGAGCTGACGGCGAGGAGGAGGAGACCTCCTGAGGTGCAGTGGCGCACATTTTTCGGCGAGGCTCGGGCCTGCGACTGTCGTGAGAACCATCGTGCGGTCTGGCCGTGGTATATGCTCCATGGTGGTGGCGGCAGCCCTGGGCGGGGGAGTGGTGGCGTGTGTGCAGTTCGGCCAACTCCCAGGATGGCGGCGGAATCGCGGACTGCAGCCCAGAGCTTGCGTCCCAGCTGGGTCGAGGTTCCGCTAGTAGCCATTGTTGAAAGACATACTGAAGCGATCGAGTTTCGTGGGAGCAAGGATTAGGCCATGGTGGTTTGGTTCCGTTGGGCGCACGTCGTGATGGTCAGATCGGGAGGGGCGGAGGGGCAGCAACTCTGGAGTTGGGTTGGGTTGCGGATTGCGGGTTGCAGGTGGGAGGAGCATTCAAAGCAGACGCTGAACGAAGCAAATCAAGGCCTGCTCCCGCCATGACGATCGATAACGCGGCTAACGGCGATTGCCAAGACGGTGCCAGCAGGGTGTGGGGCCCCATGCATGGTGGGCTAGAGTCCAATCGATACGCGGCGATAAGCGGGGTGGGTCCACGACATTTTGAAGAATTTCCACCCCCACCAACCAAAAATCCATGGCCGACAGGTCCCGCCAGCGTAAACTCGGTGAACAGGCACGCCAACGGCAACACTTTCTCGACGACACCACCCCCTACCGCCCCCGAACAACCTGACCACCGTCGAGACGAGACAACCGCCCCGAAAAGACACGCGTGCCGTCGACCGGCCCACCGCCAACATGCCTGCGCCAACAGCCATGCTCAAGCCCACCGAGGCCCCCGAGGCGTTGCCCCTCCCCGCCACCGAGCAGGAGGATGCACTTCTCGTCGAAATGCAGGACAGCGACTTTGCGAACCCCGGCGCCATGGCCCCATTAGAGACCTCGGACGACACAGAGATGGCTATTGATGTGGAGGGGCGGCCAAAGTTTGCCCCTGGCAAGGACGTGGTACGCTCTTCGTTCTGCGATGGACAGGGCGGCTTCGACTTACACTGAGCGTTCAGGATCCTGTCCGACGTGTCGAGACCAGAAAGATCCCTATCCCGCCAAACCGCATGTCTGCGCTCAAGGCGAGCTGGACAAAGGTGAGCTGCTCTTCCCCCCTCTCCGGGATACCCCTGAATCTGTCTTTCCTTGCTAACCTGACCATTTAGATGTAAGACGATTCCGCAACCGTGCAGTTCCGACCCCAACTAACCTCACTTCGCCAGCTACACCCCCCTTGTCGACCACTGCAAGCTCCAAGTCCGCATGAACGTCAAGGACAAGCGTGTTGAGCTTCGGTCGAGCAAGTTTACCGAGAGCACCGATGCCCTCCAGATGGGAGCCGACTTTATCTCTGCCTTTGCCATGGGCTTCGACATTGATGATGCGATCGCCCTCCTCCGCCTCGATTCGCTGTACATCCAGTCTTTCGACATCAAGGACGTCCGCCAAACCCTCGGTGCGTACAGAACGCCTGCCTGCCCAGTATGACCTCGACTAACACCACGTAGGACCCGATGCTCTTGGTCGTGCGATTGGACGTATTGCTGGAAAGGACGGGGTATGTAACTGGACGGTACCCTCAGGAGACCGGTTGCTGACGTGTTGAGCAGAAAACCAAGTTTGCCATTGAGAATGGTAAGATTATGGCAGATGGCGATGTGGGCGAATGGACAAAACTGACATCTTCTCAGCCACAAAAACTCGCATTGTTCTTGCGGGGTCGAGGATCCATATCCTTGGTGCCTTTGAGAACATTGGCATGGCTCGTGAGAGGTGGGTTAACCAGTCCCTGGCCTCGTATACATTCACTGACTTGATACCCAGCATCGTTTCGCTGGTGCTCGGCGCCCAGCCAGGAAAGGTGTACAACAGCCTCAGGATCATCGCGTCGAGGATCAAGGAGAGGTATTGAGCGGGGCACCGGTACTCTTTTGGAGAAACACACCATCGTATTTTGGGGGACAGGCGTTAAGGCGTAGGCGATTCGCATACCGGCGGGGAAAGGGAGGCACATGGACGGCATTTGGCAGCGATGATGACTGGACTTAAAAACAGAGCTAGCTGGCGTTACCCATCCTCGGGACTACTGTAGCTCTTGCTCACGCAAGCAATGATCAATGAAACGCGAGACATCAGACATCACGGCTCCAAAGTCCAGGCGTGAGAGCAAATATTGTATGTGCAATTCGAGCGCGCCCGGGTCGGGCAAGGCAATGCAAAGCTCGGCTATATGGATCCAGCGTATCCGTATCTCATGGGGTATCAAGGTCGTTGTCGTGGTCGTCATGTTCCAGCCCTCCCTCGTGGGCATTTCCCAGTGGAAGCTTTTCGGCGCCTCCTTTCAATGCGCAAACCAAAAACCTCCAAGACATGGCCCGCTCCCCACTCCAATCACTTGACACGCACCTCCAACTGGCTGACCTCGTCCGGCTCCAACTCGGCCGCCTCAACCGCCATGGCGTCCTCATCCAACTGCTCTCCATCAAACCAAATGGAAATATCCGCGTCCTCGCCCAGCTTGGCAAGTTCCCGAAAGAGCTCGATGATCTCCTTGACCGTGTAATTCCGCGTGATCTTGCAGGAAATAGTCTCGGCCTGACTCTTGAGCCGGACCTTGTACTGTTCCTCCGCCTCCTCCGCCGCCGCCGCCCCG
Source organism: Podospora conica (assembly GCA_030685255.1). Taxonomy (NCBI): domain Eukaryota; kingdom Fungi; phylum Ascomycota; class Sordariomycetes; order Sordariales; family Podosporaceae; genus Podospora; species Podospora conica. The sequence goes on along the minus strand of MU839438.1, from coordinate 404,294 downwards.
TTCTTGCCCGCCTGGCTCATCGCCCCACGCCCGCCGACATCATCATCATCATCATCATAGATGCCGATCTGCTCCTTCCTCAGATGCTCCGCCTCCTTCAGGTGATCCTCCCACGCATCCTCCGTCCACGCCTCGAGATGCAGCATGCCATTCAGGAACCCATCACCTTCACTCGGCTTCATCTCCCCCGTTGCCGGGTCAATCGGTATGCCCAGCGACGCGAGCGTGCTGCTGCCGTACACCTTGTGGCGCTTCCAGGTCAGGAACAGGCCGCGCTGAACGTCGGGGGGCACGTCGAGGCGCTGCCGGCTGATCCACACATCCAGGATCGGGCGGATGATCTGGTTGAGGCGGCGGCGGGCCCCGACACGGGTGGTGCCCTCGATGGGCGAGGAGACGACAACGCCAACGATGACGTTTTTGGTTTGTTCGTCATTCTCCTTGGCTTTCTCGAGCCAGTAGGCGATGTCGTCGTCGTCGTCGTTCTCTTCCCCTTTGGCATCAGGGGCCGCGGCGAGCTCGACGAGGTCCGAGTCGGAGTCGCGGTCGAGGTCGGCGAGCTTGGGCTTGATGTCGTCGGAGTCGTCGAGGAGGACCGGGGAGGCGCGGCGGCGGCCGGAGCCGGAGCTGCGCGGTGTCGGTCGGGCCTTGTGGGGGGTAGGGGTTTTCGGTGGTCTTGATGGTGTCCGGATGGGCTTCACGTCATCGTCGCTGTCGCTGAGTCGGAGGGCGGATGCGCTGGATGCTCCGGGATTGGAGATCTTTCGCTTGACGGGTGTTATCGCCTTGCCCTTGCCCTTGACGTCCATGATGAGGTCGTCGGAGTCGGAGTCGTCGCTTAGCGAGACAGGGGCAGTTTTTTTTGAGGCTGAGGCGGGTGCCTGCACTCTATTGTCTCTGCCGACGGTTAGCCACCTGCACTTCGGAAGCCTTTGTTTTCTTCTTGGGAGTCCTACCTGTCAGGGTCATCGCTGTCTGGCGAAATCTTGACCCGTTTCCGCTCTCGCTTGTCGGGAGACAGGTGGAATGATCCCTTCTTTCGAAGGGTAGGCTTCTTTTCTGGCGTTGGGCTGCGATTCATCTCCTGGAGAACCAGGGGCATAATGTCCTTTGTACGACGGAAGAACTCAATGTCTTTGTTCTCGCCGTCGCCGTCGCCACCCGCCGCCTCCGCGACTGGGGTTTGGCGGGGGGCGGTGCGCTTGAAGGGCAACCTCTTCTTCTTGGTCCCGGGGACCGGTTCTGGCTCGGGAGAAGTCATTGCGGGATGTTGTATTTGGGAGAAGGCGCGGGGAAAAAAGGAAGCGCCGCAGAAGTAAATGGTGATGAAGTGAGAGGTTCAGAGAGCGCAGAAGTGGGGTAACTCTGCCCGAACTGGCAGGTTGGTTTGGAAGTTTGGAGGAGGGAAAGTCGGCGAACACCACGATCTCTTCAAAACAAAGAGAAGGAGCAGGTGCCTGATGGATCCAACTACCTATCCAAACCGGTACCTGATCTTGCGCGGTGCTGAGGAGGGCAGGGCCAGGACCAAGATGTTCTGGGTCAAGTACATATTGGTCGCGTCAAGGAAGACGCGGTTGTTGGAGGGACGACGCGTGGCTACGTGTGGTCCCGTGAGAAAATCAATTAAACTCTGGAAGAGGAGGAGGAGCCGAACGTTCAGTGGGGCCGGGCCCTTGGGATGGCCGGGATCACGGGTGTCTTGGGACTCTTGGCCGGGGGCGAGGGCGTGGGTTGGAACTGCCGGTTCAGGGTCAGCAGCCGAGGTCCAGCTTCAATCAGGACTGGTACGGATTACAACGCCGTCAAGGTCCCCCAACTTTCGCAACGAGTAATCCGTATGGTCTTGCTGTTTCTCCATGTCCTGGCCATTTCCAAACTCCAACTCGCCAGATACGCATATTTGCCATTTTTACGGATAACTGTATCCATCACACTTGGGGTTGTTACGGAGCCGTGCTGTACTCCAGTGAAACCAGAGCACTGAACGGGCACCTCTTCCAACTTTCAACACCAGCAGACACCTTCCGTCTCTCATTCTCGAACTGTCCACTTGATTAAAATCGGGGTTCCCATCGAAAAATTGTAGGCCGATACCATGGCTGTCCCAAGATCCGAATACCTCAGCAATGTCTGGGCCGACGGCATCTTTGGTGCGAATCCCCTCGAGTCTCCCCCTAACCTTATCGACTAACATCCTCGCAGCTAACCGTGTGCTCTTCATCACCGGCGGAGCTGGTTCCATCTGCAGTGCCCAGACCCGCGCCCTCGTCCATCTCGGCGCAAATGCCTGCATCATCGGACGCAGCGTCGAAAAGACCGAGGCCGCCGCGAAGCAAATCGCCCTCGTCCGGCCCGGAGCCAAGGTGATTGGCATCGGCGGCGTCGATGTCCGCAATGTAAGTCTCATCCCGCCCTGTCCAAGTGCCCCCTCATACTCACCCGCGACCAGTTCGACCTCCTCAAAGCCGCCGCCGACCGCTGCGTCGCCGAGCTCGGCGCCATCGACTATGTGATGTACGCCCCCCTCCCCCCTTCCCACCCCCCCCAAGGCCACCCCCTAACCCTTTCCCAGCGCCGGCGCCGCCGGCAACTTCATCGCCCCCATCTCCGCCCTCTCCCCCAACGCCTTCAAGACCGTCATCGACATCGACACCCTCGGCACCTTCAACACCATCAAAGCCACCATCTCCCACCTCGTCGCCTCGGCCAAGCGCAACCCCGACAAGGCCCCGTCCCGCTTCCTCTCCGTCTCGGCCACCTTCCACTACACGGGCATGCCCCTCCAGGCGCACGTCTCGGCCGCCAAGGCCGCCGTCGACTCGCTCATGGGCAGCCTCGCGCTCGAGTACGGCCCGCTGGGCGTGACGGCCAACAGCCTGGCGCCGGGGGCCATCGCCGGCACCGAAGGCATGCAGCGGCTCGCTAGTAGCGAGATGACGGCCGAGGAGTCGGGCTCGGGGATCCCGAGCGGGCGGTGGGGCACGGTGCGGGACATTGCCGACGCGACCGTGTTCCTGATGAGCGACGCAGGCAGCTACGTCAACGGGACGACCATGGTGGTAGACGGCGCCGGGTGGAGGCGGCAGGGCGGCGTGGGGGTTGGGCTGGACGCGGGCATGCAGTACCCCAATTTCTTGTTGACGGGGGAGATTAGCAAGAACTTGAAGGATGGGAGGAAGAAGCCGGCCAAGTTGTGAGAAGGGGTTTCTCAGGCGGTTGGGCTGGGGGTTGGGTATATATGGCGAAGCTACGCATTCATGCATGTGGAAGCAGGGGTGAAGAATTTGCGTTGTTTATACAGAACTCGAGACGATTGGTCGTCACCGTCCGTCTGATGGTCTCCAGAGGTCCGGCATTAAGAGGATAAGAGGATACAGAGTACAGGGAGGGACCCGGCCGAAGAGATAATTCCAACCATCCCAATGTTCGCCCAGGCAATGCTATGATAAAGGAACACAGAAAAGGGAGCGATACCACCAAAGAAACCAGACGGCAACCCCTACCGCACCCCAAACATGGCGAGCAGGTCGTGGCGGTGGAAGAAGCTGCGCAGCCGCTTCCCATAAATGTCTGCTCCAGCATTAGCATCATGCAGGTACAGGTTGCATGCTTGAAGACGCGATATTGTCATGACTTACACATGGGAATGGTCGACAAGCAGGCCACGAGCTGGACCGTGCCGAGGGCGTTGAAGACGGGTGTCGCCTTGTCCCCGTTAACTACCAGCCAGTCAAACGCTTTGAATGTCAAGGCGAAGCTAAAGATATTCTTGAAGATGATCAGGCATGTGAAGCCCTCGACGGCCAAGTCACCTGGCGACGTGTCAGCCGAAGCATGCCAGCTTTGGGGCAGAAAACCACTTACGGTATGCGTCCACAATGTACAGGGAGCTCGCCACGGCGCCAATGACCATGCCGGCGACCTCGAGGCAAAAGAAGAAGAGCGGGACAGCCCAGTGGTACTTCCCGTGCAACATGCCATCAATCGTGATGCCCCAGCCGTACACACCGGCGCAACCCAGAATCATCTGGGGGATGACGAGCACAAGCCGGAACTCGGGCTCGTAGATGCCTCCGTTCAGCTTGGTCATGTACCGGGCGCTCCAGTCGGCCAGCGCGCCGGCAATGACAAAGCCGAGAATAGCGCCGATGAACGGTGCCGTGTACGCATACCCGACGTTGACCTCATCCCACCACAGCGGCGTCGAGATGAAGAACTTGGCCAGGAGCACGCCGATGAAGACTGTCCACCCGATCAGCAGCCCCTGGATCAGACACGCCCAGAGGAAGGCCGGCTGAATGAAGAGGGGCAGAGGGCGGAGCAGCAGCTTCCAGAAGCTCTCGTCGGTCTTTCGGCCGTTGAAGAGCGCCAGTTTCTGCGAGAAGGTGGCCTCGGGAGGGATAGCAGTGGTCTTGGTGCCCGTCGCGCCGTTCTGGTCATGGGCGGCGGTTGGGGAGCTGGAGAGCCCGGACTTTTCCGGATCATCACTTGTGGCGGCAGCGGCGGCCGTGTCGACATCGGCGTCCTTGTGATGGACGGTGGCCGGGCTATCCGAGCTCAGGAGGTCCAGGTTAAGGGACGACTCCCGGCGGTAGGCCGTTTCGGGGCAGAGGAAGAACACGGCTGGGAAGCACAGGGCGCAAAAAATGGCGACAAAGTAAAAGGTCCACGGCCAGCCCATGGTCTTGGTGATCCTGCCCACAAGAATGGGGGTGAAGAATGCGCCGCCAAACACGGCCAAGTTGGTGAAAGCCATGCGAATACCGCGTTGCTGCGGATATCAGTCGCCATAGGTGGTCGGATCGATATGTTGAGCACTTACATGGACACAGTACAAGTCACCCACGGCCGCGTTGACAAGGGACTCAAACGGCGCCGTCGCGATGCCCTGAAAGACGCGCGCCGCGATGAAGCTCGCATACTGCCCCTTGGTATGAGATGCGCCTCCCCATGCGCTTGTAACAGCCAACAACAGTGTCCCGCCCACGAAGAGATGTCGTTTGCCCCAAACACGACCCGTGGGCACAAAGATAAAGGCCGAGAGACCCACGCCGAGGAGATACCATCCCGTCAGCTCGGCGACCTGGGCAAACGTCTTGGAAAAGTCGTCCGCCAGCGGGTTCGTGTTGGCGGCGAGGATGGGACCGAGCGACGTCGCAAAGATGGCCGTCAGGGACAGGATGAAGGTGATGAGGTCTCGCCTCCACAGGGGCCAGTTGAGGGGATCGTTGGGGTCGTCGGACGGTTGGGGGACGAGGATGATGGGGACGGGGCCGCTGTCGTCGTACTTGAGGCCGTCGACGCGCTCGGCGGCGAACTGAGGTCGGTCGGGATCGTCAAAGTATCGGGTGGTGCCTGCGACGATGGTGTCAGCGGTCGAATGCGCGCGATGCCCTCCTGCCCCTCCTCGCTCCGCGACGGCGAGGGAGACATCGGGCCGGGGGTAGGTGTCGTCATACCAGGGACGTGGTCCATGACCTTGTCCTCCAGGATTCCGAGACCCATGATGGGAGAATGCGCTTTCGCGTCTTTGGTGGGGGATATCGAGATATCGAACGGGCGAGGTTACCGGAGCAGCATCACGAGGAGAAGTGCTGGGAAATGTTGGAGGAGCGGCGCGTTGCAACCAAGATGGAGTGCGGGCCGGTCACTGATCACTGAAGGAGGCCAGGCCCGGGGCTTCTTCTTGGCGGCCCCGGGCCTCCCTCCCTCTGGAGCATCCGAGCTTCGGCAGCAACCAGCAACCTTCCCTTCGGGCTTCGGCGCCTGCAACCACTCACGGCGCACCAATCCAAGGGGTTCCCGGGCCTGAATGACGAAAAGCCTCGCAATCTCGATCCAGCGACGCTCGTCCAACCCCAGGTTCTGCAAGCCATTCGCCAGTGGCTGACACGGCAGAACCATGCCCGGCCATGGACATTCTCCGATTCTACTCGCAGGTCGAGATGCCCTCTCAAACAAGTCAATCTCGCCCCTTTTTGCAACTGTGGACGGCGGCGAGCTCGACAATATCAGACGGGGAATTGAGCTCTGGAACCCGACCTGTGATTCCTCCACCCACCCGCACTCGTCTCCCGCGAAGATCCCTGCGCACCTGATGAGCTCTCGTGGAGTTGCTGAATGCTGATGATGATGGCCGGGTGGTGCCAACAAGCTCCCATGAGGCTGCCGTTGGGCACTTGATGCTGACATCTCGGCGAGCTCGGCTCCTTTGCCTACCAACGGCTGGCCTCGAGGATTAGACTTTTTTTTCCATGTCGGACTTCGGCTCGGATGGACTTGCACGCTCTGATGCCGTGTGTCGGTGGACAGGTCCGACGACGCAGGACCTTGCCTGAGCACAGAGCACAACCTTATGGAACCCGGGAAAAGGCCTCGATGCTGAACGCGTTACACCCAAGAACGGGTGTTCAGCGGATAGATCTCCATGTATCGATCGGTGACCGATGTTGGCTAGAGTCTAGAACCTCTTATGTTTGGAGAGCCGATCGCTTGCGGATGATGGCTTCTGTTTGTTTACTTGAGAGGGGCGTAGATGCGGGAGTCTCGCAGAGTCTCAACACCATATACCTACAGGTATATCAAAGGTCTGGCGCGAAGATGGTCCATCTCGCCCCCGTGCTTGGTCATGATCGGTGAGGTGGTTGGTGTTGGGTCCCGTCTGAATCGTTGCCATGTCTCTCGTTGGTGTGCTCACAAGTGCGCCAAGCTCGGCCCTTGACCGTCCACCATCCACCTCCTCCCCCGCTAGCGGGCCCCATTGGCCTGCCCGCGTGCTCCTGCTCCTGCTCCACCGCGCCGGTCACTGGTGCCGTCCAGGGGGGCGAGGGAGCATCGCGAGGTCGCTTTCGTATTTGAATCGTGTGAGCCGGCCGACTGCCTGCCCGGCCCCGGCAAACAATCGCTTTCTCTCTCCCTCCTCTTGCTCCTCTGTTGTCGTCGCAATATCATCCACCTAGCAAACAAAACATATCGCAACGCCCAATCCCCCCCGAACTCGCTCCTGTACGGATTAGCTTCTCGCCTCATTAGCACCTATCCAAATCCTCAACATGAAGGTTGTCGCATCCCTCGTCACTCTGGCCTTGGCCGCCGGCGCCATCGCACAGTCAATGCCCGACTGCGCCGTAAGTCTTGTCCCCCATTGACAATAACCTTCCCGAGGTCCTCTAACACCAATTCCTTCTCCCCAGAAACCCTGTGTCGACAAGCTCATGATCAATGGCGTGGGCGACTGCGGCACCGACCCCAAGTGCATCTGCGCCGACAAGTCGTTCCTCGGCAGCATCTCCTGCTGCGTCCTCGACGAGTGCGACACCGCCGGCCAGAACTCAGCTATCGTCTTTGCTGCCGATGTAGGTGGCGCATGAAACCTATACTGGAGTTGATCCGCGTGGACTGACATGCACCCGTGCTACAGTTTTGCAGTCGCGCCGGCGTCACAGGGCTTCCCACGACCGTCGCATGTGCCACGGCCGGCGCTACTGGGGCCCCGACCGGCACGGCGGGCCAGACCACGGCGGCTGCCACCACCCCTCCGACAGGCGCCGGCGCCGGAACCGCGCCGAGCACGAGCACCAACTTTGGGCCGAGGCAGACGGCGGCTGGTCTCGGTGCGATCGGCGGCATCGTTGCGGTCGTTGCTATGCTCTAAGAGGGGAGTCGTGGTGGGGATGGGGTTTGCGCAGCGGTGACGGGGGCGGTCGTCCTACGAAGGGGTGGGGATGCCGCGGGCATGGCGTGCTGTTCCAAAGTCCTGGACCTGGGCGAGTCGAGCTGGTACCTGGACAAATGCTTGGAGGTGGCCTTGGGTAGACGTCGGGAGTGCTGGTCCATGTTGGCGACGGTCAGAACAAACAGTGGCTCCCTAGGAACCTAGGCAGTAATTACAAGATACTAATAATCCTCGCTTGTCGTTCGTTCAAACTCGGTGGGGTTTATCGGTACCCCTATTTGACGCCTTGTCGCAAGTACAAGCCATGCAGAAGTCATGCCATGGAGAAGGGGACTATCTGCCAGGCACTGCACTGCATCTGCATCTGCAGCTTTGCATCGACTCCATCCCATCCATGGTCCTATTTCTATCCTGCCCCGAGCTTGCCAGCCTGCCCCACCAGACAAAAGCTACCGCAACCAGATCTCGTGGTGCAAGGGGGTATATATTCCAAAGCCAAAACCCCATCCGCCCCAACTCCTTCCCCCAACCCTCTATCCATACACCCTCAAGACCGCCCCTGAATCTTCCGAATCACCACCCGCCCATTGCTCAGCTCCCACCCAACCCCATACTCCCTCGTCAGCTCCCCCCACGACGCCAGCGCCTGCGTCTCGAGAAACTCGACCCCCACCGACAGATACGACCGTCCAAACGCCTTGAGCGCATGCGCCCTCACCCCCGCCTCGGCAAACTCCATCAGCTTGACCCTGTGCCCGTCCACGCTCCGCCGCATCCGCCGCCACAGCACCCAGTCGTCCTGCACCAGCGCGCGCAGCACGCCGTCGACCTTGTTGTCCCGCAGCCCGTACCGGTTGCGCAGCGCATAGGCCTCGGCGAGGTCGCCGCGCCGGCAGGCGGCGTCGAGGACGAGGTACGACACCACCTCGTGCAGCTCGGTCGAGGTGAGGTTGTGGGCGGGGTGGATGACGCGCACGAGGTAGAGGAGCGCCGGGTGGTAGGTCTCGGGGGCGGCGGCGAGGATGCCGAGGCGGATGGCGAAGAGGTAGGCTTGCGTGGAGAAGTCGTCGCGGCGCTTGGAGGCGACGATGCCCTCGCGGAGCTTGCGGAGGGCCGAGAGGATGTGGTCGAGGTCGGAGGGGCCGGTGGTTCGGGGGGCTGTGGTGGGGGTGGTTATGCTGGATTGGGACGAGGAGGGGGTGTTGCTGTCGATGGCGAGGCGGGCGAATTGCTTCTGGAGGCCGTCGCGGTCGCCGGCGTCGGTGCAGAAGGCGAGGTAGCGCTCGGCGATCTTGGAGTAGTACGTTTCTTGGACCTTGTGGGAGAGGAGTCTGGGTTGAGAGGAAAGGGGTTAGGGGCGTGGTTAGCTGGGGGTGGTGACAACAAAAGAGGCCAACCTCTTTTCTCCCTTGGAGGGGAGGCCATATTCGGAGAGGGGGTCGACCTCGGCGGGCTTGAGCCGCGACAGATGCCCTCCTGTCCCCCTTCCGCCTTTTCGCTGCATTGAAGCTGGGTTATGGGGTTGGAGAGCTGGGAGTGAGTTGTACAGTAGCGGGGATGCTTGTTCTGGCGCAGTGATGCGCCGCGGGTGCCGTCGCCAAACAAACAACCCAGCTGCGGGGGTGACATGGGGAGATGGGGAATGTTTTGGCGGAGTGTGGGGTCTTGACGTCTGCCGCGTCGATCATCGTCACCCCTGCCCCCCTGAAATCAACAACTTCCAAACCTCGCTGAAGACAGACCTTGATGTGTATTGATGCCTTATTCGAGCATCAATCCAACAAAGTCCGCTCAAAATATCAACATCCACCGAGAATGGAGTCTTCAGGCACCCCACCGGGCATATGCAAGACGACCTCACTTTGTAACACGGAAACTAGACCCGACAAGACTTGAAGCGCGGGGTAGAACAGGGGCATGAAGCTTGTTCAATGCCTCGGCTCGTATGGGTTGGGGATGAGGGAGGTCTACAAATACAGGACCATGTGTCCAACAGCATGTTGCTTCGTTAACTCGGGAATCCCCCCACTCCACCGCAACCATGTCCGCCCGCCTGAACCAGCTCGCCGGCCAGCTCAACTACCCCAAGGGTCTCCTGGCCGGCCAAGTCGCCATCATCACCGGCTCCGGCCAGGGCATCGGCGCCGAGTGTGCCCGCCTGTTTGCCAACGAGGGCGCCAAGGTCATCGTCTCGGACATTGACGCTCCCAAGGCTGTGGCCGTGGCCGAGTCCATCAACCGCGCCGGCGGCAAGGCTCTCGCGGTCCCGGGTGATCTCCTCAAGGACGACTATCTCAAGGAGCTCGTCAAGAAGGCGGCCGAGTTTGGCGGCGGCAAGATTCACATCATCGTCAACAATGCCGGGTTTACATACGATGGTGTTATCCACAAGGTGACGACCGCCTTCCCTGATCCAGTCATCCCCTGGGTGACGACAGAGACACAGTGGCTGACCCGTACCCCCAGATGACCGACAAGCAATGGGACCTCATGGTCGCCCTGCACGCCACGGTCCCGTTCAAACTCGTCCGGGAAGCCGCGCCCTTCTTCCGCGTCAAGGACGGCGAGCCGCGCAACATTGTCAACATCTCGTCCACCTCGGGCATCCACGGAAACGCCGGGCAGATCAACTACTCAATGGCCAAGGCCGGCGTCGTCGGCATGACCAAGACCATCGCCAAGGAATGGGGACCGTCTTTTGGCGTCCGCGCCAACACGGTGTCTTTCGGGCACATCGAAACGCGGCTGACGGCGGCCAAGGAGGCGGGCGCGTTTGTCGAGGTGGACGGGGAGAAGGTCGCCATCGGGATCCCGACCAAGGGGAAGCCAACCGGCGGGCCAACGGCGTTTCTCGACATCCCGCTGCGGAGGCCGGGGTCGGCGACCGAGGCGGCGAGCGCCATTCTTGCCATCGCCTCACCGCTAAGCTCGTATATCAGCGGGCAGACGCTTGAAGTGACGGGCGGGAGGAGCATCTGAGACAAACATGTGAAATTATGGTGGCTTGTGTGTGTGTGTATATATCTTTGTCGCGTCCAAAGTCTAGAAAGATCTCCGTCTGCCCCATGGGAGTCGCTTCCGTGTTCCAAAATCAACAGAGAAAAATCGCAAGCAACAACGCCATGCCATCCCTCCTCCCCTACTCATACATCAACCGCATTACTGTCCCCCACCGCCTTTGTCCCCTAGGTCGTCCACCAAAGCTGCAACACCCCCTTCGCATACTCCACAATCTCCTCCCCTCCCAGCTTGCTATCGCCATACACCCGATCCACAAACGAGATAGGCACCTCCCCGATCGTCATCCCCTTGCTCTTCGCCGTCACCGCCAGCGCCATCTGCATCGTAAACCCCCGCGCCTCGGTGCTCTCAAACAGCCGCTCCAGCACCGCCCGCTTGTACAGCCGAAAGCTCCCGGTCAGGTCGCTCACCCCCGGCGCCAGCACCGTGTCGGCAAAGATGTTGGCCCCCTTGCTCGTCAGCTTGCGCTTCAGATCCCAGCCGTACACGCCGCCGTCCCCAGCGTACCGCGTCCCCGTCACAATGTCGTAGTCGCCGGCCCGCTGCTTGGCAATCATCTGCGGGATGAACTTGGGGTGGTGGCTGAAGTCGGCGTCCATGATGATGATGTAGTTGCCGCGCGCAAACTTGAGGCCGTGCACGTAGGCGGTGCCGAGGCCGAGCTTGCCGGTGCGCGGGCGCAGCTGGACGTGCGGCGCGTAGGCCTTGACGAGCTGGGCGGCGACCGTCTGGGTGCCGTCCGGGGAGCCGTCGTCGACGATGATGAGCTCCCAGTCGAGGTTTCTGGGGGCAAGGAGTCAGTGGGGGTGGAGTGAGGGGAGGAGGGGGTGGAGGGGAAGGGGGGGCGTACTGCTCGGTGAAGGTGCGGTTGAGAAGCCAGGTGATGATGGGGAGGTTCTGGCGCTCGTTGAAGGTCGGGAGGATCACCGAGTACGAGTCCTTTTTCTGGGAGGATTTGGAGGGCGCCATGGCGATTGTGTGTGGTCGTCGGGTCGAGGTGGGGAGTGTGGTGGCAGCAAGTGAGTGTCGGTCGTGGAAACGCGGTCTGGAAAGGAGTGGACGGTCTCGCGTTTTGGTGGAGTTGATAGAGGATGGAGTGTCCTCTTGCAGGGCGCCAGCTTCAGGGTCCAGCCGCGGCCTATTTTGGTTAGGCCTTGGCGTTCTATGGGACAGAAAAGGGCGGGTCATTCAAGTCCTCGAACAACCTTGAGTGCAAGCTACCATCTTTAAAACCTAGCATTGATGAATGGCATTGGGCATTTTGGAATTGAAGAGAGCAGTACTCTTGAATTTGCATTTTTCTATCTGGCTAGAGCGTACGTATAGAGTGAACAGAAGGGACTCGTGTTCTTCCCATGGTCAGAGTGCCTGGGGTAGAATCTCATTTCTTGTCCACAGGCGGTCCTTCAGGGGCAAGAGCACGGGCATTGAATTTGGAGAAAATCCCCCCGTCAGTTCAACTCCAACACTTCAGCTCGCTCTTCGATGGAAAAAGTTCAGCTCTCAAAATGCCCTCATCGGATATTCATCTTCCCCAACTACCTAAAAACATTATCGAGCCACGAGGCTCCCCTCTCCTTTCCCCCCATCCACATGCCGGAAGCGTCGTTTCTCTAACCTTTTCCCCGAAACGCGCCCAATTTTTGGAAACTCCAAAAGCAAATGCACAAGATGCTATATCCGCCCGGGTATCCTCGCCCCGAGAGCCATGGGCCAAAATCAAGCAAGGCCTCATAAAACACCAAAGCAACTCGAATGACTCGATCCCAACGCCAGGTTGCCATTCGGTGGCCGGTTAGCACAAGATGCCATTCCAGGCCCTCTGCTTTCCAAAACCAAACAACAAAAACCATCGCCAAATGCGACACTCGTCCTTCTCTTCCTCGACCACCTCCTCACACCTGACTGCCGGGGCTGCTGCTGCCTGTTCCCCCCTTCTCCGTCGAGATGCCCTGATTGATGATAGGCAGCTGCGTGCTGTTGGGGTTCTGCTGCGACCTCGACCTGGTGTCGGAGCGGTCCTTGCTCCTCCAGCTGCGCAGCGACGAGAAGCTCATCGACTTGCCAAACTTGCGGCCGTTGGAGCCCTCCTCACCCTGCGACCACGCGCCCTTGACGACCTTGTGGTCATCGAGGATGTTGAGCGTCCGCTTGGTCCACTTCCACGCCTCCATGCCGAACAAGAAGACAATCGTCATGCCCACCACCAACCCCCATTCCCAGCTGATGGTCGTGTGCTTAAACACCTTCGTGTTGAGCACGGGGATGTACACGGTGGGGAACACGCTGAGTGCGCCGATGACGACCGAGTAGAAGAGGAACTTGTTGTTGAGCAGGTCCTTGAACAGCGGGAAGCTGCTCTCATCGTCGGGGTCCAGGCGGAACAGGCTGCGGCGGATGCTCTTGAACTCCCACGCGCTGATGAGGATCAGCCACGTCAGCTCGGCGAAGACGGCGGCGCGCGCGCGGTACACGGGCACGCAGCTGTCGTTGAACTTTGTGTTGCAGTCGACGCCGAGCTCGCCGCCGTAGCGCCCGTACACGATAATGACAAAGGTCATGAGCGTGCAGGTGCCCATGAGGGTGCCGTACACCAGCATGTCGACCAGGATCTGGTTGGTGAAGACGCCGCGGCTCTTGTCGTGCGGCGGCTTGCGCATGACCTCGCGGCTGGCCTTCTCGCGGCCGAGGCCAAAGGCGGGGAACGACGACGTCACCATGTTGATCCACAGAATCTCGAGCGGCGAGATGGGGAAGACGGAGAAGCCCGACTTGTCCTGGAACCCGAGACCGGCGATGAGCAGGATGACCTCGCCGACGTTGGACGTCAGCAGATGGAGGATGAACTTTTGGATGTTCTCAAACATGCGACGACCCTCGCGGATGGCAGCGACAATACTGTTGAACTTGTCATCCGTCAGGACGATCTTGGCGGCCGACTTGGCCACGTCGCTGCCCGAACCCATGGCGATGCCGACGTCGGCGCGGCTCAGCGACGGCGCGTCGTTGACACCGTCGCCCGTCATGGCCATGAAGGCGTCGCGGCGGCGGAGGGCCTCAATCATCTTGGTCTTGGTCTCGGGCGAGCAGCGGGCGATGACGAGCGGGAGCTCGGGCAGCGCGTCGATCTCGGCCTCGGTCAGCTTGTCAAAGTCGGTGGCCTTGTACACCATGGACTCGGCGACCTCGGCGGGGAAGACGCCCATGTTGTGGGGGATGATGCCGACCTCGCGGGCGATGGCGCGGGCCGTCTCGGGGTGGTCGCCCGTCAGCATGTGCACGCGGATGCCGGCCTGGGCGCACTCGAAGATGGCGGGGGTGGTCTCGCGGCGCGGGGGGTCGTAGATGCCGACGAGGCCGAGGAGGGTCAGGTCCTGCTCGACCATGGTGCGGACCGGGTCCTCGTCCTTGTTGCCCTCCTGCTTGTCGGCGGGGGCGGTCGGGGTGTGGTAGATGCCGTCGTAGGGGCGGTAGGCGACGGCGAGGACGCGCTGGCCCAGCGAGGCGAACTCGGTCATCTGGTCGATGATCTTGGCCTTGAGCTCCTCGGTCATGGGCTCCTTGGTCTCGCCGGTGCCGACGGTGGTGCAGAGGTCGAGGACGCGCTCGACGGCGCCCTTGGTGAAGACGAGGCTGTTGTCGGTCGGGAGCTCGGCGTCGTTCTCGGCGGGCACGTTGTAGATGACGGTCATGCGCTTGATGGAGCTGTCAAAGGGGAACTCGGCCACCTGCTTCCAGCCCTGGCCCTCGAGGAACTTCTTGCCGCGGTCGAACCGGTGGGTGAGCACCTGCAGGGCGATCTCGGTGGGCTCTCCCGTGGTCTTCCACTTCTCCTCATCCTCGTCGTAACGGACAGTGGCCAGATTGCAGAGGGCGGCGGACAGGAGGAACAGGCGGAGCTCGGGTGTCATCTCAGCGTCAACCTCGGCGGGCTTGGGGGCCTTGGGCGCGCCCTTGCCGTCGGGGACGTCAAACTTGATGGCCTGGGCGGAGCGCTCCTGGTCGTAGTCGCGCGGCTGCTCCTCGGGGACGGGGACGCCGGCCTTGGCCACGGTGATGGTGCCCTTGGTGGGGTCGTTGGCGTTGCTGGACTGGCCGGGGACCTTGGAGTCGCGGACCGTGTAGATGTTGTTGGGCGGGAGCCAGACCTTCTTGACGATCATGGCGCCCTGCGTGAGGGTGCCCGTCTTGTCGGAGCAAATGTTGGTGACGCCGCCAAGGGCCTCGAGCGCGGAGAGATCACTGGGAGCAGACGGTTAGCCATTGACTGGGAAGACGGGGGGGGGTTGCGAGGGATATACCGGACAACGACGTTGGCCTTGCGCATGACAGTCGTGGCAACGACCATGGAGATGGTCAAGACAGCGACGAGCGACTCGGGGATGATGGCAATACCGGTCGAGATGGCATAAATCAGGACCTCGTTGGGAATCGGCAGCCTCCACCTGTTGACGCTGAAGACGACGACGGCGAGGAGCAGGGCGCAGAAGAACAGGAAGTAGGCGAGCTTGGCGAGCTTGATCTGGAGAGGGGTGCCCTCGGTCAGACCGAGGAACTTGCCAAAGAAGTCGTAGACGCGGCGGGTGGCGCCCTTTACGGGCTGGGCCGGGCCGTACTTCTTCCAGTTCATGGAGCGGCCGGGCTTGCGCTGCTTCTTGCTGGAGGCGGCGGCGATCTTGCCGACCTCGGTCTGCATGCCGGTCGCGACGACGATACCGCGGCCGCGGCCCTTTTGGACGACGGTCGTGGCGTAGACCATGTTGATACGGTCGGCGATGCCAACCTCATCGGCGCTGGTGGCGGGCTTCTCGGTGCCGGGGATGAGGATGTCATTGCTGGTGATCTTTTCGACGGCGATGGCCTCGCCCGTCAGGGACGCCTCCTCGCAGTTCAGGTTCATGGCGTCGAAGAGGCGCATGTCGGCGGGGACGGTGTCGCCCATCTTGAGGAAGATGACATCACCGGGGACGACCTCGGAGCTGGGTGGTGACGTTGTTAGCTGACGAAAAGGGGGGACCGGTCCGGAGGGTTACTAACTTTGAAACAACAGAAGTCTTTCCATCGCGAAGAACAGTGGCACTGGGCGCCGACAGCGAGCGGAGCGCATCCATCTTCTTCTCGGCGCCATACTCCTGGAAGAAACCAATCGAGACATTGAGGATGATGACGGCAGCGAGGACACCACCTTCAATAAAGTCGCCAACGCCGAAGCTGAGCCCCATGGCGAAGAAGAGCACCTGCATGACGCGTGTTAGTGGTCCGTACGGATATCCACCCGGGAAAGGGGCATGGGAAAGGAAAGGGGGAACGAACCAAGATCATGGCATTGCAGAGCTGGCGGATGAAGATGGTATACCAGGCAATGCCGGAGCCGACATCGAGCTCATTGGGAGGGTACTTGGCCTGGAACTCGGTGACCTGGGCGCTGGTGAGGCCCTTGTCGATGTTGGTCTTGAGATCCTCGGCCACCTCCTCAACGGTGAGGAGGAAGGGGTGCTTTCTGCATTCCCCAGCCATGACGGGATGGTTGGAGGGAGAGGTGAGGGTGAGGGAGCTGATCGGAGCTTCACGGGGAGATGAGTGAAGACGGTCGGGCTGGTGATCGTTGGCTCTTCATGAGCGGCTGTCGAATGATGTAATCGGAGGGTGTGCCGTGGGTCGGCAGCGGTCGGGGTCTGTCTGATCAAAGGTGACGACAAACAAAGCAACAAACAACAATGGGGAATCGGGGGCTGGCCGCGCCCGTCTTTATTTTAAAGTTTGAACGGCTTCCAACAATCTTGCCTCTGTAGCTAGAGAGAGGGAGGATGCTTGGTACAACATCCGTCATGCTCAATGGCTGCGGGCATCTGCTCTCTTTTAAACTGGCCAGGGTGCTTCGTCGAACGAAGGGTCTGCCTCCACCTCAACCTCCACCTCCACCGCCCTCCGCAGCCACCCACCTTATCCTACCTGGGAGCAATGACGGACCAAGGCACGGCTCGACGACCGCATCGCCCGGTCAGGTCCGACGAGACGGGCAGCCTCGCGGCCAGCCAATGGCGAGCTCGAATTCGCCCTGGTGGCCCAGGGCCTTCTCCGCCGCCGCGCCCGCCGCGCCGCCCAGAATGCGCCCAGCACCGCCAGCCAAGGCGTGGGCCGTGGCATCTACCATGCCGGCCGTGCATGTCCTGTCATGGCCAGCCCCGCAAGACGCGTGATAAGGGCGAGAAAGGAGCGTTGCGAGCACTTATCGGAGGTGGCGATGGAGCAACCGGCGTCACCATGAGGGCTTGGACAAAGGCTAAACCTCGCCGCGCCACCTCTGATAGGGCAGCACCACGTCGAGGAATTGGCAACGAGGTCATCCAGTCTTGGCTCCCAAGCATCCAGTGCTTGGCCGCCTGCTTGGCATCTTGGATTTCCGCAGAGTTTGTCCCGTAGCTCGGGAAACCGGCACGCGACTGATCTTTCAGCACAGCTCGCGTGAGGTCCACGGGTGGTGCGAGCTGTGAGCTCCGGGTTGCGCCACCCGTCGTCGGGCCCGGGTCGAGACCCGCCCCGGGGGACCCATTGACTGCGCCCGTGGCAAGACACTCGTCCAGTCTCGGCCCCTTGTACGTGGTTTGGGTTTGTTTCGTTTCATGGCAGTCGAGCCTGGGGAGGAGTCGGGAGTCGGGAGTCGGGACCAGACGGCTTCCGCCGTTTTGACCTCTGCCCCGAGCCCGGAGTGGACAGCCGGGGGCGGCTCACCCCGCCAAGGCGCGCCTGGGATTGGCGTCAGGGAGCCCGGCGAATCGTAGAAAAGTGCAAGAGTGGGAGAGTGGATGGCGGGGAGTTCCCAGCGCCCACCCAGCCTCTCCAGTTTCAACGGCCCTCCAAACAGCGAAACCGAAACATTAAAATGATACGCTACTCCGTTCTGTATCGAGCACGTGGGCTTGGAAAGCTCTTTGCTCCTCACACCGAAGCTCAAAAAGTTTTCGCCCTCCAGGGCCCCCTTTGCCTGGCGGGAATCTCTTGGCGGTGACGTAGCAGGTCGAGGTCGGAGGTGGGGGGAGGGGTCGCGGCCCCGCGACTCGCGGCTGAGGAGATCCATTGTTAGCATCTCCCCTCGGATCATGGTGGAGGTTTACAGGTTCAAGTGCTGCCATTATCAGTGACGCAGCCCTGCATATGGCTTCACCAACTCCATCACATATCGAAAGGCTATCCCAACAACGCTCTGTTGATCCTCGACGACTGACACCATATCTGCTCCTCCCCTCAACTGATTCAGTCAAGTGCGCCATATCAGCTCACCACTCTGATAAGAGCGTCTCCTTCCTTGCCGCTCGGTGTCGCGGCGACCCCGACCCGGTACCGTCAACCCCAACGCCCGTCTTCTGCACTTTCAAGCCTCGATATGCCCTCGTGATGTGCAGAGATGCACTCCGCCCCCAGCGCGGGCATATTTCCCTGCAGCATTCCCCGAGGCCGATTGACGCCATCTCAACCCGATAAGAACACAATTGATAAGAACCGAATTTATGCTTACCTCTTGAAAAACATTTCTCTCATTCACATCGCCAAGTCGAGGATTTTGCACTTGAACCGCAGCCAACCGAGCCGCTTTGCAGAGCCAAGTCGTGGGATCGTGGGAGTAGGACGCGCGCACGGAGGGTTCCATTTGATTCTCGAACCGCCTTTGCTCGGCGGTGCTGCGAGATCCGATCTCGATGCCAAGGGCCATCCAAGGCGAGGGTCGAAGGGTGACGGGACCAGGAGGGTCGCGATGCTCTTGCCCCGCGATTGATGATCCGACATGCCGTGATCATCGATGCTTGATTTGGAGATCGAGTTCCTTTGGAGTTTGGACTGTATCCATCTCTCCACACTTTCAACTCGAGCGGTGTTCGTTGGTTTCATGGTTGCCTGGCTTGGGTGAGGAGTGGTGAGGTGATATGGAGGAGGTGCCGTGGGTGAGGCGAGTGAGGTGAGATGAGAGCACCCCCTTTCAAGCCTTCCATTCCCAAGAATGGATGACAGATCCAATAGTGCCTTCCCCAACTAGCTTGGGATTCCCCGGCATATAGCAAGTCCAAGATGACGAGCTTCATGTTTTCATCAAACTGAACTGGTGTTACTGTCCTTCCACCATCCTTAGTGTGAACTTGAACATCTCTACCACCACTTAAACTTTAAGCCGACCTACATTTCCCCACTCTGGATTGTGCAGCTATCAACTCAACTACATCAACACAGCCCATACCAACTAAACGACAGCCCTAGTCAGATACATCGTGAGCCTCCACGTGGAACAGGGTCATCTACGACATGGAGGCAAGCGCTGAGAAGATGAAAGAGAGTGAGTTCAACCCCCCACCACTGTGCTCCTCGCACAGCATATCCCATGATGGGCGGTAGGGAAATGGCCGACATCAAGCTGCTCATCATCTCGCCAGATGGAACTTACGCCGCCCCCACAACATGCCCCGACCGATCCGCTGACATCAGGCCACAAGAAGCTCCGTAGGATGAAGAAGCTGCCTTTGAGATGCTCACGGTCACCCTCGACGCCATGGGCCTAGAAATGGACGTCCCGATGCGCGAACCAGATCTCCAACACGTTGTCAACATGGCCCCGGCGGTGGTCGGAGAAAAGAGAAAGGCTTCTGAGCCGGCCGAAGAAGATGGAGTCGAGAGCAACAAGAGATTGTGCGTCAAGGTTGGAGAGACGGCCGTTCAGCCTCGCCCTTGGAAGGTGTGTAGGCGCAAGAAGAAGTCATACTGGAAGAAGAGGCGGCAAACATTGTAGAGCACGGGTGGGGTGGGCTTGGTGCTTTTCTAGGGAAGAGCTGACAGCGTGTCTGAGCGCAATGCGCTCAGCGCATGTCCTTGGGTTTGCAGACGGCCGATGCTGGAAGGCCAGGTGATGGGAGTTATGGCATGGGGGGGTTCTCGAAATTGTCCCTTCCATCTCTGCATTTCCAGCGAGTATCGACAGCAAGAGTATGCGTCCAAAGAACCAGATATGCTCTTCAAACCTCGTGACGTTTCTCTTCCCCCCGGGCTAGGATTCCATGCTTCAAATAGGGGTTAGTTGACCAGTATCAGCTTGAGCGCGGGAGACACTAGCCAAGGCCACAAGCCGTGTAAAAGAAGCTCTGGAGATGGACCCAGATATATATCTTGCTAACCAGTCGCTAGGGAGATGGAACTGCGTACAGTACCAACAGTCGAACCCTGGTTTGTGAGCCGAGACCTCTCACTAAGAAAGCGAGGACCGACCTCTCCTGGCAAGGCCTCGTTGGAACAATCACCGACCCCCAGCTCCGATTTCAGCGCCTTCATCAACTGCTTAGGTGGCCTTGGCTGGTGTCTTTGAAGTCTCGTGAGTCCATGATGATGATGGAACTGGAGTGCTGCGGAATTCTCCAGTTTAAACAACAATTGAGCGAGGGTGTTGAAATACCGCTCGGGATAGATCCTTCGATAGTCTGGTAGACATTCAAGTCGCAAAATACTTCTTGTACTAACTAACGAAAAGAGAACTGTCGTCATCGGCATCATCGGCCGGAGGTGGCTCCAATTCGGCAAGATTCCAGAACGGCCGAAGAAAAGGTGCCACGGACATCGGAACTGACCCGGCGAACCTTGTCCGCCACAAACCAGTGGATCGGAATTGCCAAGCAAGGGACGGAACGTGCTGGCTAGACTCGGTTTCGGTAGTGCTGTTCACTTTTGGGCAAGTTTTGCCTGGTACGTAGCCAGGTGCCGCACAGGACCCCTAATTTGCACCTTAATGCGAGAGAACGAGCGATTGAGAATTGAGAGAGGCGAAAAAAGAATTCCCGAGACGGCGAGACTGGCAGACTGGGAATGGAAGATGGAGGCCACCCATTAAAGTAAACGTTGGATAAAAGAGCTGCTGCAAGAAATCTCGTATTCCCTCAAACGCGTGCTTGGAACCGTGTGGGGCACATGTCAAATGGCAAAGTCCTGCTGACTGCGTTTTTGGGAGAGGGAGGGAGGCTATGGCGAAAAATAGAGCTTGGCTTCAGGGGGGTCCAATCAACGACAGCGCTGCCAGCAACGCCAGATCGGAAGTGCATGCGTTGTTGGCCCCGATGCACCTGTTCGGACGGGCATTGAGCATGAGCATAGCATCGCGCGGGGCCGTCCAAATTCTTTTTGGGGATCCATGATCCAAGAGTCCAGATTTCAAAGAGCGTCAAGTGCATGGATGGACCCCGTCGAACCCCATCTCGTCCCTGCACCGCCTTGCTGCCTTTCAAGATTCTCCGACATGCGATTCCATCGCCAAGTCTCCGATCCCAACAATCAAGTCCGCCCTCTCTTTGTCGACCCGGAGGACGTCGGCAGCCGCTCGCTACTGCTCGATTCCTCTCGTCCTTCGTTTTGACAACACCGAATAAACCCGACCTACAATCACCTATCCTCTCGACGCCTCGCCCGGTGCCACCGCCTACACTACCCCCTCGACTTCTCACGCGCATCGCGACAGGGCTTGGCGCCTCGTCCTACGTCACTCGATCTGCCATCGAGTTGCGGTCCTCTTGCTACGCGGGCACGCAGGACACTACAATCTTTGTCACGCAGCGTTTTGTAACGCCACACCGGAGGCCTTGATTCGACCTGCGCCGGCCTCTTCCCCCGTCCCCAACCACGGCACCTCCTCCGACGACACCTGACGAGCGTACCATTCCGCCCCAATCGATACCTCGAACGACGTCCCCCACACCTTGTCCGACGCGATCTTTATACTCCTGACGACGACCTTGCCCTCCAGCCCGCCGTGGGCTTGCAGTCCGATACTGGCTCTCTTGTTAGTTGGAGACCCTTGCCGTCCTTACAAGGCCAAATCTGCCCCGACGACGCCCGTCTGGTCCGGAAGTGATCACTCGTTTTCCGAACTCGGGTCGTCAACGGACGGCCAGATGGCGTCGTCTGGTCTTGAGATGGTTTCGACAGTGGCACTCGCTAACAAGCACACTAGGATTGGATTGTATATACCACATGTTGCCAGTAATGGAGGCGTTAAGAGCTTTGGTGCAGCGGGATGACCCAGGAAGCGAGTTTCTGAAGCTGCTTCAAGATCCCTTCTCCTCCCAGGTTTGTCGTCCCCCCCCCAGTGTATCGGATCTGGTATGCTAACAGTTTGGCTGCCAGCTCCAGCAAAACTCCATCATCGCCGCTCTAGGCTCCTCGCTCGGCATCACCGCAGTCACCGCCGTCATCTTCTCCATCGTCCGGCCATACAACACCGTCGTATACGCGCCCAAGCTCAAACATGCCGACGAGAAACATGCTCCGCCGCCCCTGGGAAAGGGCATCCTGGCCTGGGTCAAGCCTCTGTGGGCGGCGACCGAACAAGAGATGGTTAGCATGATTGGCATGGATGCCACCATTTTCCTGCGATTTACCAGGATGTGTCGCAATCTGTTTGCCATCATGACGGTCGTTGGATGCAGCATCATGATTCCCATCAACCTCACACAGAGCATCTTCCCGGAAGCTCCGCTGTTTCAAAAGATCACGCCCATGAATGTCTGGAACGAGGCACACTGGGGCACGGTCATAGTGGCCTGGTCTTTCTGCCTCCTCATCTGTGGGTTTCTGTGGTGGAACTATAAGAAGGTCATGCTACTGAGGCGCCAGTATTTCGAAAGCGAAGAGTACCAGCAGAGCCTCCACGCTCGAACTCTCATGGTTGGTGGTTTCTTTTTCTGCTCAAATCAAGTGATACCCCGCTGACAAATTGCAGATGTATGACATTCCCAAGACCCATGCTTCAGATGAGGGCATCTCCCGAATCATTGATGAAGTAGCTCCGAATTCGTCCTTCTCGAGGACCGCCGTTGCCCGTGATGTCAAGGTCCTGCCGCAGCTTATCGAAGAGCACAGCACAATGGTCCGGAAGCTGGAAAAGGTGCTGGCCATCTATCTCAAGGACCCAAGCCGCCTGCCACCAGCAAGGCCCATGTGTCTCCCGTCCAAGAAGGACCCATCCTTTTCTACATACCCCAAGGGCCAGAAGTTGGACGCCATCGACTACTTGACCGAGCGCATCAGGTCCTTGGAGGTCGAGATCAAGGACGTCCGGCAAAAAGTGGACAAGCGAGGGACCATGTGCTTCGGCTTCGCCTCGTACACAGACATCGCCGAGGCTCACTCCATCGCGTACACCTGTCGCAAAAAGAAGGTCCATGGCGCGACAATCACGCTGGCCCCGAGGCCCAACGACATAATATGGGACAATATGCCTCTGACGTCGGGCGTCCGCAGGACGAGGAGGTTCTGGAATAACATATGGGTCGCCGTCCTCACCTTCTTGTGGATTGCCCCCAACGCCATGATTGCCATCTTCTTGGTGAATCTGGCCAACTTGGGGCATGTTTGGCCAGCCTTCCAGAAATCTCTGACCAAAGACCCTGGATTTTGGTCGCTGGTGCAAGGTATTGCGTCCCCGGCACTGACATCGCTTGTTTACTTGGTCCTGCCCATGATCTTCCGGCGGATGGCTGTCAAGGCTGGCGATCAGACAAAGTCAGGCCGAGAACGTCACGTCGTTGGAAAACTCTACGCCTTCTTCGTCTTCAACAATCTGCTGGTCTTCTCCGTATTTAGTGCCATATGGAGCTTCGTGGCAGGAGTCATTCAAAGGACGAAGGAGGGCGCGAATGCCTGGGATGCCATCCGGCAGCAAGACTTTGGCCTCGTCGTCTTCATCTCTCTTTGCAACATTTCGCCCTTCTGGGTGACGTGGCTGTTGCAGCGCCAGCTCGGTGCGGCCATCGACCTCTCTCAACTCTGGCCTCTCATCTACGGCTTCTGCATGCGCAAGTTCTCAAGCCCGACGCCCCGAGAGCTTATTGAGCTCACAGCGCCTCCGCCTTTTGATTACGCCAGCTACTACAACTACTTCCTCTTTTACGCCACCGTTACGCTCTGCTACGCCCCGGTCCAGCCACTCGTGCTACCCGCCGCCGCTCTCTACTTCTCGATCGATGTTGCGCTCAAGAAGTATCTGCTGCTCTACGTCTTTGTCACCAAGACGGAGAGCGGCGGCAACTTTTGGCGCGTCCTGTTCAACCGGCTCCTCTTTGGGACGTTTCTCGCCAGCCTCATCATGTTTCTCGTGGCTTGGGTCCGCGGACAGGGGACGCATACCCAGGCCTTTGCCATCGCCCCTCTCCCCTTCCTCCTCATCCTGTTCAAGATTTACTGCTCGAGGGTCTTTGACGACAAGATTCACTTTTATTCGACGAGGAATGTGAAGAGCAGAAACCCCGAGGGCGGACTGAATGTCAAGGAAGAGAGCATGAGGAACGACCGTCTGGCGGCCCGCTTTGGTCATCCGGCGCTGTACCGGCCGCTGATCACGCCCATGGTGCACGCAAAGGCGCAGAACATTCTCGCCAGCGTCTATCGGGGCCGCTTGACGGATGGACGTGACGCAGGGTCGGGTGACACCATGTCGGTCAGCGGATACAGCGACACGTACATGATGGACAACATGGCATCGGGCAAGGCCGGGAAGCGGTCGAACGCGGTTCCGGGCTTCGAGGTAGTTCCAGAATCTCGACTGGACTTTGAGTACTACAAGAACAGGGACGAATTTGCGGCGGACCATGGCGCCGGCGAGCTATTTGGACGAGCCTCGGACATTGTCCGGTCAGGAACGCCCAGCACGTTTGGGGGTGGACCAGGGTCCGATGGAGGCTCCAGGCCCGGAACGCCGCTTGGGGGGATGGGATTCGGCCACGGACGGAGGGCAGGTGCGCCACAGATGGACGGGCCGGCCGGCGCGTCGTCTCCCTATGGCTACTTCCCGCCCGCCCAGCAAGCCACGCCGTTTGGGCCTCCGTCGTTTCCTCCGACGCCTTTTGATGGCCCGCCATCGCGGGCTCGCACCCCGATGTACGCACAGGGGAACGATAGCGGGACAAACCTCGTGCAGAACGCTGCCGGCATGCCGATATCGGGATCCAGGCCCGGAACGCCTGGATCCGAGGGAGGCCCGAGCCGGGGCTATGGAAACCCGCGTGCGCCGGGCATGCTCGGCGGGGGGCCGTATGGCTATGGCGGACTTCCACAGGAGGACGACGTCATTCCATCGCCGCCCCTTGCCACGCAGCAACCGCAGGATCCGGCCCAGTACGACTATTTCAGGGGTGCTCGTAGACACGATGCACGAGACCGCGGCGGCGGAGCGCCAGGCGGGGCAACGCGCCAGGGTGGTGGCGGTTGGGGGAACTAGAAGTGCTGGTCCCGAATGAGGGGGGGTGCCAAGAGGAGGGTGTATTTTGCTTGAAGCGCGAGGCGGAGACGCGTGCAGTGGTGAAGATAGGCACATGGAACCTATTGAGCGCGAGGCCTGGGTTTGGCGTTGGGATCCGGAGGCTTGTCTAGAATAGATATGGTGCATTATTTTGGGTTTCCTGGGGATTGGCATGCATTGGCGCAATAGAGAAAGGATAGGACACACAGCATAGCAACTACATACTTGTAATATCCTTAGGGGGGGTGGCATTCCGGGCAATCAGGGGCTCAGCCATTCAATATCCATTCATAACAGGTTCCCATGGCCACTAGTTTGTGGTTGAGTGTGTAATGGGGTGTATATTCGCCGAACCGCTCATGCTCATAACTCACGCCGAGCGAGACTACTCCGTAACTGGGGTTGAAGCAGAGAATCCACGAGAGAATCACGAATCCCAGGGTCCCTGCACGCCTCGCCTTCCAAAGCATCCCATCCCGTATTATAAATCCAAACGCCAGCCGTGGTTTCTCATTTCTTGCCAGACTTCTTGATGCCCTGCTTGTTGTCAGTATTGGCCGAGAAGAAGATTCCTCGGGATAAGATTGTCGCATCGCATGCATGCCTGTGGCGAAGGATGCACAGCGTCGCTGCCGATGGAGGATATCGAGAGTCGAAATAGGGGGTTCGTACCTGAGCACCGGTGTTCTGAACAAGCGTTAGCATAATTCCTCTCCAGCATGGCAAAAGACAAAGACTTACCAGAGGGCCCTTGCCGCCGGCCTTGGCCGCGAGATCCTTCTTGGCCTTTTCGTCTGTCATAGCCTGTGAGCGCACGCCCGCAGCACCATGGGGTGCGGTTCGTCCTTACCGGCGCGCTTCTTCTCGAGGAAGGCCTTGTCCTCTTCGTCGAGCTCCTTCTTCTCCTTCTTTGGGGCCTGTTCCGGTCAGTCAGCCGTGCGCGTCCCGGGAGGATGGGGGAGAGGGGGGGAGCGCACCTTGAGGGGCTTGGCCTTGCCGCCGTCTCTGCCTTGACCGCCCATGTTGATTGTTGCTTGAGGATTGTAGGTGAGGAGGACGAGATCGGTAGGTTGTTTGTGGTGGTGAGAGAGCGCTGAGGGATCAAATTTTGGAGGGCGGCAGCCTCGTATCATAAGAATTGCCCCGCGATTCATGGAGCGGCAAGAAACTGGCCGATAAGGGAGGCCTCGATAAGGGCGGTGAAGCGGGTCATTTCCGGCTAGAAGCGTCTCTGGGTCAGGGACTCAGTGGACCGAGCGCAGCGTCCGGGATCCGGGATCAAGGCAGGCACTCTTTCGCGTCTGGACTCTGGCGACGCCATCCGTTCCCACTCTGACCTCGACTTCGAGTCCAAGAAGCAACAATCACCAGCCGCGAAACGACAAGAGACTCGACAAGCCGCAACCTCATTTCCTACCAGGCCATTGAATCCGCCGCATCGCCGATGCTCTGAGCTGCATCGGGAAGACGCCTGATCGGTCGGGTTCAGCTCTCCCTCCAACCTGACGTCGTTGCTCTTCTTCGAAACTCTACGCTGACAACTGGCTACATATCAAAAGGCCATAAACCAAACCGAGAACTCCTTTTTTTCCGCAAGACCGACCCCACTGTTCCTGGTAGAGCTTCTCTCTAGGCCCCGCTACATCATGCCATCATCCATGGGCAGCGCTGACGAGGGGGAAATCGTAGAGGCACCTCTCCTGCCTCGCTCCGAGAAAGACGGCGGTGTTGACCGAGACGGCAGAAACCGAGCCAGAGAGTCCCAGACACCCGAGCAAGACGCCTTGCACGGCCGGAGGAGCAGATCTCCCCGCGGCTCCAAGAGACCTCGCGATGAGCGCGACAGCCGACGAGACCCTCGCCAGTTCCGTGTCCACTACGAACAAAATGGCCACGACCGCGACGACCGTCGCCATGGCCGAGACTTGGACCGCCCAGTTTCCCGCGGATCCTACACCAACGGAGATGGCCGTCATCGCCCACTGAACGGCCGGGACGCACCGCCCGCCCGCCAGTCTGGCCCCCGCTCCGACTACCGTGGCGGCCGGGACCGCGACCATGATCGGGCCCCCAACGGCCACCCGGACAAGCGGGCCAGGTTCCGCTCCCCCTCCCCCCGAGATCGTCACGGCAGAGGAAGACGCGATCGGGATCGCCTCGGCCGAGAGATGTCCCCAGACGAAAACAAGTACAGTGCCCAAGCTGAGAGACGTTCACAGGAGGGCTCCATGTCCAAGCGGGCTGCTCCGGTGGAGGCTTCTACTGTTTCCAGGCATGATGCTAAAACTGCTCAAGGTGTTTCGGTTGAACGAGGTATCGACAGGCTCGCCATTTCGGGAAGCAAGTAAGTCGTTCTGCCCGCCCCTGTGGTTATCACGCTAATGCTGCCACAGCCCGTCTCGGCAGACCTCTGCAAAGAATGCCGAACCCGAAGAAGACTGGGATCCCTCGGCTGAGATGAATCAGGAAGCTGCGGTGGAAGCTGAGATTCAGCGACGTCGGCTTGCCCGGGAGGCAGCCTTGAAGCGGGCGGTCGGCAACAGCGCACCGGTCCCGATGGTACAGGCACTGCAGGGAAGTGGAAACGCATCCTCAACTCCGGGCTCAACTCGACAGAATACCCCAGGGCCCGAGAAGATGGACGTGGCTACGCCTCGATCTGGTAAGTACGCTTGCTCTCTTCCTGAACGACCCCCTGCTGACTGTCTAGATGCACCGTCGACTCCGGCGCTCTCCCCGGCTCATGTCCAGTCTGCCATGTCACCAGGTGCCCTCAACTTTGCTGACGATCAGGATCTTGCCAAAGCAGGTGGCGAGGTCAAGGCTGACGATGTTGACGGCCCTTCCGCTGCTGATTATGACCCCACAGTGGACATGCGGGAGGACGAACGCCGTGATGAGTTGCGCCACGGAACCGTTGGTTTGCATGGTGAGCCACGGCTTCCTTCTGTGGCCGAGTCGTCGAGTCACGTCGAGGAAAAGGCCCAAGAGGCCGCCCCGAAGAAGGATGCCGACGACGAAGACGACTTTGACATGTTTGCCGATGACTTCGACGAGAAGTTTGCCCCTGCGCCGGCGACGCTCGGTGCCACGCAGGGCCCGACCTCGCACCAAGTCGGTGGTGGCGGTGGTGGCAATCTCGACGGCGACGACAAGGACGGCTACTACAAGATTCGTCCCGGTGAGGTCCTGGAGGGGCGGTACCAGCTCTCGAATGCTCTTGGCCGCGGTATGTTCTCGGGCGTGGCTCGCGCGACAGACTTGAAGACCAACGAAACGGTGGCCATCAAGATTATGCGCAACAACGATGCGCTGCGGAAGGGCGGCTTCACCGAGATTGCAATTCTCCAGAAGCTCAACCTGGCCGATCCCGAGAACAAGAAGCACGTCATCAAGTTTGAGCGGTCGTTCGAGTACAAGGGCCACTTGTGCATGGTGTTTGAGAACCTGAGCCTGAACCTCCGCGAGGTCCTCAAGAAGTTTGGAAACAACGTCGGCATCAACCTGAATGCCACACGGGCGTATGCGTACCAGATCTTTGTCGCGCTCGGCCACATGCGCAAATGCAGCATCATCCATGCCGATTTGAAGCCGGACAATATTCTGGTGAGTGTTTCCCGGGTGCTGGCTGGGAAAATGTATCACTGACATGTCTGTAGGTCAACGAAACCCGGAACGTGCTCAAGATTTGCGATCTGGGGACAGCAATTGACCGGTCCGATGCTGCCACGGCCTCTACCGAGATCACGCCGTATCTCGTCAGTCGATTCTACCGGGCCCCCGAGATCATCCTGGGAGTGCCGTATGATTATGCGGTCGACATGTGGTCCATCGGGTGCACGCTGTACGAAATGTACACCGGCAAGATCCTGTTTACAGGCGACAGCAACAACCAGATGCTCAAGAACATCATGGAGATCCGCGGCAAGTTCAGCGCGAAGCTGTACCGGCGTGGACAGTTGGCCGGCATGCATTTCGACGATGTTGGAAACTTCCTGAGCTTCGAGAGGGACAAGATCCTGGGAAAGGTACGTTTTCTCTCTAATGTTGATCCTTTGCGGCGCGGAAACCCCAACCCTTGATTCCATTTCTATAAATATGGAGATGGAGTTGGTTTTGTGTCGTTCTTTTTTTGGCTGGCCAGTGTCAGTGTCGCGTATGGAACGGGTAAGCGCTGAGTAGAGGCGGCCGGAATCCCGCGGCCAACCACCCTGGCCCGAGAGACCCCCTTTTCCCGCAAAAAGATGGGGGAACCGCCATGTGTGCCTCGCACATGGCTTGAATCCACCGTCGGGAGGCCTTGTTGCCGGCCACCATCATATTCCCCCGGTACGCATGGGGATACGCAGGTCGGAATAGAGGCCGCAGAAGTCTGTGAGCCGCGCGCCTGGCTCCCGAGGGGCTAGGGGGCATTCCATCCCTGCGCATGCACCACGAACGCCTCTTTTCGATGTGCATTCCATTCGAGTCCCCCTCCCCGGACCCGCATATTCGGGACAATCCCTCACTCTTCTAGACTTCCAAATATACCTCCGACACAAATGGATGGCTGACCTGACTGACCTCCTCCTCTGCAGACCACCATCCGAACCCTAGCAACCGTCAAGCCGACGCGTGACCTGCGCTCCCGCCTGCTGGCCGCATCCAGTGGCTTGAATGACGCGGAGAACAGGGAGCTCCATCATTTTGTCGACCTCCTCGAGCGTTGTTTGGCTCTCAATCCCGACAAGCGACTCACACCCTCGGAAGCTCTGCGTCACCCCTTCTTCACTCACAGGGCGCAGCCCGCCCCGCGCTATTGAGAGAGGCGTGTGGCCAAGCTAGTCGTCTTGTGCTTCCCCACCGTCCCGCGGCATCATCCCCACGTTTTGGTGCCCTGCTACGCGCCGGGCCGGGGGCGACTGGCGATGGGAAGCGGGTAGGGGGTGTATGGAGTTGTCGACGAGGCTTGGAACAGATCCTCCGGGGGTTGGGGACTTGGTAGTCGGATGTTATGTTGCATTGCATCATGCTTTCCTGGCGGCAGTATATGACACTTGTCGGTGGTGAGTTGCAGAGGGCGTATACACACATATGGATAGTCTACAGTAATTACGCCCACCGCGGTGACGGCGAGTGAACGGACATCCACCCCGTGCCGTCAAGCTATGTTTGCTTCCCCTGGACCGTGACTTTATTCGGGGTGAGAATACCGCCTGTTGGTCGACGTTGATGTTTTGTGTACATGATCTTCAGCTGAGCCACGCTGCAACTTTGTCCATCATCTGTTCTCGGCCCCCTCCCGCCGAATGAGATGAGATGAGACTAGACATGACTACTGCTCATGTAGTTGGATGACCAGCGGCACAGAGAGGCGTGGTCCTGTTTCGAAACTCATGCTTGGTACCTTTGACACCGTGCCATCCAACTTGGTCAACTCCCCGAGTCTCCGAGAGATGATGCATGGGCTATGCACGACGGCGAGGCTGAGCGTGAGGGAGACCAACGCCCGCTGCTGCTACATGTAACCTCGCCGGTCTGGTGGTGAGAAGGCAGGAAGGCACGGTGTGAGTGGTGATTTCGATGCCACAGGGGTACTATACAACTACTGCTATTCATCACATGAAGGAGGGGACCCGGGGGTCTGTGGAGCGTGATGGATCGCTTCCATTCCCACTTTCTCTTTCACTTTCCCATGATCATCATCTCGATACACTCCAGCCCTGGTTTGTTTGTTAGCGCGAGACATTCGAGGCACTAACCGAGGCCATACACTATTTAATATAGGGCCTTAGAGATAGAACTGGACACCTATATTTTGCTGACCAGGCCCTCGAGATGGAACTAGATACCAATATCTTTGCTGACTAGCCCTACAGATGGAACTGGATACTGATATTTTTGTAGAGATGGAACTGGATAGGCCTTGAGGTTGGAACTGGAGACGTCTCGTTTTGTAGGAGAGGTCTGCCTGGTTTCCTTGGCAAGAGGTCTCGCGCCAACAAACAAACCAGGGCTGGAGTGTATGTCGGGGCTCGAGCTACACGGGGACAGACCGGCGAGGAGGTAGGGGAGTTCTCGTGGTTGGTGAGAGGGGAGGAGGTTGGTTGGTTTGCTGCCCGGACTTGCAGGGGCGGATATGTCATGTTTGTTGGTCGACGGCGGCGGCAGCTGTAGTGCCACCCGAGCAGTCGGTTTATCTCTTGGGCGAGGCAAGTGGTGTTTGACACTAGGTGGTCGGTAAGGGAAGACGAGGCCATGGTGGCGGTAGGTATAGGAGTGAGGTTTGCGGGTTAGTCTTCTCGTGGCGTCTTTGGCGGCAGGAAATGTGGGCGGGTAGCCAGTCAGGTAGGCCGGTAGGGAGGGTTTGTGACTGGGGATGCATTTTGGACTGCAATTGTGTCTGCTGGGACTGCGTTGAGGGCGTTGAGGTGAGGTGGTGATACCCCGACACTGTTGTCGTCGAGGGTACCTACCTCCTTCACCCAAAGACACTACCCTCACCCAACACTGTCAATCAGAGCGGCACAGCAGAACAGCAAATCGACACTCCCAGAAACCAACCACACTCCCGTTTGGTAGGGTTTGGCCCGTTGGAGTAGACGGCAAAGCTCATCCTCACTCCAGCTTGGATACCCCTTCCCCCCATCCCGCAAAGTTTCACTCCTGGGATACACATCGCCGATGTTCACACGCGTACCTACACATACAAACACACACACAAGTCTTAGACCCAACCCTCCTGCGGCTCACAGACAAGCCCAAAAGAAAAAGGGGGGAGAGGGGGGAGACGGCGGCAAGGCAAGGCATACCATGCTCCCCCCCCCTTCCCTCCCACCGGAAGGAAATACTCAAACTCCCTGCACGACATTCCTGCCAAAACTCAATTCCTGGGTCTCGTGCAGGCGCAGCAAGCAGGTTTCCCACCACTCCCACGATTCTGAATGCAGGCTGCCGCCGAGGGAGGGGGGCACGGTGGCGTCTAGCTACTACTTGCAGCAGCAGCTGTGAGAGCCATGCCATGTGTGATGATGATGCTGACGGGGACGCGTGTGCGTGTCGTCGTGCGGGCAACCAACGACGTGAGAGGTGTGTTTGGTACCTAGGCTGGGACCTAGTCGCAGTCGGGCGGACGGGATGGAGACCCGGGGTGGCTTGCTCGCCTTGCAGCATCGAGAGACGCCGGGTGCCGCCCGGGGCAGGCGTGATTGTTCCTCGGCGCGGGGAGGAAGTGGAATGATATTGGAGGGCCTGGGCTCTGGGAAGGCGCTTGCTTCGCGGTTGAGTAGAGCATCGTGAGACAAGACGTCTTGATTCTGGATGGGACGAGCCCATTGATTGCTGTCCCTTGATCGCCACCGGTACATCACGTCCGCAGTTCACCGCTCCGCGCGCACCTCGGGTGGTGTCTCTGCCTCGTTCGGTGGGCCTGACGCACTCCCATATCACCAACTCTGGCGCCGGGCTGCGGGGGCAGGACTGTGGCGACAAGATGGGCAGCTAGTTGGACGATGGCCTGAGCTGGCGGACGGACGGTGTGGTCGGGGAGTCGTCAGGTTACCAGCACCGCCTTCTCTCTGGTCCCGTGGGACGAATGGCGTGCGACGTGAGTCGTCGCACGCCCGCGCAGACAGTTGCAAAAGCAAGAGAGAGACGGTGTCGCGTCTTGTCGCGGGACCAGGAAGGCGGGACAAGAGGATAGGACGAGGGTAGTCGCACGGCGGAACCATGTCTCGACCGTGGGAGCCAGCGCCGTGCCAGCATGGCACGACAGCTGGCGGGCCGGGTCCTGGGGGGGTGGAGGGGAGGTTGCTTTTCTTCATCGCCGGCGGCGCAAGGCGGACGGGGTACCACCGCTGCACCGGCCGCCGTCCGCCAGTGGCGGCGACAGGAGCCCCGGTTCCGGGAGGGCAAAGAAAACAGATTGTCTGCGGGCTCCCGACCGTCGTCCCACCCCGCCGTCTGCAGCAAAGTCCAGCCGCCGGTTTTACTACATGGCTCGGTGCGGCCATGACGGCAGCCCGTGCAAGCCTCCTGCTTAGAGCTAGGTAACTGAACTGTCTGACTGCCTTCTCTCGCTCCATCTCGACCGTCTCTTGTCTGTTCAGAGGCCCTCGGTCTTTCGAGAGACAGCAGGATGGGCGAGCCGACGGCCGCCCGTGGTGAAACAAGTGTCTTTGCTGTCCCATGTCGCTCACGTTGTCTGGCTGGCCGGTGCTGGAGCGCACCACCCGATCTCACTGTAGCCTCCCGTCAACTTGCACAGAGCGGGGGATGGGGGACCTGAGGTAAGATCTTGGGTTCCACGGCGTGGCCCCATTCCTTCCTTTTACCGTGCCGCAGGCGGTTGGTAGGAGGTGGCGTCTTGGTAGGGCCGGCTCGGGTGCCTTGATACTCGGCGTCTTGAGAGTCCAGCTTGACTGATTTAGCCTCTCGTGAGGCTGTTGGGGCGGACGAACGTACGGTTGGGGCAACCCGTGGAACATTGTGGCTGGGCGTCGCCATGGAGGCTGGTCTCGAGGTCGGTCCACCGCGTCCCTGGGAGATACTACGCAGTTCCGGACTCTGCCCACCGGGCCCGTACGGCTGGCCGCCAGGCCAAGAGATGGTCGTCATGTTGGTTGCTGCAGTCGAGACGCGCGCCAAGGGGTTCGTTGGATTGAGGCTCATGTTGACGAGCGTGTGGGTATGCAAGGGGGAGGAGCACGATGGCCTCATCCAGACCTGCCCGCCTGTCCGCCTGTCGCCTGTCGGGCATGATGACATCTCTTGCGAGCCGGACGGCCACCAACATGGCGCGCGCCACTCGGCATCTTTTGCTGTCTAGCGACGGTGGGGGCGAGAGGAAGCGAAGCAGTCTGACAGGTGGTAAAACATCCGGACGATGTGCTGCATGTCGGTCGATATTCCCGTCGTTCGCTGCGAGCATCAAGCCTGATGTTGACCTGCAGCCGCTCCTCGAGGTCGGTGATCTCGGCATCGCGAGATAACGCCAGAAGCACTATCGCGACTCGTGATGATGCATACTCCCGGACGCCGCTGGTTGTGTATCGCCGATGCACCTGGCGATGGGTTCGTTTGATGCTTCAAGCAGCCACACTGCTCTCTCGCCTAGGCACCTCAGCTCCCTACGCAATATCGAAACGCCCTTGGTTCTCTGTCTCAGCCAAACAAGATAATATAGTGGCCTGGGATCACCTCACGAACACGGCAATGTCCTGCAGGAGCAACTCGGCAGTCGTGGCTAGGACCTCGCTCTGCCGCACCTGGATATAGTACGTCCCCTCCACCCAGTCTCTCGGATGCCGGGTAGAAAAAGACAGACAGGTAGCGCCGACATGGCTCCCGCCCGAGAGAATTGGCGTAGGAGGGATGGTGGCATGGTAGTATCGACAGCAATAGCGAGCCAACCGCCATGGGCGTGGTGGGTAATGTGGTGAGCGAGCCGACCGCCGACCGCCTTGGCCGTTGGATAAGCCCCGTGTTGATGTTTACTGCAAGTAAAGTGTCGAGGGTTTGGCTGTGGGTGTCCTATTTTCGCGGGAGGGACCATGTGTGTGTCTCGCCCAGCCGCGCCGGAGGTCTCCGCCGTCCCGGCTGCTTCGCTTCGACGGCCGTGGTCCATCTTTGCGGCGCATGTCACCCAACGGACGAGCGACTGTTGTTTCTGGTTGGATCCTGGCGGCACCGCACCGCGCGCTGCCCACGACCTCTGTGCACTGCGTACTGCGTAATGGCATCTCGTCGACGATCGCATGAAGGGGCAAACGCCACGGGACACGCGATGGTACCGCAGCAGCACCTCTGCTGCACGCCAACCACACACACATTACCGTCTGTATTTGCGGAGGCTCCTGTCCGTTGCTGCCGAGTTCGGGGGCCACAACCACTGTTGTTGACTTGATGGGCCGTCGTCACCGCTCCATTGCGCCCACCAGGAATAACACTCGGCCCAACCACATTCGTATAGCGCAGCGAGCGAACCGCATCTCGGGGCGTGGTGGTGCGGCCAGAGGCATTCCCGACCAAGTCAGAGGGACAGAGGGACAGAGGGAAGCCCATCCGGACGCATCAACCATGTCCCATGACGTGCAGCAGAGTCTGTCTCAACCAGCTGGCATGGCGCCGGTGGTTTTGGATGCCATCCGGATCAGACTCAGCGCGGGGGGAGCTCCTTTCGTCGCAATCATGAGATAGATGGGTAGGTCTGACGGGGAGGCGGAGGCGGAGGCGTCCGGGGAGTGGTGATAGTCGGTGATAGACGGTCGGTACTCTGTAGGGTAGGGTCGACGGCGAATCAACCAGGTCTTGTGGATGGGGGGAATGCCGCCCGTGTCGCATTCCGTGTTCCGCAAATGGGGCCGGTCTGCGACGTGATGTTTCTGCGAGAGCCTGCTGTCTGCGAGTCTGCCTGTGCCTGTTCTGCTGTTGTTTCGGAGGACCCTTGGGAATAGGGACAGGGGAACGAGGGAATGATCCGCCAAGAGCATGAAAATTGTTCGATGGACATTCCGTCACTGCAACGAGCGGCACCGTGATCGACCATTCTGTCCGACGACGAGGCAGGCCGTGGTACGTGAGAGCGGTGATTCGAGGGGGAGGGGGTCGACAAAACTCCGAATCGCTATGGAGTGCCCGCCCCAGTGGCCAATGGCCCAGTGTTTGGGGGTTCGGGTGCCCTGCGGCTTGGGCTCTGGGGCGGCATGAATTCTGTGAATCATGATCGACGCACCAGGTTTTTCCCTTCCATTTCCACGCTTGCCCACAGCCCAGGGCAGTGCCTGCTGCCCGCTGCCCACAGCCTGCCCGCGCCCGTTTGAAATGCGTTTGCGGGCGGGAACGACTCCAAGGGCAGGGGATGATCGACCGAGACGCCAGTTCATGTTTTGGATTTGGACCCTCTTTTTTGTCCAGCTCCTGCCGAAGATGGGGGGCGTGTGTTGGAGACAGGAGGGAAGGGAAGGGGCAGCATCGTTATCTTGTCGTTCGACCATCTTCCGATGGGAAAGAGCGGCTTTGCTGTGCTGTCGCAGAATGGCGATATCATCAGGTTTGTGCCGGGGAAGGAGCAATCATCGAATGACAGGGGTTGTGGGCTTTCCATGTCGTCGAGGCGGCTCCTTCCAACGGTTTTGACCCCGGTCACTGTGAAGTCGTCATGGCAGAAGGGAGTTGGGACAGACGGTTGTGCGAGCAGCTGTCTCCAGCTGTGCCAGCTGACAGGAGAGCATCTCGTTTGTAGGACACAAACAGGAGAGACTTCACTTCCATCTCAAATCCTGACCCTCCCGATAACACTCACTCAACCAGGTATTCCGTAGCGAGGGACTCGGCAACATCACCGACACCAACTTCTGGACTGCGACCACCGATAAGCCGTCATCTGTACCCATTCAGCCAAATGTCAACCACGCCATGCCATATTCCCACCGACACCGGCTTCCTCGTCCCCATCACTGCCGTCCCAACACATGGCATGCCTCCAGCCAAAAAGAGATCTCGCCAGTTGCGGCCACCGAGATTCCTATCGTCTGCCCGCGCACGGCAGTGGTAGCTGCACCTTGCCTTGGGCGGATGATATTCAGGCCGTCTTGAGAATAGCAACACCGCTAATGGAACAATCAACATCGAAACAATACCCTCGCCATCTTGAATCTTTGCCCGTGCATTGGGCCTGGAGATCGGCCCCCGTGCCCCCCTTCGCGGCTGGCCCCCTTTTTGGTCCGCCCACCACCCACCATCACGGGCTTGATGATGCACTCGCCAGTTGCACGGACGGTGTTGATGCGTGACGGCCAAGTGTGATGAGGTTCCCAGAGCCTCCCAGTCGGGTATCCTGCCAAGGGGCGAGGAAATCACCAGCTCTCCGCCCAGTGCTCACCGTTCTTCTGGTCCATCACGCCTGGTGGGCCAGAAAGTGTCGTGGTTGGCCGCACCAGACACTTCTCGAAGCTGGAGTTGCCGGTTTGTCAACAAGGCCAGGTCCATTCCGTGCAACACCAACCAGCCTGTCCTGTGGTTCTCGACGACCGAGTGGACGCTAGCAACTCTGCCGGTGCACAAGGTCGCCAATAATCCCACCCAGCAATCTGGATACCCGTGGGATCGAGAAAGGGAAGCCGGAGAACCTGGCGGTCGAGCCGCCGCCATTTGCCCATCACCTACCGACCACAGACGACGATCGAAATTCGACGTCACTGACCCCGATTCACCGTCTCTGGCACCTCTTCACCTCTTGTCACATGGCCGTCTATTCCCGGAGGATGCGCAAATATTGAACGGGCTCGACAGCGCACCGTGCCACCGACGACACATCCACCGTTGGATTCTGGGGTGCGTGGGTGCGTGGGTGCGTGGGCATGTCTCACCGAGACCCTGCGAGCCTGCGATGGCCCGCTGTCACAGCCGGGGCACCCAACTTGTTTTCTTTTTGTTTTAACTTTTGGGACGGGCCCCCTCGGATTCTCGGAATGACATTGACCAAGTGCGAAGAGCAGCATGCAGGAAAGGCGGCTCACCCAGCCGCCAGAAGTTCAGTGCTCATCCCATCTTGACAAGAGCTGAGGCAAAGTGCAATTGTTTGGTCAAGAGGGGCGGCCATGAAAATGCGGCCCCGGCGGCTCTCCAGGTCTGACGGCAATGGAGCCCAAACGGGCGCATTTCAAGATCGCTCTGGCGAGCCGGTCTTGTGTCGGGGGCGAACATCAACAATGGCAACAATATCCGGGAACCGTCTGTTATCAGCGCTGATTGGGCAGCTGTCGCAGCTTGAGAGGCACGTCGTGCAAGCTGAGTGGATGGTCAGCACAGAGTCAACTTGTCGCGGGAAGATGCTGTTTCAAGAATCCAACACACGTGTGTGTGGATGGATGCCAGACCCGCCTCATCTTGAACCGATGGTCATGCCATCAACAGACGAGAAGGGGCTTGTTTGTGTTGATATCTCCGGCTCAAGCTGTCTGTGTGTTCACGGCTCAGACTGCAGAGAGTGCAGAGCCGAGACAGCCACGTCTCCAAAAGTCAAGACTCGGCACTCTCGAGACCAACGCCAACGCCGGCTTAACAATTTGGGCTGCCGTCTTGCGGCTGCACTAACATTCATTATTATTGCGGTGTGATCTGGACACACGGCACGCACAGAGCACCGAGAGCACCCAGAGCGTGCAGACGGTCTGGGCCTATTGGAACGCCAAGCGGGCGGAGCTGGGTGGTCACGGACGAGGAAGAGATGCCAAGGGGTGGGAAGGGTGTCATTTTTCTCTCCGAGCATCCGACCACTCGAGCCACTCTCTGGCCCCCGTCGCCCCGTCCTTCCCGCCGCCCAGCCTCCCGGCGGAGAGCGACCGGGGTCGGCAGCCTCACTTGCGTCGGTCAGACGCGGCCTGTCGAATCGATATCATTACGAGGCGGCAAGGATGCATGTGGTTTGGAACACACACCCACACTCCCACCGACTTTTGACCTGCCTGCAATCTCAGGCACCGCAGCGAGCGTGTCCTCGAAAGCGACGCCGAGGCAACAAGGCAGAAAGCCCGCGAGCCCGTCCGTCCAGCGTGGAGGTTGCACCAGCTCATCAAACCACACACACTCTCTTCCAGGTTGTCTCCGAGACAGTTTGTGGCGAGCGCAACCTCGATCATG
This sequence comes from Podospora conica, assembly GCA_030685255.1. Lineage (NCBI taxonomy): Eukaryota > Fungi > Ascomycota > Sordariomycetes > Sordariales > Podosporaceae > Podospora > Podospora conica. The sequence continues at coordinate 365,712 of MU839438.1, read as the reverse complement.
TCCACTCTGTTTGTTGGTTCTCTGCGGTTCTGGAATGCAAAGATGCAATTTCCTTGACGCGTGCTGGAGGTCCAAGGGATCCATCCCCTATGAGTCGCCGGTCCATCCCAGTGCCACTGCGGCGACGCTCTGATTGCGCGGCCTTTTTCGGAGGGGGCCTTCGGAGCGGAAATCTCAGTCAGGCTGGTCAGTCCGCCGCCGCCGCCGCCGCCGTGAGATGTGGCGGCACTGCGGCAGTGGAGGAAAGGCAAGGGATGCGACGGGATCGTCAAAAGCATGACCAACACGTGAGCCACAGTGAAGAAGCCACCCCACGTTCTCAGCAGCGCAGCCCCCGCAGCAGCAGCAGAGGCGGCATCGGGCGGAATCACTGCAAAGTTGGGCACAGCGGCGCCACACCCACAGTGATCACAGTGACCACACTCGTCTCCCACACTCGCAGAGCTCTGCCACTCTCGCACCGCTCGCCCAGCTCTCGGCGTCGGAAATACTCAACAAGACTCGAAAGGACCTCTGTGGAGCTGCTGGTTCTGGTGTTGTTGATGGCAACTTGATGCAGAGTTTATCCAGATTGCCCTGAGGGTTGCATGCCGCCGAGCTCGCACGAGAATCTGTTTACAGTGCATACAGAGCTGCAAACTTGGGACAGATGCGCCTTGCCGACGCTCAATCCGACGTCTTGCCTCTTCTCTCTGCCTTTCGACTCTGCGGGCTTCTCTCATGATGGATGCCGGATCTGCAGCAAAACACAAGATTGCACATAGCCTGCGCGTTTTGAATCACTCGAGACCCATGACGATCCGGCCAATCAATGCGGGTGGGTGACCAGCCTGCCAGCCTGGCTGGGGGGAAAATCGAAGACGGCAGTTCGAAGAAGCCTTCCCTGCTGATAAAGAAGCCATCTCAACAAAACTTGTTCCAAAAAAACAAATAGTCAAGCGACCAACAGCCCCCCCTGGACATGCCGATACCGATCCATCATCCATGTGGCTCTCAGGAGGCGCAACGCTGGGATAAATTGCTGACGGTGAAGCACAATGTCATCAACGCACACGTCCGGCAGACTATCGAACAATCTAACCATGTCATCCGTGGTCTCTGCAGGCACAACAGGCACAGGCACGTCGCAAACACCATTCCACACACGTCTTGGAACGGCATAGGAAACATCCTCTTGCAACTTGTGCCGTCGCCTGCCCTTGAAAAGAAATTGTTTCGGTTTCGGCCTTCTCAGCCGATGCCGCCCGGCGAACAGCTGTTGGTCACCGGATCCGCGTGAGCAAGATAAAAAAAAAGGAAATACGAAAACAAAGGCGCTGCAAGTCACGGGCCTCGTGCCCTCGTCGAGATTTGCCCGACCGGAGAGGGGGGGCGCTAGACCGGACCGGGGAGTCATCGATCGCAACAAGACCCACTTTCCCGTCTCTCTGTTTTTTGCCGGGGGTGGTGAGACCACTCGGTGGTCTGCGCTCAGTCAGTCAGAGAGAGACGGGCGATTGCGAGCCCATCAGACCACGCCCCCCTTTGACGTCCGGTCGCTGGTGGCACCCCCCCTTGAACCAGCAGGAATGTGGTGGACTCTGGACACACGGTGGAGTGGTGGCAGTGGGCGGGCACTGGGCAGTGGGCAGTGAGTGACACACGGGCGTTTGAGTGGGCGTGTGTCAGCCCAGCCTTTCTGAGGAAGGGGGAGGGAGGGGGAGGGAAGGAAAAATGCTCGTCGTCACAAATCGCTCGCTCACACTCGATGCATTAGCGCAGGCCCCGCCTGCCAGCCCATTGGACCCACACTTTGGGGGGAGTGTGTTCCCAGGTGCTCCCCAGAAACTCCAAGGACCGCGCACACCACCCTCGGCCCACGCCATGCCGCGTCTGGGCTAGCGCCGTGCACCGCAGATTAAGAATAGGATGATGCACTGTGGGCCCCACCGGACCGTCATGGATCAAATCATGGATGCGGATGCTGGATGCTGGATGCTGGATGCTGGATCCCTCATCCTGGGATGGTGTGCTGGCCTGCGTGTGGCCTGTGCCCTGCCAGCCGAGCAGCGCGATCCAGCATTTCAGTGGGGCTCAGAGTTGCAGTACCCAGTGTGCTGTGCAGTGGTGCGTACCGGGCGACTCTTGGCTGTTGCTTGGCTGCGCGGGCGCCTTGGCGGTCGCACCCTCCCCTCGCCTTTCCCTCCTTCCCTCCTTCTCTGCTCCTCCTGGCCAATCACTGCGTCCCGACGACGCAATCCGAGGGCACGCAACCTGGCCGGTACCCTGGTACCTGCCACTGCTTTGACACACAGAACGGGGCGGGAGAGCGAGCAGCCACTCTCCACTCCAGTCACCGATGACTGCGGCGGATTGGTGGATGGCCGGCGGCGGCATCGTGAGTGGCCAAAGGGAATTGTGGATGGCCCGGCTGCTTGTCTTTCTGCTCCAAGCCCGGGGGCCATCCATGTCTTGTCTTGGCCACGGCCACGGCCCACGGCCCACGGCTCGCTGCTACCAACCTGACCTATCGACAAATATCAACGACATCCAGCCCACATCGTCATGTCCCTCCTCTTCACCACCACCTCCCCCCCTCCGACGACCCCGACATCTTCTCGACACTCCTTGAACCCGATCGACTCTTTTCTCTCTCGCTCTCGCTCTCGTCCTCCTTCCTCACTCACGTCGCCCATCACCAACACCAAACACCAACCATCGACTCCATGATATTTCCTGTCCTCTCCCGTTGACACCCAACCTCACTCCGCCCCGTCTTGGTCTCTTTCACATCATCATCTTCTCGCCCCAAACCAGGACTTGGACTCCCAGGGACTCGTTCACTCGACGTCCTTCTTTGCTTGCGCACCAGGAATCCAATCCGGGACTACTACTACTTCTCTCCAACCCCTGAGGATAGGATCTTTTCTTCTCATCGTCTCTCTCTCTCTCTCTACGTTTGGACTCCTGCCCAGGAACTTTTCTCTGCCGTCCCGTGGTCAAGAGGATAATACGCCGTTTCTTGTCTTTCCGTCCTGTGTTTTCTTGCTCTCCGCCCTCCCCCGGAGCATCCCGCGACCCACAGTCGGAGACCAAGCCCAGCCCGGACTGAGAGATACCATCCGGATCGAGGACACGATTATCATGCAGCATGTCGGAGCGTACGGATATCCCACTCCACCAGGCACGCCGACATACGAGCAGCAGTGCGCCGCCCAGCTCCAACACATTGCCGTCCAGCAGCCGTGCCAGCAGCGCTTCGTCCCGGGGCCGCCTGAGGACAGGCTGGGGCGCTTCCTGACGCCCACGCTCAAGCTCGATGGCATCTTGGGGACCGGCGCCTATGGAGTGGTGTATTCGGCCGTCGACCTCCAGGACAATGCCCGCTATGCCGTCAAGTGCCTGAGCAAATTCAACGCCGATGGGACTCCCTTGGATCACCGACAGCGCTACTTCCAGACCCGCGAGATCAAGCTGCACCACCGTGCCTCGACCCACCGCAACATTGTGTCGATGCACAAGATCATCGACAACCCGGACTGCGTCTATGTGATCCTCGAGTGCTGCCCGGAGGGAGATCTCTTCCAGAACATTACGGAGCGCGGCCAGTATGTGGGCAAGGATGAGCTCGCCAAGAGCGTCTTCCTCCAAATCCTGGACGCCGTCGAGCATTGCCATAGCCTGGGGATCTACCACCGCGATCTCAAGCCCGAGAACATCCTCGTCAAGGACAACGGTGCTACCGTCAAGCTTGCCGACTTTGGACTCGCCACCGCCGACGACCGGTCTGACGACTACGGATGCGGCTCTACGTTTTACATGTCACCAGGTATGTTCATCTGTGTTTTCCCTTTCCCCTGCGTTGGCCAATGGCCACCCGCGGATTCCGCCCGCCCCCCACCCGACAGCCCACTGACTTTTACTTTTCCCATTTCAGAATGCCTGGACCAAACAACAAGGAGGCCCTTTTACTATTGTGCCCCCAATGATGTCTGGAGCCTTGGAGTCATCCTGGTGAACCTCACCTGCGGACGCAACCCGTGGAAGCAGGCTTCTTTTGAGGATTCCACATACCGGGCCTTTGCCACCAGCCAGGACTTTCTCAAGACGATCCTCCCCGTGTCGGATGACCTGAACGACATTTTGGGGAGAATCTTCACCCGGAACCCGGACCACAGGATCACGCTGCCCGAGCTGCGTGCCCGCATTTACCACTGCCCCAGGTTCACGGAACATACGGCAACTATGCCCACACCGCCTGCGTCGCCAGACTGCACCAATTACGTTAACTACTACGACGAGTCAGCCATCGATGATGATGACGACTACGACGAACCCTCGTCGCCCGACTCCATGTCGGACGGCGAGTCGACCTGCTCCTCCGACGAAGGTTCTCTGACCTCGTCGGTTCCCAGCATGGACGATTTCGAGGACGACGACGAGTTCCCCGGGGAAATCCCCGGGCCCAAGACGCCGCCCCCCCAGCAGCTCCGACAGGAGCCAGCCATTTACGAGTCCGAGGACGCCAGTGTCATGAGATTCCGCCAGGAGTACCTGCACCCCTTTGCGTGTCCTCCTGCCCAGGAAACCCTCCACCCCATGGCTCTGCCCTTTCAACCCGCGTGCGCACCCAAGTTTATCCCCGACCCCTTTGCTTGGGACGGGATCAAGTTTGCGCCGTCGGCCCCTCCACTCTACCAGCCGGTTCCCTTTCACCACCAAGTTCCCGCCCTCTTCATGCCGCACATGCAGGGCTGCTACTAGGGACCTGTCGGACCTGTCGGTCACGTCCTCGAACGATTCGACTTTCTTCGAAGCTGGGCACAGCCCACAACAAACGTTTTAACACACCACCCCGCGAAGGGGGCTTTACCCACCTTGGGATTCAACGATACCCACCTGCCACTTGGCGCAATCTCCTGTCTATACGACCTACTTTTTTCTTGTATTTGGATACATCCCTTCAAGGGGTTGATGACGGTTGGATGCGGCACTTGATTTTCTACCATCTGTCTGCAGCGAGGAGTTGGTCTCAAGCAGGCCGGTTTGGGGTGCTCTTTTTTTTTGTTTCCTTTTTTCATCTTCACCTTGAACATATTCTTTCTACGCATTTTTACTGGGAAGCATTATTTGGGCGCCGGGGGATACAAGATCAGGAGTTGAAGGCAAGCCAGCAAGCGTGGGGGCCAGGCGCCGGGAGACGACTCGAAAGTGGAGCATTCGGTTTTACTCGACTTCTTTAATACCCTCCACCGCCACTCGGTACGATATCGAAGCGAGCTGGTTGGGGCGAATGGGGGGCGGCGGTCTTTGACGTTTTGAGACGATACGCACGCACGGGTTGGGGGACTTTTTGCTTTGGTTTTTGCTGGGATGAAAAATGAAGAGATGGGACCAACGAAAGATTTAGACATTACCCAGGGTCAATAGCCCAAATGTTTTTGGCGGGAGGAAAATATCCTGGAATATTTTTGATACGTTTTTTACCACCCTCATCGGGGCTCTCCGAGCGGAGACGCCTCCGAGGACGGGATGGAAGGCAGCATACAATTAGAGCAGCTTGCCACAACAAACACCGACGGCTTCGGCTGGAGGGAAACAATGAGAGAAACACAAGGGTTGTCATCGATGATGGCAACACCAAAACTCAAACTCAGCTCGCCGCAGTGCCGCAGTGAAAGTACGATGCTCCTACTGGTGGATGACCGACCCGAGAATCCGAGGGAGGGTTCCAGATGCTCGGGCGGCGGTCGTCGTTGTTGCTGCCTTTCCCGGGCTGGTGGTTCTTTGATCATCAGGCTGGCGAGGCTGGCTGGCTGGCTGGTACGGCTGGCTCTGAGCCGTCCCGTCTCTCCTGATGAGAAGCCAGCCGGGTGCTTGTTTGTCAATCCCACCGGCTCGGGGCGTCCTCGGTGAGAGCGCCGCCGCCGGGCGTTGATTTCCAAGTCTTTTCGGTGTGGACCTTGCTGAATGCCAAGGGGCGAGGGCGAGGCTCGAGAAGAAAGAAGGGGTGCTTGTGTGGGTTACACGTGACGACGCCTTCAAGTGTGTATATTTCTTTGTGATGGGTGGGTGGTGGTGAGGGGAGGGGATGGCGCCATCCCGCTTGCCTGGCCGTTCCAAGGCTGGACAAGTACTGTGTACGAGGTTTGTTGGTTTGCTCTTTGTTCAATTCGTTCCTCCACTTACCGACCGTCCCGGCGGTTTGGGTTTTGGGTTGGTCTATTCTTGCTCCAAAGATGAGGCAGGGCGGGACTTTGGCCGCCGAGGGGTTGAATGGTCCCAAGACCAAGACCGGGTGCTTACCAACGTGCTGGAGAAAAGAGACAAAGGGATGGATGGGGAGAGGCGGGAAAGACGGCGAGAGATCCGATGGTTGGTTTCGGCCAACGATGCTTGGGAGAGGGCACTGAGGTCCTTGACGAGGCTGACAAAGACCATTGACTCGCCATTGAGAGGTCCAGAGCGGTGGGATGGAAGCGATAGCGAGGCGCGCCGGTTGGGAATGAACGCAACAAAGCTACCCGCGACGCTTGTGACAGTGGGCTTCTGTTTGTCTGTGCCCCTTCCCGGCGGTCTGCGGTGGTGTTGATGTCGCGCATACGGATATCGTGGTGGTGGTGGTGTAAGTCCAGGCAGGCAGGCAGAGGCAGCTGGTTGTCGGGTGCCAACCTGGAGACTCGGAGATGGGGATGAGGGTCGCCCATTGGCCGCCGTCCTGCAGCGCCACCTCGCCTTACTTTTCCTCCTTCCTCACTTGACGGGCGCTCTGCAGCAGTGTGGTCGCGGTGGTGTGGGTGGGAACTGGGCTGCAGGACGCCCCGGCCAACGGCATGACGAGAGTCGAGATGTTTGCTGCAGCAGCAGCGCAGGAAGCACGCACGCACGCACGCCCGGCACGCACACAGACTCTCTCCTGCGTCCTGCCTTGGATGCCTTGGCCTTGTGGTGATGGTGGTGGTGGTGGTGGTGGTGATGGTGGTTTGCGCGTGCCTTGTTTTGGAGGATGGCTGGATGGCTGGTGGCCGCCCCGTTCCCGCGGACGCGGACTGGCACTTGTGGACCGCCGCCGGGGCGAGTCTGGTGCCGGGGCGGAGAGACGGGCGGCGCTCCCATGGTGTTGTTGTGGTGGTGGTGGTGGTGGTTGGTGAAGGACGAAGCACGGGACTCGAAAAAAGAACTGTTTCTTCCCGCGTTCCCGTCAACCGTCGTCGTTGCAACCCTCCATTTCATCCCTTCCCCAGACGTGGAGTTTGGTTCTCATCGGCTTTTGTTTTCTTTTTTTGTTGTTGACGGTTCCAACTGCCCTGTTGCTTCTCGTCGGATGCTTCCATGGGAGCATGGCAAGCGAGGGCTGGGCTGGGCAAGGGGAAAAGGCCAAGGTGGTCTGTGCGCAGAGGTCTCTTTCCCCGCCATCTGACTTCTCAGCCCCTCATTCTTCCTTTTGCCCAACTGCGGGGCCAAGACAGACCAAGGCCTGGAGCACAGCACCACAGGTCATCGAGTCCCAAGTCCTCGAATTTCTGCCCTTCTGCCCTTCTGCCCTTCTGCCCTTCTGCTCCCTCGGGCTTCAAGATGCGATAGTTCGGTCAGCGCCTGCAGATGATCCTCCCCTCGCGCCCCCTTTTGCTCACCTCGGAAATCCCTTTTCTCTGAAAGGGTTGCGCCAATTCCGGCATCACTTTCCCAAGCGGTCCTGGTCTCGAGACGCACAGAAGCAAAAAGCAGCCCGTCGACCGTCTGATCCCAACCGAACCGACACTCCCATTGGCGATGGTCAAGCCAAGGTTCCTGGCGCGTCGGCCGGTCCATGATGAAAGGGAAGCCGCGCGGGCTGTCGATGGCACGCACCGGGCGTCTGTCACTGGGTCCTCGTAGCCTGCCTTGGCGGGTGCCCTGTTCTGGCCTGCTGCTTCCAGCTCTTCCTCCGATCCTCCCGTCGATCCTGGCGACAGAGGGGGAGAGTCCAAGACAGGCACATTCAGCACGACAACACCACGATGGCGCTACTGTGTCCGTGTGTACACTACTACAGTACGGCATTGTTGGCCGGCTCCTCGGCGATGGCGTGGTGCCTGTAGGACACGGTCAGACTGCACCGCTGCGGAGCCGTCTTGTTTGTTTTGGCCGTGGCACGACGGCCAAGCCGTGGCCGGAAAGGCGGAGAGAATAGGGCCGTTCTGGAGACAGCCACTGGAAGTCCATGGGAAGCATATCGACAAGACAAGCACACAAGCCAGCCCGCCGCAGGGACGACCGGAACGATAAGCCTCCTTCAGCCATACCCACCCGGCTTCGTCTTCCATGACGCCCCGCAACCCAAGCCCCCAAGGTCCCAAGGTCCCAAGGTCCCAAGGTCATAGGAGCCTGGAGACTGGAGATATGCGCAGCTGGTTTGAGTGCTTGCATGGCACTAGTCATGCTTTGGGCTGCCACGCACAACCACACAACACGACAACAGCCTCTCGAATGGACCCAGAGCCCTCCTGCAAGTGCCGTTCCCTTCCATCTCTCCACCACTCTCAGCTGTCGATGACGGTTCCACCTTTCTCCCTCCTCCCCTTCCCCCCTCTGGACCTGTCTCCCTCGGACGAATCACGCGCCGGCTCCGCGTCTAGGCGACGCCGTTCGAGCCGAGTCGTCTGTCGTCGACGTCGTCGTATGCATGATGGGCTGCATGTCAACCGCAGTGCGGTCGAGATGCCGGAGTGGCTGCTTCTGGTACACACCCCAAAGCTACTGCGTGCCCATCTTATCGTTGCCTTTCCTCTTTGGCCCAGCTGCAAGATAGATGGAGCTTGGCTGAGAAGGTCGACGTGCGTCCAGCGGCCTCCTCTCCGCCCACCCTCCCGCCCTCGCGATTGGGAGACGGGACTCGAGCTACCTGCGTCGGGCTGGACCTTCACATGGCGGTGAAGATGCGCACACGGGGCGAGGCGTCGTCGTCAACCTCGTGGTTGGGTCCCTGGGCGGATGGGTGGGCGGTGAAGCTGCTGTTGATGTTGCCTTCGCGTAGGTGTTGGTGGATGGACTGTATCATGTTGCTCTGCTGGCTCAAGTGGCTAACAGCGAATATCAGATGCTGGAACCGGACCTGACATGTGCGCGTTGTTCTCCATCTCGACCCACCGCTAGTGCGCGGGGCGGCGAGACCGGCACAAGTGCCGTCCGTCGACCATTCTGCCGTGCCCGGGCTGTCCGCACGGCATAGCCCGTCGAGGCCAAGGCCGAGCGACCGGACGGCTGTGCTAGTGGCCAGTCTTGTCACGGGTCAACACGGCAGACCACGACGACCAACATGGGAGATCCGTTGCTGCACTATTCACGTTGTCTTCGTTCCCGGCGCTCTGAAACTGCACCATGACACCACCTCTCTCTCGTCGTCGGCGACTGGACAGGAATGTGATACGGTGCCTGGCTGGGCTGGACCGTGGCTGGCTGCCCGTCTATCAGATCTACCGAGTTCTCACATTCTGATCGTTGCCGAGTGGCTGGATGGCGACTCGGGATATTTCGACTCATCCCTCGACACTTCGGTTTTTTGCTGCCGTGTCACCAAACGGGGCCGGACGTTGTCCAACGGGGGAGCCATCACTGAGTGGTGGTGTCGATGTCACTGGCTGGACCTGGGTCTCTCATGCCTGTGGGAACGTGGTGTTGGGAAACACGGAACCGAGATCTGATGCTCTCCGTCCTTGACCGCCATTTTGGTGCAGTGCACCCGGGTCAGAATGACATCCGAGTGGCCCCAGTGTGGTTGGATGAGGGATAATTATGCCCGAATGGGGACATGGCCGCCGATATGAGCTGACCCTGACGAAAAGGAATATTGCCCACAGAGTCCTCGCCTCTCCTCTCTGGTCGGCGTGCAGATGTCCCGAGGGGAGGAGGGAATGCCGTCGGAATACCTACGTGTGATGATGCGGGTGAAGTCATTGGTTGGGGTTCCCCGAGGGGTAATACTTCAATTTCCTCTGCGTACTGCGTAGTACTTTCTGTCATGCAGCTTGTGGAGAAGATGGCGCGGAGCATCCTGAGGTGCAGAGCGCGCAAGGAAAAGAGGTGTAAGACCGGGTCGATGCCGGCCGGACCTTTGCCGGGGCACGGAGGAGACTCGATCTGTCGGTGCCGGGGAGTTCTCCGCAAGTGCAGGCCATGCGACTGACTGGGTGGCCGGACCTTCAGGGAAGAACGACTGAGCATCATCAGCCTTGGTCAGCTCACGTATGAGAGACGCGGTTGGTTGCTCCCTCCAGTATCACACGCTGAGAGACTCTCTTTCCCTGGGGAAGCAATCCCTGGACCAATCACGACTCTGCAAAGGGCAGCAACGTGATGACATCTTACGACGAGAGCAGATGTCGTTGCTGATCACAGCGGTGGCGGGCGCGGAAGCCGATGTGTCAAGTCTGAGGATCGACAGCATCTGGTGTTTGCGCACTGAGGGCTTGAAGGCTCGGGGGTGTTGAGATCAGGTTTTCTTGATGCCCGCGAGACCTCGGATGGGGTGATCTTGGATTGATGACCTCAGCCAATCTATCAGTATACGGTCGGAGCTTGCATGCGATGGCGAGCCGGCGTCTCTCGTGGAGGCCTGAGGCATCAGAAAAGGGGTGCCGAAGACGTGCCACCCACAGGACTCTTCCAGGGAGGAGGGCAGGATAGCGCGGCTATCGAGGCAGAGGGAAGAGATCACAGCCCAAGACCCGAGTGTCCACCGGCAGGCAAGCGGGCGGGTGTACCCGTCGGAGAGGAAATGGGGTCTGGAGCCCAACGACTTACGAGACCAAGCTCGGGCTTCCTAGACGGGTTCACACACACAAACCACTCAAGGGGGGATGGGAAGTATACGTCTTGCCTGCCGTCGTCAAAGTGTACTTTGAGGTGGCGATATTACGCTCTCCCGGCCGGCAGGCCGGCAGTTGGGAGTCGAGGGTCGCTGCTTTGGCAGTAGATGCAGTGAGTCGATCCCAAGTGCGCTGATGCCATCCATTTCCGGCGGCCGGCCCAAGGCAGGGTCCGTCCTTCCTGCTTCCCCGGAGATATGGTCCGTTTCGAGTGGAGTGGAGCGGATCGGTGGGCTTGGTGGCGCAATAATGTCCGCGCCGTGAGGTACAGTGTACTGCTAGGCGTCATTCATGCTCTCGTCCACGATGATGATGAGTGTGTGAGTGAGCGAGTAAGGGGGTGGTGGTGAGCTAAGCTGAGGCCTCACGGATGGAAAAGTCAATGGGCGGCTGTGCAGACTATCCAACGTCACCACCTCGAGCGGACGAGCGGACAACAGGTGCCGCTTCCGACGATGCTCATCCCTTGATGAAGCCTTGGCCTTGATCTCCCAGCCGGGCTGGCCCGTAAGTCCCTGCTGGCTGTTGCGCAGGTATCGCCGCCCTCGGGATGTGGCAGCTGGAGTCAAGCTGCTGCTGCGGGCGCGCAGAGCTCCGGGGGATAGCTCCGGGCCGCCGGGCTCCATCCAGGCTTCTGGGGAATCGACTGCTTGGCCGTCCAGACCTTGTGCATTGCCAGGGGGAGGATGTAGGCACCTAGTGCGTAAGTTGGTATTGTGGTCATTGGAAAGGGGGTTGCAAGGCCCGAAGCGGCCGTGGTGGTGCCCACTAAGCAACCACCACCACCATCGACGGGATAAGGGGGGTTGTCAGTCACGAGGCACAGCCCGGGTCAAATCTCCCATCAAGATCTCGCTGTCGAATCACAAGGAAAATCTCATTTCCGATGGCACAAAACGTGCGCTGAGTCGTCGTCGTCTCATCGCCTCTGCTTCTCAAATGCCCTCATGACTCGACCAAGGTGGTGGTGGCAGTGACGTTCGAGCTGATACAATGACGTACCTGTAGGGTGCCATCCATACCTCGGTGCTGAGTTAGTCCAGGTACCCGCGAGGGTGGGGCATGTCAGCGCCGGGTGCTCCCCTTTCTTGGTTCTGATCGGGTATCTTGGTGGCTTGGATGACGAGCTTCATCGGTTTGTGGTCGGTGGTTTGGGATCGAGGGGCGAGGGACGAGGGTGAGGGGCGGGCAGTGAACATGTTGAGTTGGTCATCGCCGTACAGGTGCAGCACAGTTGCCAGTGTAAAGCGGGTGACTCCTTTTGTGGTGGTCTGCAGCATGTTTGCGCTTTCCATTTTCGGGGGAAAGTAAACACAAGGGTCCTGACCCCTGAACTGGACATGACCCTCCACCGGCCCTCCGCAGCAACCACTTGCGGCTCTTTCCCAGCATCGCGATGTCTACTAGATATGATGCAGATAAGTCGTTCATTGCATCTGGAAGCTGCCAATATAATATATACTTCCATCCAAGACCAAGAACAGAGAGCATCATGTCATCACATCAGTCACCGCAATGGAACCCATAGTTGGTGTCAATCAAGCCTCTTTGATAACACTAAAAGAACATGATGAGAGAGAAAAGAAAAGGATATACACAATGATCATGATCTTTGACCAGGTAAAAAAAAAAAGAAAAGAAAAAATGTTGTTGCCGGCGGTGTGGGCGATGATGACCGCCCAGCCTTGCGCGTGGGTAGTCCCGACCCAGCATGAATTACCCCCCACCCTCCCTCCCTCCAGTCCCTCCAGCCGCGCAATGATGCTTGCCCTGCTTTGCTTGCAGCGTAGACCGTCCCCCTTCCCCCGGTCCATCTAGGATGACAGTCGGAAAAATTGCCATCGGGATATCATTCCAGTCTCTTTTTGCTCTTGTCGTCGTCCCCCCTCTATCCAACCTCCCCCCCCTTACGACGAGGGAACCATGCTCCCGCCGCTCACCGGGGTCTCGGGCACGAGCGACCCGCCCGGGACGGTCGAGCCGGGCTTGAGGCTGCCGCCGGGGATGGTGGGCTGGGGCACGAGCTGGCCGCCCTCGATGGTGCCGCCGCCCGAGCCGCTGCCGATGCACTTCTTGATGTTGGGGTAGATGTAGCCGTCGAGCAGCTGCTGGAGCACGACGTCGCGGACGACGGGGTTCTTGATGTCCTGGATGGCCGAGAGGAGCGCCTGCACGGTGCCGAGGTCGCAGTCCTTGCCGATGCTGATCTGGCGCTTGGCGTGGCGCATGAACGACTCGGCCTCGTCGGCCGCGCGCTTGGCCATCTTGGGGGGCACGAGGCCGCCGCCGCTGATGGCGCCGGGCCCGCCGATGGTCGAGCAGCCGGCCTGCTCGTCGAGGGGCTTCTCAAAGTCGCAGAAGGTGGGGCTGCCTGTGCTGGGGGTCATGCTGCCGCCCGAGATGACGCCGCCGCCGATGATTTGCGGGAGGGCGTTGACGGCGCTGAGGCCGACGAGGGCAAAGGTGAAGATGGAGCGGACCATGGTGACTGATGTGCGGGTTGTGTGTGGGTTTGCGGTTCGGTGGAGGATGGAGTGTGAGAGTTGTCAGTGTTGATTGTCTTGAGCAGAACCGAGAGCCAAGTTTCCCCCAAGATGTCGAGGCTCGGTGCCCGTCGACATATTTATAGAGAGTGTTCTTGTTCTGGATGCCGACGCACGAGACGTCAACCGGGGTCGGTCGCCCCGCGCCGCGGCGACGACATGGCTGCATCGCAGACGTGGTTTGCCATGACGATAGCGGGACAGTGGCGACAATCTCGAGGGCAATATGGAATAGATGAAAGAAAACTGGTGCTCAAGGCAAAAGGGGATATGGTCCGACTTATTTATCCGGGGCGACCCAGCAGAGCTGGTCGGCCCTCCAGCCAGTACGATGGCGCGCTCGCGCTCGCCAGAGACCCGGCCCGTCGAGAATAAGGTTACAGCTAGTTTATTGTCCCTTTACCCACCTGTGCTGGCCGTCCGTCTTGGGCTGGATCGGCGTCCAAGGGCCGCGATGAACCGAGATTCTGCGTCTCGCTGAAGCAGGGTGACGGAACGCGGCACCTCTATTTTTGGACCAACATGGGAGTTTCCAGCAAACGCAAACGGCGTGTGGAGAAGCGTGCCGCCTTGCTTCGCGGGGGGAGAGAGGAATTAATCAAGAAAAGACGTCGGCCGCGGTGGTTTGGCGGCGAATATCGCGTCGTCGCTCGGCGGACCACCGAGTCAAAGTCGCATCCGACACTCTATGGCGGATATCGAACGGTGGCATCCACGTCCTTCATCCAGAGGCTCGACGGCGGCGATCCCGACAACGAGAGAAGCAGGATTCTGCGGTTGGGAAGCGAAGACAGGTGATGCTCTGTCGTCCACTTGGACCGAGGCCGGTTGGTTCATCCCACCACGGCTCGAGGCCATCACAAGCACAACGAGCGCAGCTGGCTTTACCCGGGTCTGAATCCGCCACAGAACCACTCTCCCAGGAGCGCCTGATAGGACTGCTCATGATCGCCGGCCGTTGCCACTCGACAAAGGGTCCCAGGGTCGCTATATAGTGCAGAGCACTCCACCGTGGGTTGCGGGCCATTCCAAGAATAGAGATAGAGTTTGTGCCCTTTGCTCGTTCGCCGTGGCCGAGTCTCACGATCCGGGTTTCTGGTTTGGCAGCAGCACCTGGACGAGACGGCGGCCTGCGGTTCGGAGAGGGGCGGATCGGTGACCGGACGGCCGATTCCGGGATCAGGAGGATGTGCTGCCGAGCGACACGAGATGGCAAGCCCAGCAGGCGGATGAGAGCGGCGGCGTCGAGGACGTCGATGAGGCGGCTCCCCGCGAAAGCCGTGCCCTGCACCCGCGTTCGGTACATCTGGGAGGGTGCGCTGCGACCGTGCCATCTGCCATCGTACCTGTCAGGGACGCACCACAACGGCGCCGCGGGGGGCATTCTGGGAGTCTGTCAGCCGCGGGGATGCCACCCTCTCCTCCTCCTATCCTCCCCCATTTCCTCCAGACTCCTTTGGGAACCGCGCCACGATGCCGTGTACTATCGGGGAACGCCACCAGATCCTCATCTGACTTGTCCTCGCTGCGCGCAACACGTCATTGTGTTTTTTTTTTCGTGGAGACAGCGCGGTTCGGTATGCCGACGATGACTGATTGTAGGGTCCCCCATATTTGCATGTGTTTGTCGAGAGTCGGCGTGCAGCTCGCAGCTCGCTTGGGCGGTGCGAGTTGATCGACGGGGCGGTCGACCAGGAAGCAGGAATTAGGCGGTCGACGACGGATGGAACCGAGGATCCATGGGTGATGCGGTCAGGGTCGAAGGGGCGTTGTGTTCCCGACGTCCAGAAGAGGGAAGTTCGGGGCGGCGGCTCCTTTTCTCCGTCCCTTTTCCCTTTTCCCTTTTTCCTTTTCTCTCTCTCTTGGTTCCTTTGGTCCTTGGCTGTATTCCCGGGAATTCGAATTCTCGTCGGCGGGGATGGGATGGATGGATGATTGACGTGGCTTTTGGGTTCATGCGACGTTGCAGTGGTTTTCGGAGCAATTGATGTGTCGTCGAGGGACTGTCGTCGTCGTTCCTGGGAATGGAAGAGTTGTGGAAGGGAGTTTGTCGCGAGTCGCGATGACAGCGACAAGCTCCTGGGCAGGCAGGGCATGACCCCGCCAGGTGCCATCCAGGTACCGCCAGCTGGTGACAGCCACCACCACACTTTCACAAGCCAAATGGTGCCTCGGCGTCGTCACAGTGGGGGCGCGTCAGGAGTCAGGACAGGACCCCTAATCCCAACAAAAATGTCGACGACATTCGATGACAACGAGACGCGCGCCCAAGTGTTGAGGCCCGACGGCAAGGACGAGGAAATCATTGTAAATCTCCGCCCAAAGCATGTGGCATTTTGAGTGAATAAAAGAGTTCAAAATCTTCGTTTCCCTCTCCGTCTGCCTCTCTTCAACAAATCTTCTTTGCGCCATCTCTGACTTCATCAAAACCTCCCCCCACCCCCAATATCAACCATGCCCCCCTCCCCTCCCCCGGCCGCCCGCCGCCGCCGGCCCTCCATCACGGAAACCCTCACCACCGCCGCCTCCACCATCGAATCCAAGGCCTCGGCGGCCCTCACCCTCCTCTGGGACGACCTCCCCCAGTGGCGGCGCGACAACGCCTACATCCTCTCGGGCTACCGGCACACGTCCAACTCCTACCTCACCTCCTTCGCCAGCGTCCTCCACCTGCACAACGAATCAGTCAACATCTGGACGCACCTCCTCGGAGCCGTCGGTTTCTCTGCCGCCGGTCTTGTGTTGTACCGCGCGGCGGCGGCGCGGTACCAGTCGGCTACGGACGCCGACTGTCTGGTGTTTGCGTGCTTCTTCGCCGGGGCCTTTTTGTGCCTCGGCATGAGCGCGACGTATCACACCCTGACGAACCACAGTCCGGCTGTGGCGAAGTGGGGGAATAAGCTGGATTATACGGGTATTGTGCTGCTGATTGTCGGGTCGTATGTCCCGGCCATGTATTATGGCTTGTTTTGCCATCCGGATTTGATGACGTGCGGGTTATCCATGGTGAGTGTGACTCTGTCTGTTGCTGTTGTGTGTGGACATGAAGCTAACAAGGGTAGATTGCGTTGCTCGGGCTGGGCTGCCTGACTGTCTCGTGGCTGGATACCTTTCGCACACCGGCGTGGCGTCCGTACCGGGCTCTCATGTTTGTGGGA
The DNA here is from genome assembly GCA_030685255.1 of Podospora conica. Classification (NCBI taxonomy): domain Eukaryota; kingdom Fungi; phylum Ascomycota; class Sordariomycetes; order Sordariales; family Podosporaceae; genus Podospora; species Podospora conica. Next base: position 349,185 of record MU839438.1, on the reverse strand, counting down.
CTTGGGCTGTCGGGCGTCGTGCCGATTCTGTATATGCTGGCCACCGACTCTACGTATTCTGAGTTGAATGAGCGGATGGGGCTCAACTGGGTTATTCTTCAGGGCGCCATGTACATTTTTGGTGCATTTCTCTATGCTGTGGGTCTACCCCTATCCCGTCTATCTGCCACCGCTAACACATGCCAGGCTCGATGGCCCGAACGCAGGTGGCCCGGCGCCTTTGATATCTGGGGCAGCTCCCACCAGATCTTCCACGTCTTCGTCGTCCTCGCCGCCGCCTCCCACTTGATCGGCATGATCAAGGCCTTTGACTTTCACCACACCGGCCTGGGCTCCCAGTGCTGATGTCTCGGTGCTGCTCTCCTAGTCGATGCCGAGATCCATGACCCTCACCAGCCCCGACGCCATCGAAAACGCCGCCCAGCAGCTAAACTCCAGGTTCGGATTCCACGCGACATTCGTCACCCTCGTCAGCGGCTCGTGCGTGACGGCGCGGGACCCAATCTCCTCCTCCTCGACGGGCTCCTCGGCTCCCTTGCCCCCGCGCTTCTTCTTACGGGCCAGCTTCTTCTTCCGATCCACCTCTTTCCGCTTCTCCGTCCTCGGATCGTCGTTCGCCTCGGGCAGGAAGCCCTGCAGGATCCTCACAAACCCCCTCACCGGTCGGCCGTCTTGGTCGACCGACCCCTCCTCCGCCGGCCGGTACTCGTGCTCCAGGACGCGGATCTTCTTCAGCACCTCCCCCTTTTGCTTGAAAAGCTTGTGCAGCGCGTTGCACGCGTAGACGCTGCCGTCGGCGCTGCCGACAAGCACGTACGGGTGCGCGGCGCCGGCCGACACGCACGTGGCCGCGTTGGGCCCCGTGATGATGCTGCGGGCCTGGCAGGGGAAGCGGTGGTGCAGGAAGGCGACGGTCGTGGTCGGCGTCGACGACGGGTACAGCGCCATGAAGCCCTGCATCTGCTCGCTCCAGCAGAGCGCGTGCGGCTGGAAGTTGATGGCGGGCACGGGGAAGTAGGTCGATTCGGCGCTCGGGAGGGTGAGGTCCGTGACGGTAGCGCAGCCGCCGACGGGGACCGAGGCGAGGAGGAATGGGTTGGACGGGTAGCCGGAGCAGATGTCGATGAGGTAGTTGTTGTGGGTGCCGAAGCGCTTGAGAAGCTTGGGTGGGCGGAGCGACCAGAGGGTGATGGAGCCGTCCGAGTGCCCCAGGGCCAGGCGGTTGACGTTGACCCAGGTGAGGCAGGTGACGGAGACATTGTAGGCGTTTAGGTTGCCGAGCGTGACGATGGGGGTGTGCACTTGCTCTGGCTTTCGTTAGCGTCATAACAGAAGCGAGAGGATCATAACAAACCGTATTGTGTCTCGGCCACGTCGTCCATGCTGCCCACGTCGAGAACCCGCGCCCGTCCATCGCCAAAGAGGACGGCCAGCACGCCACACAGACCCGCCGCGTCCAACGGAACCGGGCACCACTCGAGCCTCTTGGGTCGGCCCCATGCAAAGAGCTTGACCATCGCGAGCTGGGGCGGGCTGTTGTCCGGAAACGCCAGTCCGTTCTCGCCTTCCACCTTGCGCCGCTTGAACCGCCAGAACTGAAGCCACCCCGCCTCCGTATCCGGCTTCTCCGGCACCGGCACGCTCTGATTCCGCACGGGCTCCTGGTCAGAGAACGGCACCGCCGCCACGACCAGCACCTGTGTCTCCTTCCCCCTCGACGGCGCCCATGCCATCGCCAGCGGAATCCCCCCAACATCAAACATCCACCCGCCCACCTTATCCCCCTCCTCCACCACTGTCCCCCCCGTCCGATCCGCCAGCGCTCTCCCTTGGCCCATCTCAAACCTCACCTCCTCCTGCGCATCCCACGGTCCCACCAGCGCCACGAGCCCTTCTACCGCGGGCATCCCCTCCTCCGCTTTCCCCCCTTCCGTTCTCCTCCCCTTCCAAACCGCGACCCCCCTCCCCTCCTCCCCCCTCTCAAACCCCCTCGGGACCCACGGCGTCCTCGTCACCCCGCCCCGCCGCCTCGGCGGCAGCAGCGCCCAGTCGCGGAACCGGTTGTCCAGGTCCCACACGATGCGGATGCGGTGGTACTCGGGCCCGTACATGATGTCGCGCAGGGCCGTGTAGCGGGCATAGCGACGGAGGGGGCCGGCGTAGACGCGCGTGACGACGCGCGTCTCGTGCGGGTACGTGGGGATGTGGTGCGACGACTTGCGCGACTGGACCATGCCGGCTCCGGCGTTACGGAGGCGGCGGGGCTTGAGGCGCGTGCGGGGCGGGGGCTTGGTGGACTCTGGCTCCGAGTTGACGTCGCCGTCGTCGCTAGCGTTGGAGGGGAGGGCGTCGTCGTCATCGTCCGAGGCCGAGGCCGAGGCGTTGTTGGCGGCGGCGCCCGGGGAGTGGGTGAAGTCGTCGTCCGAGGAGGGGGGGCCGGTGGGCGGGAGGGTGGAGGGGGCGGGGTCCGAGTTGGAGTTGTCGTCGTCGACGAGGCCGGCGAGGGGGTCGTGGTTGTATTTTTTTTGGATGCCGCGGGTGCGACGGGGTGGCATGGTGACGAATGGGGTGGTGACTGAGAGGGAAGGGACGAGTGACGAGTCTTGAGATGAGCGCGATGTGGTGGTCAATTGGAGGTGCGCGTTGTTGGTGTGGTGATGACCCGACGAAGTCGTGCCTTCGTCTTTGATGAAGGAAGTGAGAGGATTGCTTTTTGAGTACGACTGCACGTTTTTTGGCAGCTCGTGAGTGTAGCGCTCTTGCTTTGGTCAAGGTGCGAGTGTTGAAGATTTCAATGATTGAAGATTTGGTGTGCTAACAAGGGTTAGGGTCTCTATGCTCGCGCTTCTTCACCCCTTCCCTCTGTTCCAACAGCTGCAGCAGAAAGATGAACAGGCTGGTTCATGCCAGAAAAATGAATGGAAAATCTCATCTGGGAACACAAAATGCCTCCATCTCCAACAACCCCCACCCAACCGCCACAGAAACCCCCTCCCTCGACCCCCCAACGATGACCTCCCCATGACGCATGGTGAGACCGAGCCACGCTCTCATCTATTTACTCAGGACCAGGTCTCCCCAGAACCTCTGCCCTCTCCAGATGAATCCCCCCCCAGTACGCCAGCACCACCGCCAAAATGGACCCCCCCGTCCTCCAGCTCTTGCGCCGCAAGCTCATCAACGGGAACCACATCCTGCACCACCATGGAATCCTTGACGCTGTACGCTCCCCCCCTCCTATCCAACATCACCCAAACTAACCCCCCTCCCATAGTACGGCCACCTCTCCGTCCGCCACCCCTTCGATCCCGACATCTTCATCATGTCCCGCAACATCGCCCCCGGCCTCCTCTCCTCCCCCGACGACCTCATCGAATACAGCGTCTCCACCGGCCAACCCCTCGCCTCGTCCTCCCCGGAGGGCTTCGTCGAGCGCCACATCCACTCCGAGATCTACGCCCGCCACCCCGACGTGCACTCGGTCGCCCACAGCCACGCCGAGGCCGTGCTCCCCTACACCATCGCCGTCGACGTGCCCCTGCGCGCGTGCACGCACATGGCGGGCTTCCTCGGCGCGAAGCCGGTGCCGGTGTACGACGTGGCGGCGCACACGGAGACGGAGGGCGGCGGCGACCTGCTGGTGCGCGAGGGGACGCTGGCGCGGGAGCTGGCGCGGCACTTTGATGATGGGTGCGTGGTGGCGCTGATGCGCGGGCATGGGTTCACCGCGGTGGCGGAGAAGGTGGAGCTGGCGGTGCTGAGGGCGATTTATACGCAGAAGAACGCGGTGGTGCAGACGACGGCGATGACGCTGTGCGCGGCGGTGAATCCGACGGTGGGGGATCCGGGGAGGGGGATCAAGTTTCTGAGCGAGGAGGAGGCGGTGGCGGCGGCGAATATGACGCGGTGGTCGGCAAACAGGCCGTGGAGGCTGTGGTTGAGGGAGGTGGAGGAGTCGGGGTTGTATGTGAATCAGGGGTAGGGTGGTGGATGGGGATGGGTGAGGGAAGGCAAGTTGGATGGAAGAGCTTCAGAACGAAATGTCAAGGCACTTGAAGATCAGACAAAACAGAGGTTGCATTGGCAGGTACCCAGTAAGCTGACAAGCAGGCACCCTCAAAACCCCCCACACTCTTAATCGAAACAAAACAAACCCCTTTTCACCCCTGTCCCTTCGACCCCAAACTCAGTCCAAGCTCACCACCGCATCCCCCACACTCTCCAAAACAGCAGATATCAAAACCTAGTCCTCAGAGTCAGAAACCATCCTCTCCATCACATCGCCAGTGGAAAACTCACACCCGAGAAGCCAGAAATGAGCCGCCTAGGCGGTGCAGCAGCAGCGCTTGTCGTTGAGCAGGCTGCACTTCTCCATGCGGGAGACGCCCACGTGCTGGCCCCACTGGCGGCAGTACTGCTCGCACTTGGCTCCGTTGAGCCAGCTGCAGGTGCTGGCGTGGTAGCAGGCCGCGCGCTCGGCGAGCTTGGGGAGGTTGTTGGCGCTCTGGGGGGCCTCGCCGGCGGGCGTGGCGATGACGGCCGTGATGGAGGCGAAGAGAGCGAGGATGGAGGTGGTCTTCATTTTGATGGTTGGGGGGGGTTGCTGGAACCGGTGGTTGGTGGTGGTGGTGGTGGTGGTGGTGGTGGTTGGTGTTGAGGACTGGAGTTGATGTGCTGGATGAGGATGAGGATGAGAGTTGGGTTTAGGGAGGAGGGTGGGGGGGTTCTTATACAGGAGAGGAGGCCGGTGATGATCGAGGTGATGGAGGAGAGGGAGTAAGTCGGAGGAATTGTTCCTGTCGTCTTTGCCGGCCTCTGTCTCCTCTCAACCGACGATGTTGGACGATGGAGGTTTACCGCGGAGTGCGTTCCCTTGGCACAGCGTAATCAATATCCAGAAGATGACATTGATTTTGCTCTTTAGGCCTGTATAAGCCGTACCTGACCGGAGAGTCTCTCGGCCGATGTGGTATTTTGACGGCACTTCCTCTCTCCATTGTCATAGCCACAGACATCGCGATGGCATGATATGATGTTGTTTGCTTGGTGGGTCCAAAATAGCAGCATTCTTTGAGCCCGGGAAATAATGATATGATATGATATCAATCCCTAGTAAGACCGATTCACAGGCCCGGTAACCCAGCTGGCCCGGCATAAACTTTGGACCGCCTGCGAGTAAGACAAAGAATAAGGCTCCACTACCCAGGTAACTTGAACTGAAGTTGCTGCAGTTTCCTCTCTGTGCGCTAAACTCCCGAATGGAAACTAAAGCTCGGTAACCCGGCCTGCAATATATCTCTGTGCGGGAGAATGAGGCTGAGCGCCACCATCGAGATCAGGCAGATCTACTCCCGTCTGCAACCACCTCGTCGGTACCGGATTCCCCAACGCCAACCATGAGCGAATCAAGCACAACTGTAAGACTACCACGCTGCCGGCGCAATGCGATTCCGCCCGGGCGGTTCCTGACAAGACATTCGAGAAAATACCCCTGGTTGTATATTGGCGAATGAACCGTGAAAGGGGCTGAGTCGCGGGCGAGTGAGGGGGTTGAAGTTGCGATCCCGGTTCAGGGTGACAACATTTGGCTCGGCTGAAAAGGGCCGGAGATCGAATCGCCTGCTGGGGAAATCGTCCAGAGTCAGTCCAATCCCCGCCAAACGGAATCTGCCGTTGGTTTAGGACATATGCTCTGAGCATTCCGTCTGGAATGTCCTCCACAGCCACAAGAGACTCCAAACATAGCAACATCATGTCATGGGCCGCCCATCAACAACACGGCAGCGAATGAACTCAAATTCATAATCATCACCGACCGCCAGGCCATGGCCGACCGGGACTCCGTCCGGCCGGAGATCGGCGATTCGAGGGGCAACTCGCCGTAACCCTTGGCTTCCATTGACGAAAAGGGAATGGCTTCTAAAAAGTAAGCAATCTGGATAATGATGGCATCACAGTAGCATGGGGAGTTTCAGTGACACTGTCGGAAGGAAACATGCCTCTCGTGGTTAACAAGGCATGCATCGTCTCCTGATGTTGATCTGCACGGACGGACAACAAACCCCAAGCATCCCAGCCTCCTGCGAGCGTAGGTATCCAAGCAACACCACGCTACTCACTCTTCTTTCGAGGTTGAGCGGCCCATCTTCGGTGAACGAACCCATCGGGAGACTGAGGAGATGGTGACCATGATGTAGGTGCTCTCGGGTGACTGCGCATGCATCACTTTCGGCCACATTGGACGAAGCAAACTTACTGACTGGCATCCTAGGACGCAACGGATTAACTGCAGCTGTCCTGCTTGGTTTGAACAGATCGATGAGAGCACTGGGCCAGACCCTTGGGCTTGGGGGGGGATCGAGGGATACACCAAGGAAGGCGGCTAGCCGCTCGACCTCTGTCGATGCCGAGCTTCCGATGCTGGAGTCGCGATCGAGGGCGGTGAGAGCTCTGACCCGGTGGCGGCAGAAGGTTGCCGTTCGAGAAATGAACCACGAGAAGAGGGAGGAATGGGATTCTGTGGACGGAAGTGTCAGTGGTTATGTCCGCTGCAGGGAGGTCGGAATCCCCCTCTCGAGGAATTCATATCGTTTCTCTTGAAGGAGACGGCCTCTGAAGAGACCCGGATATAAGGGCCTCTACTGAAATCGAAAGACAGGAGACGTTGCTTGCGGGGACTGGCACGGCCCGGGGTTCTGCGGGACAGACTCAGGACCGGGCAGCGATGGGGGGAATTTCATCGCCGAGCCTGCGGTGTAACAAGACCCTAGTTTATCGGCAAATGCAATGTTAAGTTCCTGACAGGGCTGAGACATTCGGTGACACGTACCCTGAAGGCTGCGTGGGAAGGGGGAGGCCATTGGCGGGGTTCAAGTGGCTATTATCCCGACACGCCAGACCCAATTCGAAGGCAGCTGTAGAATCTCGAAGTGAATTGTGATGCTTTTGCGGCTTGATGACTTTTGTCGAGGGGGGCCTGAACGTCTTGATGGGCGGAAATGTCAATTGACCACCAGCCATGTCGAAGTCCTTCTCCCTGCCTCCGAGAAGAAGTGGAGATGGGAGTCGGGGAGAATGTTGAATGGTGAGGAAGAAGGAAAGAAGAAAGGACAAGACGGGGCAGCCTGTCATTGTGGTGGACTCGAGTTGGATGGAATGGTCCATAGGGGCATGTGGTTACCGGTGGGGCGGGATGCCGCAGGGAATGAACGCTCTTGCAGTTCGGTTCTTTTGGGCGAGGCAAGATGCGGGTTGTGGTGTCGACTGCCTGCCCCGATGATGTGCAGCACGCGGGTTCCCGTTTGCCGTGATGACGAGGTACCTACCTACCTAATTATATCTTTTTTGCTCTTCTGAACGCGTAATATAGAGGAATTGGATGCGAGTGTTTTGAGATAGTTTAGGGACACTTTGCTATACATAGTAGGACTTAGGAGATACCTAGGACGGAAATTTAAGTCCTAAGTATCTTGTTCTTACAACTCTTATTAGTGTTAGTTCTTAGCAGTATAAAGTAATGTTGCTTTATTATAGTTACTAATAAGAAAGTGGCTAAATGAGGTTCTAGCTGCTCCTTAAACAACCTATAGCACCTTGTATTTTCCAACCCAAACACATAAAAGCAACACAGTCTATAGACGCCGTGAAACCAGATTGCCAACCCGAATCTAAGAGACCCCAGGAATGAAACTGACAACTGAGGCATCTGCTCTCAAAAGCTGCCATCAGCATATACCACCCGAGCCTCCCGTTCCAGCTCTCTTATATCCTAGGGAACCACCCCAACCTCCTGTTCCAGCTCTCTTGTATCCCAGGAAGCAGGCAAGTGCCACCAAACTCTTCAGAGCGCAGCGGTTCTGTTTTCCAGCCCAGATCCTGCAAACCTGCATATATGCCATTTCTGCCTCCCGCCTCCAGCTTTCTTGCCTCAACCCCCCCGGCCCACTGGATCACCGCTCCTGGATTGTGATTGAAACCGTCGAATTTGTTGAGCATTGCACGTCGAGCACCGTTCGTGGCCGCAATTGTTGCAATGTAAAATGTATTGAATCGTCATGTCCTTTTCTGCTCGTCCGCAGTAGCACTGGTTCGGGAAAAGGGATTGTCAGCACAAGGCGGCATACGACTAAGATGGTGGAGTGCTAACACAGGCCCAGAGCCACACGATGACGCTCCGTTTCTTCTTTCCATCTTTTTTGGGCGGCTGAAATGGGGAAAGTGTTAATATCTGAATGCATTGGGTATTCAGGCATTGGACGGCGGCCAAGTCGAAATTCTTCTGCGCCAGTTGGGTCGATGAGGATGGGTGTAAGAGATGTAAAACTGACCATACTGCGTGAGTCGGTTCGCGTCGGGTACGGCACTTGAACTGGCGTCGGACTGGGCGCGGCAAAGTGCAGATTCTGCCTGGATGGAATGGAAGTCGAGGCGTCCGAGTTGGAGTTGGCCCAGTTGGGGAAGTGCGTCTCCCGCATGCGCCACACCGGATTCTCCCTCCTGCGTATTGATGTTACACGGTGCTCCTAATTGACATTTATATGCCCATATCTAAAGCAAAACACGATGCCTTCCCACATTAAAGCTGATGAGAGTGTGAAAGATCCAGAGGGTTGTGAACCGATTTTGTGCCGAGCCATAACTCGCCGTTGTCTATCGGGACTCGGATGAGTCGTGGGCCGAGAGCGACACAGCAAACTGGACACCCGAGGGTCCGCCACACTCTGGTGGGGCAACATAGCCCCGGCACGCCTAACATGTTCTTACCAATAGACCGCTCTGATATTTAGGCGTGCAGGGTTAGGACAACCACGACAAAGGGATATATATATCAGTACATACGAAACCTAAACCTAGCCTGGATGACTTCCGTCGAGGGGTATCTAAATGGGGTGAGATTGTACAGATGGGCAGAAATGCCCATTGCTTACTAATAAATATTTTGACGTTATTCTCCCTGCTTCCGATAAGAGGTGAAGATGAGACTCTGGGAGAATGTGGAATGGCGAGAAAGTAGGAGCGGGAAATTTTAGGTTATGTCCCCTCAGCCCTGTTATTGCGGACTGGAGTTGGAAGAGAAGGGGCATGTGGGTACCGGTAGGGCGGGATGCCGTACGCTCTTTGCAGGTTGGAGCTTTTGGGCGAGCCAAGATGTGGACTGCGGTGTCGACTGCCCCGATGATGTGCAGTACGCCAGCAGGTTCGCGTTTGCCATGATGTGCCTTTCCGGACTCAATTTATAGGTCTACACATCCACCATGCAGCCGCCCTTCCTGACTGCCTTCCGAGGCCACCGTCATACATTGCTAGTTGTAAGTTGTCTTGTGCTTTTGGGGTTAACCTTATCCTGAAGATTGCGCCGGGGGTACTTGCAGTTGAGGCGATAGAGGAGTAACAAGGTGAGGGGGCATAATGCTTTAGACGTAGCGGTTAAAGATAGTTGAAGAGGGCGATGAAAAGGAGGAGGATACGCGTAACGCAGATGACAAACATTGGAACTAAAGTAATATATTACATAAAGGTTAGATATAGGAGTAGAGGGCGTAGGTCGTGGAGATGGCTGCAGGGCTAGCTACCTAGGTACATGTAGTTAGTATTGTTTGTTTACATGGATAGGTACTGAAAAGGGGTCCAGTGTATTCTTTATATTGTCAACTAACGGCACACATGCCAAGACACTAGATGCACAGCCCCTTTTCCTTGCCCCTGAATTCTCACCACATCCACTGGGAATAGCATCATTTCCTCGGCAAGTCATCATCGCTGGCGCCTTACATGTTGCCATGGCCTCCAGCTGCTCATAAATAGGTGGCCATGCCTCACAGATAGTAGCATCTTTCTCTAGTCAATACATTCACTTCACTGCCACTTATGACGGCCTCGTCCGGCCACTATTTGAGACCCTTGCATCCATTAGATTCTAGGTGACATATATCGCTTGTAAAAGAAAGCAGGTCTCGAAACTCCTTAATATACATCAACCTCGTTCTGTTTCCAACTAATCGGGCTCTGCAACCTTGATTTATAGTTATACATCCTGAAAGAAGAAGGCAAAGAGAGCAAACATTGTAATTAAAGAAGAATACTTAGTAGTCCTGAAAGAATATAGTACCCCCAAAATTCGAAAGACAAAAGAGAAATAACAAATGAGGGTCATGGGTCTTAAAAGCCCACGGCCTCCAACGGTGCTGCGCCTAATACTCCATTTCTTCTCTCATCCAATCTCTCCGGGGAACGATGTATAGGATCCTGAAAATGGCAGGCTCAGATGGGGCAAGTCGAACACAGTGAAAGCATGGCGCCCATCTCCGCCTGCCCCATGCCGTGCCAGTTGCCGTGTGTAGAGGTGAGGGTTGTCTCTCCTGAACTGTAATAGTTCCATCATCGAAGCTGTCGGATTTGGTGAACGTGGCAGTTAGGACATCGTTCGTGACCGCAGTAGCCGCTCGTACAATAGACTGCAAACTGGATCGTCATATCCTTTCCCGCTCTCCCACATTGGCACTGGAAAATGCAAGCAAGAGTGTGTCAGCAAACAGCAGCGCCTCCAAGGGTGTCAGAACGAACACAGGTCCACAGCCAAACGATCACGCTCCGTTTCTTCTTTCCAGAATCCTTCTTCGGCGGCTAAAATCATTGTGAAAAATAGTAAGAATATGCAGTGTTTCCGGGTGGCTGGATTTGATTCCTCTGTGCTGGCTGGATGGGTGTGGGAGGGTGGACCAACCCTACCGTAGCTCGCCGGTTAGCCCTATTGGGGAAAATGGAAATTTCGGTTGGGCTGGGACATACATTGGAAAAGTTTCGCGTCGACGCGGCACGTAGCGACGGGGTGGCGTCTTCTCTCGTGAAAATGCTCTTTCTGCCTGGCAAAAGTGCGGATTCTGGACCAATCATTGCCACGGGACTTGTAAGTCGGAAGGCTTGGGATACGCGTCACACTGCGCGCAGCGTGAGAAAGCTGGATGTGGGGTTGCCTCGTCGGTCAGTTCAGGCGTCGAGAAGAGGTGTTTGGGGATGAAAAGAGGGAAGTGGAATTGTTTGGCGCGACGCACGTGGCCCTTGGAGACTCCCGCCTCGGCCCCTGTTGTTGGCTGACATAGCTGGTCAATTGGAATTTGCCATGTTCGCCCCGTGTCCTCGTCGAAAGACGGTCGCAAAGACGTGTTGAAGTTGTAGTACCTCCGAAAGTCCTTCACTTGGTATACCGCCGTACAGATTGGTTGCCCCGGGTATCCGTTCCTTTACGGGATGGTGAAACCCGATCTGCTTGCAGCCGATCTTTGCGGCCTTGGTGAATTGAGGCGAGGGGAGGCTGCGAGGGGTAGGGGAAAAGAAGGCTGCAGGATGCGGGGCACGGGCCAACACGGCTGGCCGCGCCGGGGGCAGGTCGCCCTGCAAATTGATTGGACTGGCGTTGATCGAAGTCGGTGAAGAGATTTCCAGCAAGATGGAGTTGTCGAGATGCACTGATACATAGACCTTCATATCTAAACAAGGTTGCCTGACTGACACTGAGAAACATGTTGGATCTCTGTCCCATCTCAACCTGATGAGCCCAACACCTAGCTTGATGGTTTAGTCTCGACATCTATTGGTAAGAGAGTGTCAGTCAGCTCGCGTCGGGCATGCTCATCATTTTCCAGGCACCTTTGTCGCAGTCTGGACGTCGAGACTTGAGCGGGGAAGAATACAATCAGGCAAGGAGGTTGAGAGCTGCCATGGAAGCCGACAGGACTCTTTTCAGGCAAGTTGCTTACCAAATCCGGAAGCAAGCTGGGCCCAATCTACAGAGGGTTAGGTAGGTAGCCCTGAAATAATGTAGATGGCATATGAGCTCTCGGAGGGCAGATGCAGATGCAGCCTCCAACGTCATCTGGCTTTGCATGTCCCTGCCATCACAATGGAAAGTTACCATGCAGGCAGGTACGCAAAATGACTGACGCGGAGTCACCCACCAGATTGGATTCATATCGATGGATGCCCGGTTCCATGAAATCTTCCAGAAATGAGTGCACGCCTCTTGCCTTTTCTTTCCTTAGGCTAGTGCCCACTTATTATCAGCCCGACTTGCCACTTGGCGCCTCCTGGTTGTTGGAAGCTGCCGGGCTTTCCATTTCACAGAGGCAACTGCTTCGAGCTAACCGACGCAGGGAAGAGGCGACCAGCACATCGACGCATCCTTATCTGCAAGGCAGCCGGGCGCTGGAATTTGGAAGAGTCATCTGGTCAGCACGGCCAGCGGAAGGAATAATTAGTTTGCCCGGGAGTGGTCCAAACCCTTCACCCCTCAGCCCGGAACGTTTGCCTTCCGTCCTCTTTCCCTCTCCCTCTTTGGCTTTGCATCCACGATACCGGCCCGCCTTTTCTCACCCGCCTTTGACACCATCACCACTAGCCTGCTCGACATGCCCGGATACACAGCTTTGGCCCCGCACAACCCCCAGACGCGCCAAGCTCCAGGCGGCTGTGCCCTGCAACTCTGCTTGGGCAACAGATGCCCAAAAACGCACATTCAGAGCACTGCAATGGCCGACTCGGACGTATATGGCCGCGGTTTCGCTCAACGCACGTTGGGGTGATGCGCCGAACCAGTCGTCTGGTACGACAAGAACATGGACGGACGGTATGATTTGACGAGGAGTCTATGACTTACAGACAAGAACCCACACACCCTTATTCTTATTTATGGGACTCAAGGTCTTGATGCCCAGTGCCCCCCACCCTTAGCCATTTCCTCATCCTTCTTCGCCCAGGCCTCAGGGCCATTTCGTCACGGTCCTCACACGGTCATCGTGCTGTGGCCGTGGATTGACCTAACAGGCCCGAGCCGCCGAGGATCGCGTCAAGCATGAAGTTGCAATGCCTACTGATTCCACTGCGCCTAGATCAGGCCTAGGCGATGTCAACCCGCTTTTCAGGCACCCCCGGGACTTCGATAGACAGACGGAAAACCGCCCCTACCTCGATGAGTTTGGCGGTAGCGATATCGACTTCTCCGACGAGGAAAGCGATGACGAGTCAGACGATGGCCACCCAGACAACGAACCCGATTCCGGGACAAACGGAGGGCCAAGTCAGGAAGCAGTCGATTTTGAGCCGACCCCCAGGAGTGCGGTGAGGCGCTTATCCAACAGGCTCGGGACAGATCAGCCCACACCAGACTCCTACCAGGACTCTGAGGTCATCAAGTTTGTTGAACATGGTCTTAAAATCACGCCGGCGCCAAGTGAAGGGAACGACCAACCGTTTGTGGCCCTCATCGATGACCAGACCGACACCGGGGGCGGCCAATCGTGCCGTGGTGGCCTGACAAGAAGCCATTTCTCTGAGGAACTCCATAGGCCGGTACGTACCCTAATTCAGGCATGTTGTTTCTGCTACTCACTGTCGTCTTGTTTCAGAGGTTTATAGAACCGCATATGGTGCCCGCTCACTCCGAGGGAGACTCGGAACCTGTGGCAGACATCAAGAGAAGAGTGATGTAAGTACAAGTTCCAAGTACTTTAAGAGCCAACTGTGCCATCCTGTTTTGGGGCGCTAACGGTTATCTTGAATGTAGAGGAGTTCCTGGCCTCGCAGCCCCGGAGATGGAGGTTCTCGCCTCGAGTGCGACCCCCTCGCAGAGAACCCCCCTTTTGAAGTTCTTTCGTCACCACATCAATCCAAGTCCCTCCTTTGCATGTGACATACCTGTAAGCAATCTGCAACACCCAGCCCGATTCTTTTACTCACCGTCAACTGGCAGTCCTCGGGGTTCAGAACACTATCTCTGCAATTTCACATCCCCTATGTGGTGCTTCGGCAACACGGGATGCCCTACAAAGACTCTCGGCGAAAGCCCAGCGGCGATCCTCTCAGGTTCTCCCGGCCGGTGGACTGCATTCCCGCCACGAGATCCCGCGGCCAATGGCATATTCATCAAGCACAGCGCTCCCTGGCCGTTGTGGTCATTGATGAGCGCAGGTGGACTGCCTTTGGCACCGCCGACACCTTCTTTGATGGGTCCAAGTCCAAGGACTCGGTGGCCAGGCGTCACAACCTGTGGGCGAAAGACGATCCCAAGGACCGACTCAAGATCGACCCAATACGGTATTGGCGCATGTACAGTGTTCGGAAAGCCGATGGTGTGCGGGTTGAGGGTGGCGACGGAGACCTCCTATCAGACCCGTACATGTATTTTCTGGCCATGCTTGAGTGGGCCATGATAGTGGCTCAGCTCGAGTACGCGCCAATCGTCGCCAAGATGCAAGAAGTTGTCGACAATGGGTATGTCCTGTCTCATTTCCCTTGTCTGCCGCTATCCTGCCTGGAGCTCAACTCGGACGTCATCTGACGAAAAGCACTTTAGATACCCAGCTGAAGGCACTGGGCAAGCCCGAGATTTTGGGAAATGGAACGACGACGCCTTGGAACATATACGGATAATCATGACGTGTCTCCGTGACTTGCTGGACGCCTGGGAAACTTTCCAAAAGGGGGACCCCCGGTATTTCGACATCGACACTCACTCCAGATACCGCACCAATATCAAACAATCCTTCGACACCTTGGAAGGACACCACAAAAGACTGGCTGAGCTCAAGAAGAAGCTCAAAGGAAACGAAGCCAGGATCAAAAAGCAACTCAACATGGAAGTCCGTGACGCTCAGCACTACGCCCAAGCTTTGGCCATTCTCATCATCGTCTTCTCGCCACTTACGCAGGTCATGACCCTTTTCAACATGCAAGGTCTTCCTTTCGACTTGTCACTTGCGAGCTTCACGCTGTCGTGTCTTGTCATAGGCTGTTTGTGGTTTGTGGTGTACTGGCTCGTCATGAGGGGCATCACATCGGTGCTGGCTTGGCGTGTCCATGTGAGATGTTACATCGGCCGCGCGACGGCGTGGGCGTGGGAGAGATTGATGCTCCTTGTGTGGCGACCGGAGGTGTTTGAGCTCCAGGGGTCACAGCCGGTGGAGGGTTTCACGACGGCAGTTCAGGAGCCTCCGAAGGCCGTCACCAGGAATCGAAGAGCAGCCACGTGGCCCTTTACGAGGAGGAGATGGGATGAGATGCATGAGATGCAAAACGACCCCATCCACAATGTCTGAGGTTGGCGTTGCCCGTCACTAATGTTTCCTTGGACGGATCGTTTTGGTCTCGGATTGTTCTCTTTGGATCTTTCTCGTTACGAATGTTCTCATGATACATGATCGGATGATCGGATGACTTGACGACTTTTATTATTTCAGGGACTGAATAAGGTTCATCAGCATAGATCAGGAGCGTTGTTTTCTTTTTCATTGGGAGGGTCGGATTGTACCAGGTTTTCCTTTTCGCATGACCGGCCACAGGAGGTCTTTTTCATGACAGGCTCTCATTTCATATGGACATGGCGCAGGGAATTCTGGGTGTTTTGAGGCCGGCATAGCTGTTGTACCGTGCTTTGTACTACATGTCGGACGAGATCTTGAGGTTGTATTTACTCTGTACTCCTTATCAAAACGGAACATGCACTCAAGGGCAAAAGGACTTCCAAACACGTCACTGTTGGTACACGTTCGATCCTATTGTACACTGATGTACAAACACCAACCCCCTTCTCAAGGCTGCTCAGCAGCCACACGCTCCGCCGACTCCGGCACCCTCTCCTCCGCCCCAGGCCACTCATCCTTATGCTTCCCCTTCATCCCCCTC
The DNA here is from genome assembly GCA_030685255.1 of Podospora conica. NCBI lineage: Eukaryota > Fungi > Ascomycota > Sordariomycetes > Sordariales > Podosporaceae > Podospora > Podospora conica. The sequence continues at coordinate 333,510 of MU839438.1, read as the reverse complement.
TCGATCCCCTCGGCAGATCCAGCCCCCGCGCCCGGATCGGATCCTTCGCCGGCTCCGCGCCGACGCCCACCAGCCCGGTGCCCTCCTTCACGCGACCCCGCGGGTGCTTCCGCCCGTCCTCGTCCTTGCGGCCCGGGAGCTGGTGGTTCAGCTCCCGGCCTTCCATCCCCGACATGGGCTTGCCCATGCCCGTGTGGAGGTCCTTGGAGGTGGCGCCGGGCATGTCGAGCGGGTCGGCATGCGGGACGGGGCCCGTGGCTCCGGGGTTGGGCTGGAAGGTGGACTCTGACGGGGCGGTGTTGGGGGGGTGGGTTTGGGCTTTGAATTCGCCTTCGGTGCCGTGGCCGTGTTCGTTGCCGGGTTTGGACTGGGGGGGGGTTAGTTTTGGGGTGGATGAGTTGGTTGGTCGGGGGGGGGGCAAGGGGGGGTTCGGGTATCGTACCCATTTGCTAGCCATGTTTGCGGTTGTTGTGTCAATGATTTGGTGGTTTTGTTGGAGGTTGGTGTGAAGTGATTGAAGTTTTTTTTTGAGATTGACATGCGGACTGAAAAGTCTGAAGGGAGACCGGCACATCAATCTTATACGCAGCTGCTGCAATCCAGGACAGACGTCAAAAAGGCTCAACTCGGACCTGAATTCGGACTTATTACGTCGGCGCGCTCATCGCACGGCGTCGGTGGACTATCGCCCTGCGGAGACATGACGATAGACAAAGACCGGATAATTGTCCCGCGCCTATCGTGATGCGATGCGGATTCTGGAGCTCTGCAGAGCGCTCATCATGAGTGGCATGATGCGACGGTTATCAATGGGGGTTTGACCCCCAACGGTGGAGGGATCCTCGTGGTGCCGCCCGGGGCGACGTCATTGACTCTCGGGGTGGTATCTGTAATGTCGAGAGCGTCATGGTTGATGTCAGACGGGGTGATCCTATCGGATAGAACCCTGCGAGATGCGGGACACGTCTTGGCGTTCTTGGATGACTTCTTGCTATTTGTCTCAGAGGAAGGCAAAGCAAACATAATATAAAAAAGTGCTAAAAGGATGGATACTCGTTTCTGCAGATGATTGGGGCAGGCTAGCTTCACAGTGCAAGGTGACGAAAGGGGTAAGAGGAGCCCCCGAGGACTTGGCGTTGCCGCCTTTCCAACCCTTATTTCGACAGTTCCCAGAACCGCCAGCTCCAAAACCATTGAAACACTCTATATACATGACGCTCGTAAAGGATGCTCTGCTGGGATGTTTGCCATCAAAAAAGACCCTGCAACTTTGTCGTGAAATCATCTCAATATTGCCCGGGTTGTTTACTTGGACGAGGGTCCCCCTGAAGGTTGGCAAGACAACCAGGGGGGGAGTGGATCCTTTCCACCACACTGCGAAACAAAAAAACTTGAAACCAGAGAGAATCAGACACGAAAACACGCAGAAGGATAGCAGAAAACCCAGGAACAAAAACCCGAACCAAGAAAAAACACACTCAAGGCCTCTCAAACCCATGCCCCAACGCCCTAGAATCCGCCCCCGTCGTCCAGAAGACGTGGAGCGTGTCCTTCTGAAGCACAGCCGACAACTGCGCGCCCGCCTTCACCAGAGCCGGGCTGACCTTACCGACCGGTGCGGGGACACCCCACGCCATGTTATTGGGGGTCTTCACCACGCGCATCAGCTTGGCGTCACCCGCGACGAAGAAGAGGTAGGTTTTCTTGGTGTCGGTCAGAAAGACGACAGCGAGGCCGGTGTCGGCGCGGATCTTGTCGGCGCTCACGATCTCGACGGGGTCTGGGGGGGATGGTTAGCATGGTAGGTGGAGGGATGGAGGGGGGGCGGCATGCTGGAAGGGGAAGAGACGAGGGCCTCCATGATACTCTTTTTCTTGTCGTCGATGTAGATGACGTAGCGACCCGCCCCGATGGGCTGGGCGGGCTTGGGTCCGCCGCCGAGGTGGTGGTAGGCGGCGAGGGGGGAGGTGAGGCGGGGGGCGATGGTGACGGGGAGGTCCTCTGCGGAGTCGTTTTCGAGATTGTACTCCCTGAGGCCGGGCATGGACGGGCTGGAGGTGATAGAGGAGCGCTTGGTCAGCCTGGACTCAGGGACGACAAGACGGAAAACACCGTACCTCTTATAGTACACGTAGCTGGTGGGTGGGTCGGTCTTGCCGTTGGTCTGGTTCAAGCCAGCGAGCCCCGTCGCGCCGATGGGGGTGGTGGTCCTTTCTTCCGAGAGCGACTTGAAGGCGGGGCTGAGAAAGGCGAGGCTGTGCCTTTTGTCGTTATAGGGAGTCAAGCCCATGACGACAGTGGCTCCGTAGAACTCGACGTCTGTGATTTGGGACTGGGGCGTCGTGACCGTGAAGGCGAACTGGGCAGCGGAATCAATGTCATGGGCGCGTTTGGAGTTAGCCTCGGCTGCCCAGAATCCGAGGCCGATGGCAGTGCCGCTGGATTTGGAGTAGACTTGGATGAAGTTGCGGTTGGTTGGGGCAGGGGCGGTAGTGATGGAAGTGTGTTCTGCCATGGCTGCGGTGGTGCTGTGGTGCTTGGGGGTTGATGGATGAGTGCTTCTTGGGATTCATATGAAAGTGATGATGAGGATGCCAGGAGAGCGGAGTGTCGCAGAAAGCAGAAAGCAGCCTCTATTTATGCCTTCTAGACAGACTGGAAAACGAAGATCTGGTACAAGTACCTCAGGCTCCTGACACGCAGCATATCGCCATCTTCCCCTCGCAAACCTCCAGCGGCAACTCACCAGATGTCCTCGACCAGGCCCATGGTCTAGACCTGTCTATTTGAGGCTGGCTGAAAACCAGATGGCGGCGATATCAGTTGAAGTCTGCGGTTCAACGGGGATGGACCGGAGTACTGGTCAGAAAAGGAAATGATAGTCGCTCACGGAAGCTGCCGTCTGGTTGTTGAGTCAAGACCGAAGCCACGAGGCTGCAATGTAACCCACGGTCAACCATCATTCGTGGCCACTTCCTCAGCTCACAACGTGCCAGCCACGGAGTTGTCTGATGAAAGCGGGGCAACTCTTTCCATCTCCAGCCCTATAGGGCCATTTCGGACAAGCTTTGATTGGAGTATGGATCCGGGGACGGGATGGAGACAGTTTGGTGACAGGGGCTTCGATCCGACGTGAGTGCAGCTGCGAACCAATCACGATTCATTTTTCATCACACCGGACGCCCTGACATGGGATGATGAAGGCCGAGAAGACATGTGCAGGTATAGCTACACGGAGGGGTGGATGAGGCGTGGATGGGATGGATTCAAACTTCTGCGAAGCGTCGCAGGGGACCGCGAGACCGAATGGCCGCCGCTCTTCGGCCACCGCTTTTCGGCCGCATGAGTCGCTGACGCGTACTCGATGAGGCGGTTCTGGGCGGTTCGTGTGGGGGAGACGTGGGCGAGGTGGGCGGGGGAGGGAGTTGGGGTACGCGTGGGTGGTGGTAGTGTTTTGGGTGCTGGCGCCGGGGGCTGTTGGGTTGGCATGATAGGAGGTGGATAGGGTGTGCTTTGTGGCTAGAAGGCTTGTGTTGTTGTTGAGGAGGTCCAACACACCGTTTCTCCTCCCGAAACCAAAGTGATAGAACCAGGTTCTCATAAGCTAGTAACCAATTGCTCGTAACAAATAAGACTACGGGGACACCGCGCCTCTCGTTGCCGTCCTGGGTCCAAAGATGGAGACCCCCCCGGTGACATGCCTTGCAACCGGCTCCAACCCCCCCGACCTCCGCGACGCCACATGTAGCCCTACGGCAGCCGTCCTCGAAGTAAAGTCCGTGGCCGCGCGATGCTCGGGGCACCGACGCGGCAGGATGCGACCCTGGGACTCGTAAAAGAAGCGCGAGAGGTCAAACTCGTGATGGGGTCCATCCGCCGCAATGCAGATGAACCTCGTCATCGACGACCGCAGCTGCGGCCAGCACGTGTCGCACCAGTAGTAACCTTCGAATTCGGGGGACGTTTGGGCCTTGGCGGGGGTCACTATGCGGCTGCACAGCTTGTTGGAACAGCAGGCCATGCCGCCGGACGACGGGTTCGTAGCCGGCCACAGCGTGCGGAACTCGAAGCGGCCCTCCATAAGCATGGCCGCACAGCTCTTCAGGCCGAGGGCGCGGCAGACGGGATTGCACTCGTGCGTGGCAAAAAAGAACTTGAAGCCGTCCTCGCCGAGGTTTCCGTCCGAGAGGCGGAAGCGGTTGGGGTCGCGTGCGTGGATCGCCGGATCAGTAAGAACGTGGTTGACACCCTGGAGGTCGGCGACGAGGAAGGCACCACGCGAGCGCTCAAAGGAGAAGTGCGAGAAGGCCTGGGCGGCGTGGTGAAAGGGGTCGTCGGGCTGCTCGTTGTTGACGTAGCCGCAGTTGCTGTTGTACTTGACGTAGTCGCCCTGGAGGAGTGGCTCGAGCGACATGCACTCGCCGTTGAAGTCGGCACTGGACTTTGGCTCGAGGCAAGTCACGACGACAAAGTCCACCGAGTGCCGCTCGTCGAGCATCGAGTTGAACTCGAGCGCAAAGGCTTTGCAAAGGGCCTGGCAGCGCATATCCTCGGCAAGGTCGGCGAGGCGCTTGCCGTCGCGCTTATACGTCTTGACAACGAGGTGGTTGGTCGAGACAGGTGTCTGGGCATAGGAAGCGAGACGTATGGCTCCCTGGGCAAAGGGTTTGGAGCGCTTGTGGATGGTGAGCTCGGTGGTGCTGATCTTGATGTTGTCGTCGTGCGCCATCATGCTGTCGAGCGTGCCGGCTCCGTGCTGCGTCGCCACGTCAGTCGAGTAGGCCTTGACCGCCACGATCTCGTCGAGCCAGTTCGTGTCATTCCACCGCGGCGCATCGGTCTCAAGTTCTACCTCGGGGGGCTCGTCGTCTTCGGAGATCATGGGCACCGAAGTCCTCGCCGTAGTCCCGCGCGGCCCGCGCGACGTTGACATGCGAACTGCAGTGCGGGCGGCGGACATGGTCACCTGTTTGACGACAAGATGGCGCAGCGCACTGAAGGTGGTACCCAGCTTGATCTCTTCAAAGGAAAGCCCCCCTCCACTGGCCCGGCTGGTGCCAGGGCCCCGTGTCGCCGTCAGGGTTTCCGCTTTCCGGTAGTACTTATTGGAGGGATCCAGCTTGCCCCCGGGTGCGGCTTGTGTATAGGCCTTGAGGAAAACGTAGGCCATCTTGTCCGTCGCCGGCGTAATGCGGAGGAGTGCGTAGTTGATCTTGAGCGAGATCATTTTTTGGAGCAGTGGCCCGTGAGTAAGGCCATGAGGCTCGCTTCCGGGCTCTGGATAGTCGTCATCGTCGGACCCAAAGTCGTGCAGCGCTGTTCCGTGTGGGGGGGCGTCGGCAATGTGGATGATGCATCTGGTCTGGTGCTTCCAGGAGGCGTTGACGGCCTGCTGGAGTCCACCGAGGACGTCTTCGGGGGTGTCGCCGCCGCCGACGGCTTCTAGGTCGCTGAGAAAGGCGTGGACCTTGTCGACGTCGGGGGTAAAATCGAGAAATTCGATGTTGGGGTCATCGTCGTGGTCCTTGTAGCTGACGATGCCGACACGCACATCGGCCTCGTTGAGGAAGGTGACCTTGATATCGTCGACAATGCTCCTGACTTGGTTCTTGGCGGCCTTGATGGATGGCGACATGGAACTGGTGGTGTCGATGAGGAACATCAAGTCGGTGGAGCACGCCGTCCTGAAGAGGCCTGGCGGCGGCGTGTCAGAGTAGTGCGGCGGCTGCTCCGACGTCAGTTGGGCAGACGCCCTCATGGCTTCGTACTTGAACCGGAGGATGCGCAACTCGGCTTCTGTTTCCGAAGGGCCGGCTTCGCCCTCGCGCTTGAGACGTTCTGCGATTCTGCGCTCGTTTTCGTGGGCAAGGAGGGCCTCGTCACGCTCGACCTCTGCTTGGCGCAGGCGCTCGCGAGTGCGTGTGGTGGTCATGTCGTAGCCAGGTGCTGGCAAGCGCAACGACGCGGCAAGCCGGGCTCGACCGGCCGCGCTGCTCATTGCCGCCGACATGGCCGGGTCTTCGGTAAAGCTGATGCGGCGGGCCGTCGAATCCGCCTCCCGAGCTCCATTCGGCGGCGCAGTTCCGCGCACCGCCGTCGTGTTTGCGGTGCTGGATGCCGGGGTCAGCTCTCCGGTGGACGATGACTGATCGGAAATGGTTGAAGGTGCCGGACGGCGTGCTAGTGAGGCACGGAGCATGGCCTCGGCGGAAGCTCGCAGGTTCTCACGCCCATTGCGCGAGCGAGAAATGCTGGCTTCGCTGAGCGAGGACCCGGGGCCCGATCTAGACGATGCCGTAGAGGAGGGCGTGCGATAAGGGGGTGGTTCGTCCATGCTGGGTTCTTTGACTCCCTTCCGTCGGAGGAGCTGGAGATCAGATTGAGACAGGGAAACCAGAGGGCCAGAATGGCGGCCAACCAGCTACTTATGCCGCCGAGGACCGCGCTGCTTGCATCGTCGGATGGCAAGGCTCTGGCACTGCCCATATTGGAGCTCGTCCCCTGACTGCAGCAAGCCATGGCGGGGGATCACGCTGTGTGGTGACCGGGGTGTTTTGACGCTGGCCCGAATTGGGACCCAAAACACACCAGGCTGCCACCCGCAAAAGTGCCGCGCATTCCCAGTTGCGGGCTCGAGGACGTTCAAGCTGGCAAATCAGTGTAATCCAGTGCCGAGCCTATCAATTGCCAAACATGCGGTGGCGGTGGCTGCGGCAGGCATCGTGGGCGCCGTCTCTCATGGTTGTCCTGTTGTAGAGGTCAGAGTGCTGCTGGAGTCTGCCCTGACGGGGCTGTCCCTTGGGGCTGATCTCCCGAGTCCGAGAGGCCGGGTCCTCCAGCCCGCCTGGGTGCGAGCGAGGCTCCCTTGTTGCGGAACGGGGGGCGGAGTCGTTGCATAGCTGGCCGCGGATAGTACGCCGACTGGGCTGCATGTCGACTGTCGTACATGGAGAAGAATGACAGGTCGGAAGGGAAAAGGACATGATGGAAGCGGTTGTCTGAAGAAGGACTGAAGGTGGCAACTGGTGGCAGAAAGAACCCCACATTCATCCAAACACAGACGCCCCGCCCCACAGTTGCATTGCTGACTCAGCAACGTCACCTCTCGGTCTCAACGTCACGTCACGCATCTCGAGTCTCGAGATGGAAACCGGTCACAACTTCTACACAAGATGTTCTTTTCAAAAAAAAAAAACAATTATTTCAACGCGAATTTACTCCCGTGCTCCCCCACCACGACACCCATGGCAATCGGAGAAAATGCGATCAACCGCTTGGTTCCCCTCCATTCGGGGGATGAAACACGCGGGCCAACCCGATGGGCTGGTGAACCGCTGGCGCCCAGCTCGGTCAAGCAGGAACCAGTCGGGTGTCAACTGTCAAGCACTCAAGGCAACCCGCAGTGCTTAGCGGATTCCGCGCGGCTAGCAAACACAGATGTCGAACACAGATAAGATGAATGAAGGCTGTCATGTCAACACTCAACAGAAAGCTACCGACCATTTCCATCCGATACTCCTCGTCACCCAAAATGAATCGGTGGCACTCACCATCCTGCCAAACTCCAAATATATTGGTTCGGGGCAGCAAGCCCTTCTGCAAAACCTGTGCAGCCGAGCCCGATATCAAAGCACTCGTTGACGCCAAAAAGAACGACAGTCCGTTTCCGCCCTGCCCTTCGGACGAACTTCCTGGCAATTTCAACTTTTTCTGGCCACCGACAGTACCATACGTCTCTCGGGGGACTCAGATCAAAGCAGTGTCGCGGGGAAACACGGCAGGTCCGAGTCAAGCTGCTGACACCGGCACTGGCGCGACCGAAACCAGCCCCAACGTCCCCTCGACCAACCCCATCTACCCAGGTCGACTGAAGCACGACGAAATTCGCCTCATCATCCTCCCCGCCGTAGCCGACAACGCCTACCCCATCCACATCGACCTGGAAACCCACCAAGATGGCCGGTGCCCAGAGTACGAGACGGCGTCCTACTCGTGGGGCGGCGAAGACGGGGACAGCTCGTCATGCTGCCCCCTTTTTGTCGGACCGCACTGGGATGTCTTGCTCCTGACGAAAAACTGCTCCGACATGCTTCGATTCTTCCGTCCATGGAGGGGCACGAGGATGGTGTGGGTCGATTCCATCTGCATCAACCAGGACGACATTCAAGAGCGCGAAGCTCAGGTTGCCAAGATGGCCCACATCTACAGCGAGTGTCGACAAGCTGTTGTCTATCTCGGAGATGATGTGGTCAAGGCCACAGCGCCTGGACAGTACCCGCCCAGAAAAAGGTTGGAAGATTCCATCGGGACACTGCCCGCCAGCCACGCCGCGCTCGTCGATGAAGCCAAGGGAATGGTCGACATCGACCGCCTGTTGAATCGGCGATACTTTAGCCGCGTCTGGATCATCCAAGAGCTGATTCTCCCACGCCAGGTTGCGATACCCGTGGGCACCATGGAGCTTTACGCCGACAAGGACACGGGACCGTCGCTACGCAGTCGTCCTGGCATGATAGCTGCTGCTCCGTGGCTAACAGCCGTTGGTCAGCGGCAGATAGCAACGGAGCAGCAGGGCAGCATTTACAGCATCCTACTTACCACCTCAAAGTCACACGCCACGGATCCTCGAGACAAGGTCTTCGGAGCACATGCGCTCATCAACAACGACGTGGACGATCGTGAGGCGCTGCGTCCCAACTATTCCTTGTCGTGCCTCCACGTCTTCTTCGGCGCCTTTTCACACTGCCTGATCAAACTCAAGAGAACGGAGCTGCTCTGCAATGCAGCAGGCGCATCAGCACGCACCGGATACCCTTCCTGGACTCCAGACTGGACCTCTCCAGGGGCAACCCAGCATTGGTTTCTCAAGCGGCCGCTGATATGGGAGACAGATCGGGAAAGACCGTGGGACCCTCAGTCTCGAAAAGAACGCTGGACCGGCGAGCGCTTCTCCTTCCCCAAGGAGTGGTGGACAGGAGAATCCTTCTGCAAGTGGTGGGCGATGGGGGATGGAAGACCGAATTCCCAGCCAGACTCGGTGACGATGCACGTCAGCACCGAGTCCAGACGATGGAGGACCGATTCCGAGCTGTACCGGGATGAGAAAATCCTCTCGTACGATTGGAGCCGTGGCATCCCTCTCGAGCTCTTCACGACGGAAGCGGAGCTCCGTTACGCCGAGCTCCGACAGGGGAGCCAGTGGGATCATGCCCCTGCAGTTGACGCAACCAACGGATCCCTCTCGATTCGCCTCATTCACATCCTCCGATTCGAAACTGTCCCCGAGAAAGCCGGCAGCGCACTGAGGGCCAGAATCTTCAAGGTGTCGTCTCCGGCGACAGGCGCCGAGATGTACCTCACCACGGATTTGAACTTTTCTCTCAACCGACACGTTGTGGCGGGCCGTGATCATCTCTTCCTTCTCGATCGAGGAGCGTCAAGCCCACCACTGTACCTCGTTATGAGGAAGTGCCAGGGTGGTCCGTGGCAGTTCAAGCTTCTTGGGTGTTGCTTCCATCTCTGCTTTCACGCAAGCCCCGGGACCTGGACTCGCCGGTCAGTCAAAGTCCGATATAACCGGTACGATTCCGACAGAGACGAGATCGTCATCGAAGACCAGGTGCCACGCCAAGACGACCACCTGTTTCTCGCCGACCTGCAGCGTCCCTTGACAGACACGATCGCTTCCGTCCGTGCCTCTGTAGAGGACATTCTGCAGAACGATGCCGAGGATTCTTCCAGGCTGTTGTGCATTGGGGAGCGTGCCAATGCCATGGCCTTGTTGCCAGTATTCCAGGGACTCCTGAATGAACGCAAGGGCGCGAGCCCTGGGTTGCTCGAGTCATACGCAGCATATGTGGGCGAGAAGCATCAGACAACCGTTCATGGCGAGCATTTGGAGCTTGTGATTCAGCCAGAGGACTGGGAGACAACTTATACCCCGGAGCTGGCGAGCCTCTTCAAGGAATGGAAGTACGATGCGGCTGCGTCGGATTCGGAATGGTCCAGTTCCCGGAAGGTTCGATACTCGCTCTTCCGATCAAAGAAACCTATCCGCATCCGAACTGCCAAGAGCGATTTGGAAAAGGCTGTGTCGGATTCCAAGGTCTACACCGAGCTCTCGCGGCTCTCACGGGCGCCTTCAATCGGAACGGGGACGACCGAAGTATCCATGCTCGACCGAGCTGGCTGGAGAGAGGACGCAGGGCGCTTGGCCGATCCCGCCTGGCCAAAGTCCATTGTGGAAGGCTTCAAGATTGACGGAGGCACATACAACGTCACCATCCTGTAGCACCACCACTGACAATCAAAGATGATCCGCACCCCCCGAACCATCACACCATGTCCAAAACCTCCATTCCGCTCCCCCCCTTCCCAGAACCGCTCCCCATCCAAATACCGCCCCCCCACCACCAACCTCCCGCCAGCAGCCCTCGGGCGCCGGAGCAAAACAACCCCCTCGCACCCCGGTACCAGCCAGATCTCATCCCCCTAAACCGCCTCACTGCCGCTCTCCACCTCCCACTCTCCCTCCACGAGTATCCATACCTCCGCGCCAGACGCAGAATCCTCTTGCACCTGCTGGTCCACGTCATCAAGACGGAAGACCAAGTCGTGGAACCGAAAGCGGACGATTTCCTGAAACGAAACATGCGAAAGAGACCAAGAACACGTATTGGAATCGCAGAACTACTCGCAGACAGTAAGCCAGAACCGCCCGAGCTCCGCGGCTGCTGTCGAGGACTCGAGGTCAATCAATACGACGCCCCATCTCAAGTTCTCTCGGAAGGATGATACTCGTATGCAAACCTTCATATCGAATTGAGGCAGTACCACCGAGCTCCGCGCATCCTCCTTGCTCAATTGTCACTAAAGATGAGAGCCCGAACCTCAATACTCTCGCGAGGAAGCGTTCCCTTCGGCACGTCACTATGCCGAAAGGATACGTGGGGACAATCTGCAGCCCGAAAAGTAAGATTTGGTGCGTCAGTCTATCGAGAATTCGAGATGCTTACGTCGAGCCGGAACGGCGGTGTCGGAATCGTAGATCTTGAACAAGAGAACCTCGTCCACCTCCTGGTGGCTGATATAGTACCAGCGGTACTTGTCGCGGTACAGGACATTGTAAGTCTCCCCCACGTGGTGGCGGGTGACGTGGTCCGTGGCGAGCAGGTCGTCCTTGTCTACAAGACTACCATCCGAGACGGCCAAGGGTTGGTCGTCGACGCGGTGGTTGATGGGACGCCAGACGCTGCCGAGATCGCTCAGAATGTTAGCGTGAGTTTTCTCAACGTGACTGGGAAAGCAGACTTGACAATACGGATGCGGCCCTTCAAAAGCTCCTCCGCTCGGTCTCTCATTTCTCGTCTGACGCGAAGCCGGGCACTGGCAGGCGTGGAGTCTTGTTCGGATGGGATTTTTGTCAGAAAATACCCACGGCCAGGGGTCGCTTGAGGAAAACTCTAGGTGGCAAGCACCTACCGATGTGCGCGGTGCTCACTGGCAAGAGGTGATTGGCCTTGTCATTGATATCGACCTTGTCCATGCCCGCTTCTTGGTACGAAACGTTGCGACGAATCTCGCGTGGGGCGTCAGCTTTGGATCCTCCGGGGGGCTTCGGATGGAAGGCCCACTTACACGCCAGTTGTAGAGATGAATGTCCTTGATGCCCGGGATCTGGTCGCGGAGGAGCCTCTTCACCTCGGGCAGGTACTCATGGTCGACAGCCGCGACATCAAACCAGTCTCGCATTGCCCACTCGTGGCGGGCCGCCTGGAAGCCATGCGAGTCCAGATGGAAGTCGCCCTCGCGTCCGCGGATGTCGTGGACAGTCTCGGGCTCGCCTTGCTCGGTTTCGACATTTGTCTGGCTGTAATCTGGGTGGTCGGCAGTGCGCAGGTCACTGAGGATTTTGTAGGGTTTCTCGGTCTTGTAGGCGGCAAGCCACTTGGTATAGCCGATACGGACTGTTTCGTTCCTGTTGAGAGGCGTGGTGGCAGGCGCGCTGATGGGAATCGCAATGGTTGCCATGATGTGCAGATGGCTGGGGGGGGGGGGGGAGTGGGGTGTGATCGTCTCTGAAGATGGAAGCGAACCGGGTGACGAACTGCCAGCTTGCCCAGAGAGGATTGCAGTCCTTATAAGGGCAAGAGGCACCTACCCATTGCATGTCCATACATCTCAACAGGCCTGCAACATGACAAGGCTGTCTGCGAATTTTCAGATGGAAACTTTTATCTCATTTTTTCCTGTAATAAAACAAGTATCACGCGAACGGGCCTCTATGTCACGCACTGGGGAGTCGGGACTCTCGGAAGACGTCTTGGTTTCAAGGCAAGAGGGACCACTGCACTTATGGCAAACTGAATTTGCGGGCCCCTTCCTTCCTTCAGCACTACCGACCAGCCCAGCGTCCCCACAGTTACAAACCAAGCCGTCATCAACACAAGAAAATCAGCAAAAGAAAATCCCCGTCAAGCAGAAAGGCCGACGACAATCGTTCAAGAAGCGTTAGGGCCGACATCTTGCTCGCAGCGACCTGCGGCCCGGGCCGTATCCACAACATCAACCTCATCCGGCGCATCCCCGTTCTCCTTCTCAAAGGCCTCGAGAACCCGCTTCCAGGGCTGGTCTCTGGTGTCGAGACCCTCGACCTGCTCCTTGGCGTTCTGGGTGGGAGGGGGCGCCATTGTGTCTTTGCAGCGATGACGTTGGTTTGGAATTGGATGGAAGCACTAGAAGAGGTCAGGTCAGGTCAGTATCAGATTCAAGGTGGCCGCGAAAAAGTGTCCAAAGCAGATGGAGCTGACTCAACCTGAAGCTGACAGACCTTTTGCGAGATCAAATACGACCAGAACACACGACCGTGATGCTTGGAGTTTTGGAGAAGAACGACTTCAGACATACACGTCCGGCTTTTGCGGGGAAGTCCCCCCTTGAAATAGAGCTGGAAGGTTGGCTCTTGAGGCTCAATGCGAGCACGCTCCACATGCTGCTAGACACAAGGCTTCAGAGACAAGCACGTCTTCATATGTGCCCCCGCATGCCGAGCAAAAGTCCTACACCCATTCGCCCATGGGCCATAGCCCTGGTTGGCGCGTTTCTGACTCGCTCTGTCATGGTTGCCCACCGATCAGGCGGCTGGCTCGGCTACGAAAAAAGCGCCATTCATCACAGCCAAAGGGCCACACCAAGAAGTATATTTTCCTTATCTTACCGAATCGTACCTCGAGCCGCACAGGCTTTCATCGCCCAAATGGACCACGTCACCACACCCATTCGCTTGAGCGCAGCAACCGATGCCGCCATCTTAAAAGACACCTGAGGGCGTGACGGGCAAGGCTGTGTGGAAGTGACATGGCTCAGAGCTCAGAAGGAAGCAAAACCCTGGGTACCAACAGAGATGGAAGCACATAGGTTCGATCGAAGTGCAGGACCGGTGACCAAATTATCCTAGCCCCTTGTTACACAGTATATGCATCCTGGTGCGCCGCCGGCAAAGCCGGCATGGCAATTGCCGGTGGGCAAGTCGCTAACTGAGATACCATAGGTCGCCGACTCAGTGGCGTAAGTTGGGTTGACAACCTACATGGCACCTCACAGGATCCCAGAGCCTGAGCAGAACGACACTTTGCGTCCCTTTAGATGAGATCAAGAGCACACATGGATCGTTATTCCACCGGCACACACCACATGGAAACAACGGCCCCGACTCCGACCAAATGACAGGAGAGGACTGCGGAATTGACTGGCTCCTGGAAGGCGCGGGGCTCCTCGTGGGCGGAGTCTTCAGGCGCAACAGGGCGATGCCCTCATGCGAAGCCCATATTGGTTCCTTGACAGCTCCTGATATTGCTGACACACCAGAACTCTTCATGAAGCTGCCACGCACCACACCGCACACCGCAGCTTCGGCGATCCGTCGGCGACATCGGTTGCCTTGTCAAGGCAAAAGTTGAAGCGCACTTCGGGCGTTAGCGTCGCCGCCCAAGTGGCGATGACCCTTTCCCCTAGCACCTTGCAGCGCAGAGGAGGGCATCGTTCGGTGAGAAATATTTCCAACATCTCAACACAGCCTGATGTCCTAGCTGGCTCATTCTTTGAATCACTTCAGATACTATTGCCTCTGAAGCTGGTTATGTACTTGTACCGTCCCGCGCCCGGGTTGCAACGAAACCTACCGGCACACCTAATGCGACCAAACCACTGCACATCTAACACCTGCTTCTCCCCAACCAATAAGCTACTTGGCTCTTTCTCTCGACCTACCCTTACGTACACGCCCACCCTTATTCGACGATCATGCATCTCCGAGGGTCCTATCTTGTCTGGGCCGCCATCCTGCTCGCTGCGGGCGGCCAAGAACAGGCACCCCCCCGCAACTCATCGACAATGCTAGCCCCCATCTACAAGCCGGGACTTTCCAATCTGCCGCAAGACCCGGCCGACTTCAACCCCGCCCTCGGCGGACAGAACTTTGGCATATGCTGCAGGCTTGTCATCAACGAGAGTCTGGTGGTTGAAGACGACGAGCTCCGAATCCGGCCCGGTCAGACAGTATTCCGCGGCACCATCGAAGGCCTGGAGCAGTTCCCCCGATTCCCATGCGGTGCGACCTACAACGGGACGCTCAACGGGCCGCCCCAGGAGTTCTGGGTCCATTACACGTGGTGCAGCCGCCGATGCGGCGGATGGGGGGTTACCCAGGTGACCAACGTTGCCCGATGGCTCAAGCCCTTCATCGCCTTCATCCTCCCCTCGCTGGTGTTCTGCCTCATCGTGCCCCGGCGATGGCACCTAAGCCTTCCACGATGGATCTTTTCTCGTCGTTCGCTCAGTGTCCTACAAGTCCTGTCGTTCACGATCAAGATACCACTCGCCAGCTTGGTGGTCCTGTTGGACACCTTACTCTGGCTTGCTGTCGTCTTCTCCCTCGCCGGCCCCATCATGGCCTCGTCCATCTACGAGGCCCTTCTGGACATAAAGCTCATGAGCTTCCTTAAGCGACGAATCAAGGCCAACGAGCTTGCGGTCCGAGAGCGCGCCCACGCGGCTCTGGTCATACTCATCGGAAACCTCGACGACTCGGCGTGGGTGTCTTCGGCCATGTTTGTGCAACGACTCCCCCCGAATCCGGTTCGGAAAGTTTCTCAAAGCGGCGTTGGTCTACAGGAGCCTCGCTCCAAGGCCCCGGAGAAACCGTCCGCGTCGGGCGCACCCCCTTCACGTCCTGGCGGGGGGGTCGTAGCCCCCGCACACGTCCCCCGTGACTGGTACGGAGCCGATCAACCCCGGATCAACGTCGTCAAGTCCAAGCTCCGCAGCCTGCTCGAATCGCAATACAGCTTCGGGGCGTATGCCGGCGCCCCCATCATCTTCTATATCGCTGCGTTTATCTGGTCGGTGTACGAGGTCCACGAAGATTTGGGTGTTAGGTACGTGCAGCGGATTGTCTCTTTCATCTTTTTATTCCTTTCTGTATCTCCTGTGAGCTGTTATGGTTTTTTTTAGCCTTCATCCTAACAACACTCCGATGTCTGTAGTCTCACCGCACATCAACTCGCCTTTGGCATGTTCTGGACCACCATCCCCCATGTCGCCCTGGTCAGTTGCCTGTCCCTCGCCGGCAACAACCCGAGCCTCTGGTATGGCGTCGCGGCGGACTACGAGGCCCATCTCACAAAGCAGGTCCCCGTTTCGGCTACTAGGCCACCGACGGGGGCCGTTGCCACCCGTTCATCCAAGCCCACGGCACGACTCTTCGATCTGTTGCGGACAGCCTACGCCCCGGTAGCCAAGACGGAAGACCAATACAGGGCGGCGTGGGTGTGGAATCGCGGACCCAATAAAGCCAGGTGGATCGCCCAGCTGACCAAGGAGTACCCGGCTCTGAGGAGCCTCCGCGGTGAAGTCCTAGGGCGTCGATTTGGAATGAGCCTGTGGATCTCAGGGATCGTCGCTCTTGTCTTGGTCTTTGTTCCGGTCTTTTTTGGGGCCCTGGTTAGGTACGTTGTCAATATCGGACAACTTTCCATCTGTTCGGCGCGGAGTCCATGACACCCCGCCAAAGGGATTAAAGCCATGCTAACCTGAAACCACAGCTACCAGACGCCTCAGGTCGGATTCAGCTGCCGGTCGCTGACGATGTTGGTGTATGCCGCATCGCAAGTGATCCTCGTTGTGGTATGGCTTCTGGACTGGGCCCTCTGGAAGCGACGACCGGACGGAGAGGTGCGTACCTTGGATGACGGCGACGACGACGGAAATAAAATAAGCGCCAGTACGGTTCTGAGATGGAACAACTACATGTGGTATCTCTGCTTCATGATTGGGGCTAGTCTCGGCTTGTTCACTTCAGTCGGAGGTACAGGTCAGTTCTCCCTCCCCTAACCACTAACACGGATAGAAGAGGGCAACAAGGCTAACCCATCAATAGTGTTCATCCTCATCGGTCTTTTTACCAACTGCCTTTGTTTCATCCAGGTACGCCACCCCACCCCGCCCTTCCGTCAGAAAGAGAGGACCCACACCCAGATGATGATCCGAACTAACACTTGGCTGCCCTGCAGGCCCGGTTCTGGTGGGACCGCAACACAAACCCAGACGCGCTCGCCTTCTTTGGAAGCGCCACCCGCGAGCAGCTCTACTATGCCAACGCGTGGTGGTTCCCGGCGGGCATCGTGGGCGCCGTCTTCCTGGTCGTTGTCGCGTACGTCGGCTGGTGGTACCAGCGGAGTCTCCGCCTGCAGTTCAGCGACCTGGTCTCTCGTCTCGACTATGTTGACGAGCAGATAGCCGACGATGCTGCGAAGCCAGGAGTTCCCGACGCTTCAAATCCAGGGGATATCATTTTGGAGACTCTGGAACACCGCGACGGGCAGATGCGCCAGGATACCCCGAAGCCAGGAGTTCCTGACGCTGTAAAGCCAGGAGTTCCTGACGCTGCAAAGCCAGCGGATGCTACTTTGGGGGGATTAAACGGCAAGCGACGTTAAATCTGCAGCTTTATCTTCAAGGCGCCGAGAAGTTGAAGTTCCAATGGAAGAACTAGATAGTACGGCGCGAAGTGCAGGGGGATAGATAGCGCTGCGGTAGTGCACCAGGGGCTGTTTGTTGCCTTGGCAACGCTCTATGGCTGCATGTGAACTTACCCCCTGAATCTCGACGTTCCTCCCTTGGGAATATATCATCTTCATAACGGGGAAGCTCAGATCAACGGCTCAAATAATGAATGGCTTTGACCCCATGAAAGTAGGCAGGCCCATTTTGTCCAAAACCTTCATTTCTTTTCTTCAGAGGTTTGCACCCGCCGTGCGAAGTTGAAGTCCCAGTTTTATCTCGACATGCCGAGGACTTTGTAGTTTCCTGAAAACCAACCAGACTTACTCTCCAAGATAGCTCGGGAATGAATGATCGCCCACAGTATCAGACTGCAAGCCCCCCTGACTCGTGCTGCCGTGGCTCACTCGCGGCGGCGAACGTGGCATTGGTCAGTCTCTGCACCATTTGTAGATCCGAACCGTGTCCGCTCGACACAAAGACCACCATGTGACCCTTGGACTCGAGGAAGGCGACAGTAGCATTATCGAACCCTTGTTGGACGAGAATCTTTGATAGTGTCAGCGCAGGACACCAACCTGGTGAAACTGTGAAAGAGCATACTGACCTGGTTCGGAACGAGCTGGTCATGCAACCTCGCCGCTGCCACAGCCCCCACAAGCCCCATCTGCCTGTCGAGCAGGTTCCATACACCTTGCACGACCGCCGTGATGATCCTCGAACCGCCCGCACCGCCCATCACCGAGTGCAGCGTCCGATTACCCTCGAATTCGATGATGAGCGGGCTCATGGACGAAAGGGGGCGCTTGCCAGGACGGATGAAATTGGCTGGCGAGGGGATGAAGCCGAAGGCGTTGTCGGCGTTGGGCACGGAAAAGTCGTTCATTTCATTGTTCATGATGATTCCAGTCTCGGGCACCATCAGACGGGACCCAAAGGTCAGGTTAATGGTACTTGTGGAGGAAATGGCAAGGCCGGAGGCGTCGGCTGTGGAAATGTGCGAGGTGCCGGGTCTAGACATGTCAGAGTGTCGGTCACCAATGGACAGAGACAGCTTACGTTTCCAGTATCTCCAGGCCATCTGGGTTGTAAGCATCGATGGGCTGGGTGTGGTCGTCGCTGATCTTGCTTCTAACCTCAGAGGCAAAGGCTCCGCTGAGCATCGCTTGCTGGTACGGTTCGAGCCCCTCCACAAAGCTGGGGTCTCCGAGTTTCGTGCGCTGTGCTGCATCAGTCTACCTATTTGGGCACCGCTGAAGGGAAGAATCACTCACAGCTCCAAACGCAAAGCGCATGATCTCGCTCAGCCGGTGTGAGGTGAGGTTGAGCGCCGACGCCTCGCCACGATCAGCATACCCCTGAAGCACGTTGAGGATGGCCAGACTGACGACGCCACCTCCAGGGACGCCGCACCCGGTAAGCCGATAGCCGTCGTATTGGATGGATATCGGACGTCGGCGAATGACCTGATAATCACGGAGGTCCTGCAGCGTCATGATGCCGCCTTTTCTCTGCAGCGCCGCCACCATGGTCTCCGCGATAACACCCGTGTAGAAAGCGTCGGCTCCCCCGTCACGAATACTCTCGAGGGTCTTTGCGAGTCTCGGCCGCGTTATCGTGTCGCCTGCCCTCAGTAGACGTCCCTGTGGTGCAAACTCGGGTGCCCATGCCGGGTCCTCAAGGAAGAGCTTGTCGTCGTTGATGCGGTCCATTGAGGACTCCATGTCCTTGCCCACCACGAAACCCTCCCGGGCTATCCGTACGGAAGGGTCGACGAGATCGGCCCACGGAAGCGAACCGTACTTGGTGTGAAGATATTCGAGACCCCGAATCTCCCCGGGCACCCCACTGCGGATGTTGTCAACGGGCTTGGTTCACGACAAGGGCTAGGGATGAAGGATCGCTTACGCGGCAAGACCACCGACGAGCGAGGCATTGACGTTGTTGTTGAACATGTCCTCGGTGCTCGCTGCCGGTGCCGTCTCCCGATAATCGACAAACTCAAACCGTCCTTTGGAATCCCGCACAAGCATGAAGCCGCCTCCACCTATCCCGGTGAGGTACATGCCTTTTCGACACGAAGCGTTTTAGTCCGAGCTGGACACCAGACGGGGGGTGGGAGGGGGGGGGGGGGGGGGGGATCGTACCAATGACACCGCAGCAGAACTGCGTCGCGACCATCTGGGAGACAAAACATAGGTTAGCATTCCATGTTCTTTGCAAAAAGGGGGGCGGGGGCTGGTACCGCGTCAGCGGCATTGCCGCCCCGTCTCAGTATGCCGGCCCCGATGGCGCTGCATCGCGCATCAAGCGAGGACACAGCACCGCGGCGTGCCTCCTCCTTTTTGAAGCCCGACGGCAGGTTCCCGGTGCAGAGGCCGTTGCTGCCCGCGCACAGCAAGATGCCGGAGGCGACCGACAGGGCAACGAGAAGCGACAGGGAAATCATGACGGCTTCCAGACACCGCAGAATTGGAGACCTGGGCCGGCCGAGGAAGCGAGTGGGCACCATGGGCTCCGGGCCCAGCCAAATAGATATGCGCGGCCACGATCGGGTGTTGTCGTGATTGAAGAGCGTTGGCGTTGGCGTTCCATCCGTAGCGGGATGGCTGCACGCCCGTCAGCAATTGCGAGAGGCAGAACTGCACTGCACAAAAAATGGCCTTGGGTGGACGGGTCTCTACACGTGATGGGCCCGTTTGAGGTTGCACAGCGGACGGGTGGAAGGGCTGCCCATTTGGATAGGCAATCATCAAGCGCGGTTGCCGGCGTAGGACCCAGGAGGCACACCTTCCATCCATCTGACTCAAATCGGCCCGAGCGGTCGGGCGTTTGAACTTTGACGTGGGCGACTGCGGCAGGTGCGGTTACCTTTTGTCCATGCAGGCCAGAGCCTTGCCGGGCGACAGGAGGTCCCGTCTCGCAGAGCTCCTTCTTCATTTGCCCACTTGCAGTGAGTGAGGGCCTTTCCATGCCATTCTTTTTCTCGATGCAGAGCCTGCTCTTTCGCCGGCCCCAGCAGAGCGAGCTCGTTCACAGCTCATATTATTTGGGGGCGGTGACCACCTTCCCGGCATCCTCGGTACACGGCGAGACGGCGGATCCTCGATCGGCACTGCAGATCCAAGCTGAAAAGTCCGGCCACAGCAGCAAAAGCCAAGATGAAAGATTCCAGGCTTCTCGATGCTTTCCTCTCAATCCACCCCCAGGTCCGCTTCATCCACCTCCAATGGCTCGACTACACCTCGACGGTGCGCGCACGCGTGTTCCCCCTGGCTCAGATTCGAGAAATGCTGGCAACAAACCAGATGCACCGTCTGGGCGGCCTCAACATGACGCTGATTGACGATTCTGCACCACTGACCGTCAACAACCCCTCGGGGCCCGTCGGGGAACCCGTCGGCCAGGCCCGTCTGCGACCCGACATGGCGTCCATCCACCTCTGTCCGGGTCTCGACGGACACGCCTCCGTGGTCTGCAACTTCGAGAGCGTGTCGGTTCACGCCGACGAGGGCGCTCTGGGCCCCGACGAGATTTCTGCCTTTTGCCCTCGGAGCGCCCTGCAGCGGTCTGTGGCACGCGCAGCGCAGGCGGGCTTCGGCTTTCTCGTCGGCTTCGAGATCGAGTTTGTCTGTGTTCCGAAAGTAGGCCGGGCCATGGGTGTCCACCAGACATCGGGTCTCCGGACGCTCGAGGCCTACATGATGACTGTGCTCTGTCACCTCTCCGAGGAGCTCACGAAGAGTGGCATGCCCATCCAGCACTTTCACGCCGAGGGCAAGCATAATCAGTACGAGGTCGCCACAGTGCCTCTCCCACCCCTCCAGGCAGTCGATGCTTTCATCGCGACCCGCGAGGCCATCCATCGAATCGGCCGCGCCCATGGGATGGAAGTTTCGTTTCATCCCTGGGATCCGGACCAGAACGGGGTTCATTTGAACCTCTCACTGCATCGAGCAGCCAAGTCCGGACACGTTGCAAACTGGGACTCGACGGCTGACGTAGGTGCCACAGAGGACAGCTTTTTGGCCGGGCTCTTGCGGCATCTCGACGCCCTGTTTGCTATTGGATTCCCCTACTCCGACTGCTACCAACGCACCCGGCCCGGACACCGCGGGACGGGTTGCTACAAGGCCTGGGGCACGCAGAACCGAGAGCTTCCGATCCGAAAAAAGGGGGCAGGATTCTGGGAGCTACGATTCGCGGATGCGTCGACGCAAACCTATCTCTTTCTTGCCGCGCTTATCGCGGCCGGCCTCGACGGTGTAGAGCACCAGGTCTCGCTTCAGCTCGCCGATTGCAAAGGTAAGCAGCCCCAGGGCCCAATCCCATGTTTGATAAGACCTGGCCTAACCGCGCATTGCATCATGAAGTCGACCCAAACATGATTTCAGAGGACCAGCGACAGGCGCTAGGGATCACAGAGCGTCTCCCCAGTGGCCCCGAAGAGGCCACCAATGCCCTCCGGGCGGACACCGCCTTGTGGTCGACTCTTGGAGAAGAATTGTTGTCAGTATATACCAGAGTTCTACATGAGTACAACAGACGGCTCGACAAGGTCGGAACACTGGACTCTGTGGAGCGAAGGAACTGGTTGACAGATCGAATGTGAGGATTTCCTCCTCACAGGGTAGTTCCGATTCTCTACTCCGCATTTCAAGGCCAATTTCCGCAGGATAGTAGTGTCGCATCACACCAGAGGCACAGACACGTGTTAGCGCCTTCCGCTACCTACAAGCTAGCACTTCACGCATGTTGTTTTGGGGCCATGAGAGGGCGGCGATGACCGTTGACGTTGATTCTCCCTTGCACTTTATCCACCGGATCCTGTTGCAGGCTGTGGTCAGCGAGGAATCAAATCCTGCTCCGGAATACCAAGCCCGGTTCACGGCCATTTATCCGCAGAACCCCGCGTATGGAAGAAACCCGGTTCCCGGGAACAAGACCGACCCTTACGACCGGAAAAGAATACAAGAACCGACGCGTCGCGATGGCCGCGGAACGAACTCGACTTCTCCAGGCTCGGATCAGTCGAGAAGATGGTTGTTCTTTCTGCCTTTGTCCTCTGGAGTGCCCTCGCGGCACTCGAGGCATCGGCCTCGGTGACCATCCGAAAGACGGGCCGCGCCCCCACCGGCTATGAAGTCGACTTCAAGTACGTCAACACCACGGCCAAGCGCGTCATCATTGGCGGCGGCATCCAGCCCTTCACCGACCAGTTTCACACCACCGGCACGTCTTTCCGATTCAACGGCCGCTACGACCCCCACGACTACCAGCCCGGCGACTTTTACGTGAGCAACCCATCCCCGCAGCTCCCCGCCGAGCCGGACTACAGATGGCCCTACGAGATGAACTCGACCGAGGACGGCGTGTGGACCTACACGGCGCCCCTCCCCAGCGGCATCTACAGCTTCGCCTACCTCGTCAACTGCAACTACGCCCCCAACTGCAGCATCGACACGGGCCACCTCGTCATCGACCCCGACCTGCGCCCCTTTATGAACGTGCAGGGCGACCAGGTGGCCTCGAGCTTCCAGGTCCCCTTTGACGCCCAGTTCCAGGCCTCCCCGGAGCTCAACACCAACTTCGACTACGCCCTCGACGCCCCGGACCCCGCCCGCAACCGCGGCACCGTCAAGACGGTCAACTACACGTCCCCAGGCTCCATCCACCCGGCCCCCGACGTCCACGACTTTGGCCTCTACCTCCCCGCCGAGTACGGCCGCGGCGCCCCGGGCAAGAAGTACCCGCTGCTGTACCTCTCGCACGGAGCCGGCGGCAACGGCGCCGACTGGGAGAACCTCGGCCGCATGAGCCACATCATGGACAACCTGATCCGCCTGGGGCACATCCCGCCGACGGTGGTGGTGACGCCGTCGTTTTACAACCTCGACGCGGCCGGCGGCAAGTTTGTGTACGGCAACAAGTCGGCGGGCGCCAGCGTCCCCGTGCCCACGGCGCAGCACGTCCGCGAGAACTTTGAAAAGTACTTGTATCCGTGGGTCGAGGAGCACTACGACGTGTGCAGCGAGGCGAGCTGCCGCGCGTTTGCGGGCTTGTCGATGGGCGGGGTGCTGACATACGAGATGTTTGTGAATGCGACGGACAAGTTTGATTACTTTGGCATGTTCTCGCCGGCGACGAATCCGCCGTATATCGGCGCGGCGGACATGGCGAAGAACCCGGGGCTGCTGGAGAAAGGGATCATGGTGGCGTATGGGTTGTACGACTTTGTGTTTCCGCAGGCGAGGGACCTGCAGACGGCGCTGGACGGGCTGGGGATTCGCTATGTCAACCGGGTGACGCCTTTTGGCAGCCATTATTGGAATACGTGGCAGGATGAGCTGTGGTGGTTTGGGGTCAAGGTGTTGTGGAAGAAGACGCCGTCCACGGTGCAGACGGGGAGGGAGAGGAAGGGGAGTGAACAATGAGTGTGACAAGGGCTTGGGATTTGGATGAAAGATGGGTGGCTCAGCAAACGATTCGAGGATCTCTGACGAAAGAATGAAACAAGAAACATCGACTGTCAACCCCCAGATCCTCTGACCGGTTCCCTACTTCGACCCGGAGTCCGACCCCTCAAAGACAAACTCATCCACCAACCTCGCCACCTCCCTCGCCAACCCAAAGCTAAAGATATACCCCCCAATCGTCGTCCCATACGCATGCACAACCTTCATCCCCCCAACCACCTCCTTCTCGACCCTCACACCCCCAATCCTCATCGGCCGAACCCCCACCAAATCCCTCACAATGTCATAGTCCTTATGATCCCCGGACGGAAAATACTCCGGCAGCTCCTCATTCGCCCTCCTCATCAACTAGTACCCCACGTTAGCACGCACCCCCACCAATCCCCCCACGTAAGACAAGAAACTTACCTCCCTCCTCACCTCCTCCAACCCTCTCACCTCCCCCCCCACCCCCTCCGACACCCCCCCAACCACCGCCGTCCCATCCCCCCTCCCAAACACATACGTATACCTCCCCCCCGCCCCCCTCCGCACCAAGCTCCCCTCAAACGTCGACTTCACTAGGACGGTATACGTCCGATCCACAACCACCTTGTCATCCCCCACGCCCCCGAGCGTCGCCGCCCCCGCCCCGCACGCGTTGATGACCACGTCCCCGCCAAACTTCTCCACCTCCTTCAAGTCCGTCACCGTGTCGACCCGCACGAACTTGACACCCTGCGCCTCGAGCCGGGCGCGGAGCCAGGGGAGGAGGACGTCGGGACTGGCGACCGCGCTGGGGTAGCGGAGTTTCATCCCCTCCTTTCCAGCCTCAAGGGCTTCGATCCCCGGTACCCGGCCAAGACCCCAGAACGTCTCGTCCGCGTCGTCGAACAGGTCGACGAGCTCGGAGGCAACCACACCCGACTCGGGGTGTTCAACCGCCAGACGCCGGAGAAAGTGCAGGGCGTCGAGCTGCATCTTTTGCTCGAGGGGGGTGCCGCCGAGGGCGACCCAGCCGGCGCAGGCGAGGGGGCTGGCCCATGACGAGGAGGGGCGGGGCGGGGCGGGGTCGCCGGGGAGGTCGCGGGCGATGATGGTGATGGTGTGATGGCGGGGGAGGAGGGTGGCGGTGGCGAGGGAGGTTATTCTGGGAGGGGGGGGGGGTGGTTAGTGTGGGGGCTGGCACGGGGTCCGTGATAGCGGGATGGGAGCGATGTCGGAGGGGCTGAGCACGGGGGGGAAGAGGGGAGGGAGGGGAGGAGGGTACCCTGCGCCGAGAATGGTGATTTTGGTCATGGTTGCTCGCGAGGTCGGGGTGGACGCGGCAGGGAGTCGTTGACGTGATAAGGAGGTGGGATGGGAGGAGTCGTGTGCTGGAGGGGTGGAGAGGGGAAGGCAGCACGAGTAGCCTTGTGGGTGAAAGTGCTACAGATATAGCTGGCATGTGACCCAAAGGGGTAGAGGAGGGGATGAGCGGGGCCGAGAGCCTTCGGGGTTCTTTCCATGATCATTGCTTGGTCGACCACGAGGCTACAGCTTCTCTGGGATCATCAGATCATCCCATCACAGTCATTGGGGATGATCAGTGTGGCCATCACAGTGCATACAATAGCGGGAACGGTCCGGCAGGCAGCGGCGGCGAGGCAAGACATGTCTCAGTCAGGCTGGCATCCGAAGATCTCGGCGGCGTGGCGGGCGCTAAGGGTGCGGAATCGGATCGAACAGCCAGAGATAATGCACCACACAGAAACGATCGAACTATTGGTTGTGATGGATGCATTCATGATCTGATTCTCAGCTGAACTCCTGGCCCTTCACCCCGGAGTGTCACGGCAAAGGAAGGTCACAGGGTTAGGGTCACTTACACGCACCCACGGTCCCCACAAAAGGGGCTAGCCTTGAAACAAAACATCACAGATGAAACCTTGTTCCCTGCAGGATAACACCGAGACTAAGGCACCTAACTTGACCCAATATTGAAGAAGAAGGGTGCATCACCCGTCGCGCCAAGGAAATAAACCAATATCACTGCAGCATCTTGCAGACCGAACCAAGTCAACGTGCAGGATCTCGCAGGCCGGATCACACACCCGACTCCGCCCCCCTCACCCTCTCCGTAAAGATAAGCGGCAGAGGCGCCGAAACGGTCGTAAAGGTGTCCTCCTTTCCATCCAAGAACGCCGCCGCGCTATGACCCGGCGCCGGGCGGACGTCGTACCGCCACAGGATCTCGGCCGTCACCCGCCGAATCTCGAGCAGCGCGAGCCTCTTGCCCACGCACGCATACGGACCTTGCACACACACACCTGTCAGACGCGACGGAAACGTGGGGTGGGGAGCACGCAACTCACCAATATTGAACGGGATAAACACCCCCCGATCCCGAACCAGCTCCGGCCTGGTCGTCCACCTCTCCGGGATAAACTCGTCTGGACGGTCAAAGCACCGCGGATCTGTCCCCCCCTCCCCGTTAGCAACGTCTACACACCACACACCGTACGAAAACCCAAAAGAGGAAACCACCTCGCACTGACGTACCTCTAAACACCGTGTACGACGGAACCTGCACAATGACATCCCCCGGGACGAACCGGCCCCCCACATGCATGCCCCCGGGCGGGGTCACCCGCTGCGTGCCCGACGGCACGGGCGGATGCAACCGCATGGTCTCATTGACGACCGCGTCCAGCAGGCCCACCCCCACCAGGTGCTCGTGCGCCAGGCCCGGCAGGGCGTCGAGCTCGGCCTGCAGGCGCGCCACCAAGCCGGCGTCGTGCGCCAGGTGGAAGAACATGTGCGTCAGCGTGGCGGCGACGCTGTCGGTGCCGGCGATGACGATGAGCTGCGAGTCGCCGTGGAGGTCGTAGCGGTCGCGCGCGGTGCGGGGGCCGGCCTCGAAGGCGGCGAGGATGGGGGTGAAGATGTCCGGGCGCGAGGGCTTGGTGCGCACGCGCTCGTCGATCTGGGCTTGGATCCAGGACCAGAAGGCGAGGTAGTTGCGGTTGAGCAGGGGGGTGCGCTTGAGGAAGGGGAGCAGCCAGGGGAGGTGGGCGAAGAGGGCGATGTTGTACATGTCGGTGCGGATGGTGTCGAAGATGTACGACGAGTGGCCGCTGGCCAGCATGCCCGAGGACTTGTTGAAGGCGAGGGAGGACATGATGTCGAAGACGAAGAAGTCGAACCACTGCGTCATGTTGAGGGGCGTGGAGGGGGGGTTGGCGGCGATGACGGCGAGGAGGTCCGTGATGGCCGTGGTGATGCGGGGGTCGTAGCTGGCGAGGGCTTTGGTGCTGAAGGCTTGGTCCCAGACCTTGCGGCGGCGGGCGTGCTCGCGCTTGTCGCGGGCCATGAAGAGGGGGGTGCGTGGTTCGAGGAGGGTGTACCAGGGGCCTTTGGTGACGGGGGATTGGGCGCCGTAGATGGCCTTGACGGCTTGGGGGTCGGCGATGGACAGCTCGGTTGGGCCTAGGGTGGTTAGGGCGGGGAGAGCGAGGGGGGAGGGGGAGGCGTACCAAGTCGGACGTAGTCCCCATGTTCAGCATGGAGCTTTTGGACCTCTTCGAAAAGATGAAGCTTCTTCATGGATCGAGCCGTGATGTAAAAGTTGGTGAAGCGAGCGGGCAAGGGGCCTGGGAAACTGTGGAGACGGTGGAAGAAGCCACGGTAGAGCAGCATGCTGCCGTAGAGTCCCAGGGCATGGTAGCCGGCAGCGCAAAAGGCTTCAGTGATGGGAACTTGGAGATAAGTGCGGCAGACTAAAACCGCAGCCGAGAGGAGAGAGACGTAGACCACAAAGATGGAGGGGGACGTCGTGTCCCACTCTCCTCTGCGGAAGATGGCGAGATGGGCAAAGACACCGCTGCCAGCGGCAAGGAGGGACGTCGTGGAGGAATTCATCTTGCGCAATGTGAACGGGACACGGGTTGACCGGCAAATGCTGGTGAAGAGCGATGATAAAGAGGGTTGAGATGCTTCCTCGAGGATGCGGGATTGGTGAGACAAGTACCCCCATGATTGTTCATCGGTTGGATGTAAGATATCATGAGGATGGTCACACGACATAGAGTGGTCTGACAAGATTAGAGTGCATACCTAATCAAATTGACGAATCTCACCAACAGGGCTGACAATAACTTCCACCAAGCGTTGCAAGGCAGCCTCCGGCTTGGGACGGCGTATAAGTCGGAGCCTTTGCACCGGCACTTCTACCCGGCGAGGCTGCAAATCGTGTGTTACCTCAGCTCCTCCAGCATCGATACTGCAGATCTTTTCAAAAGCGGGTTAGGTCCATGGAATGTCTCAGATCCCCCACCGGATAGCCGCCGGATCACACCCAGCCCCCATCACAGCTTGCATCACTACTTCATTGTTCCGCACTTGGATGGGAGTCGGGCTTGCTTCATGCCGAGGTCCCTGCATCATGTAGTAGGATGGGCTGTTGAACTAGGCCAATGCTGTCTAGATGAACGCCGAAAAGATTCGGGACCTCGCTTAGTGTAACCCAACTGGCCCAGATCTGAGGGGAAGAAAGAATCCAACTCCCTCACCGGGGTGGGGGCCACGGATAAGTGTGGTCCATGTGCGGCCCGTTGCACTGGTAGTCCAAAAACGGTATACCTGACCCTTGTCGGCGGGATGGGGACAGGGGTATGTCAACAACACCAAAGTTGAGAATTGGCCATTTTTGGATATCAACCCCTCCTTTGCGTCTTGCTCATGGAGGGGGAACCTTCTTGCTCACACTTGAAGATCGGAAATTGGCAGAGGATCGGACTGAGGTCGCCGAGTCTAACGCGGGTTGAAGCCCGGGTGTATTCCGGCGTGTTGTTGCGGCCTCGGAACTGGCTCAGCTGGCATGGACGGGATCATCGGTCAGGAGGGCCTGACACTCACCAAACGGTTCATCCGCATTTCCTGATTTTGGTTCTTGGACCATGACTTGTTCGGGAATGGGCAGCGGCAACATGATGAGACCTAAGTCTGTTCCCTCGAGGACTGCAGGGCCGGGAGGGCAGCACGCCGGCTTGAATGTTACTGAAATGATTGCTTGGCGTGGTCGAAGCAAGAAATGGTGTGTAGGATGTTGGTGGTCTGTGGAAAGATGTACAGTGGCCAATCTTGATGGGATCACATCGTCGCCACGAGGCCTCCGTTTTCAGCTACCCCCTTATCCGTGTACTACTGTCCGAGCTGCCCTGTTCTTTATTTAAACCACCAAGTGCCGTCCCTCCCACTTTATGGACAGTATCAGTACGATTCAAAGTCATATACACTGGGTTGTCAGACTTCTTTGTTCACGTTGCAACCATGGCTTCGGGAGACGGCCTTCGGGAATTTTCCCGCACAGTCGACCATGTCTTGACCAAGACCCCCATCACGGTCAATCTTAAATATGATGTTCCCGTCAAGGTCAGTCCGACAAGCACCCCTTTGGTCCCATCTGCTAACATATCTCAGCTCAACATCGCCAGTCATGGGGTGACCGAGGACAGACCTTCACAGTCTCTGATGAAGGTGTTTCTCAGTCATGCCGCCTTCAAGACTGTGCTTCAACCTGATGCCAGCTTTGACGATGACTTTTACGCCCGGTGCTCGGCCGAGGTCAACGCCATCAACCTCTTCTTCCCTGACATCAAGTCAGACTCGATCCGGATTTCCTTCACGGCCTGGCTGGCCTTCATCTGTGTTTTCGATGACATGCTGGAAAGGATGCCCACCCCTGCCCAGGAGGCCACCCTCAGGGGCTGCATTGAGCTGCTCAAGGGGTGTGATCCAGTCACCACCTGTTTGTTCTCCGTCCCATCTGTTCACTCCCACGCTGACCCTTTAAGCCATCCCTGACCCCCACGTCCGAGCAATGGCCCAGGCCTTGCAGACACATTGCTCCCGCTACCTCTCCCACCGGAGCGCAAATGTCTTCTTCAGAGCCATTGCTGTCGTGCTTGAAGCTCATCGAGATGAGATTGACTTCCTCGAGGGCCGACTTCCCAACGGCCTCTCCACCTACATGACCATCCGCAGCCGCACCATTGCCCTCCTCCCCTTTTTCGAGGTCATCAAGTGCGAGTACCTCCCACAGCCCCTCCAAGACAACCTCAATCCTGTCTGGGGAAACCTCCAACATGCTGTCTGTTGCGCCGCCGGTCTACAGAACGACCTCATCGGGCTCGCCCGTGACCTCGACAACGGCGAGCGACTCAACGCCGTCATGGTCCTGCTTCCCTCGTTCGGCACCAGTTCCGACCAGCTCGACCGGGATGCGCTCTTCCGGGCCGTTGCCCAGGTGAGCGCAGAACACGACGAGAATGTCTCCCAGGCCATGGTCTGGGCCTCTCGGCTCGTCGGTGATGCATCGGGGTCCGATGCAGAGGCCATCTCCAATGTTGCCAGACAGATCCTCATGCTCTGCGAGACCCATCTCAAGTGGTGCACTTCTTCCAAGCGGTACCAAATTGAAGAAGGTGTCTGTCCTGTTTCGCCTCCACTGTCGGCAACCGATATCGAGCCTCCGCTGTCAGCAACCGATATTGAACCTCTCCCGTCGGCAACTGACATTGAGCCTCCCCTGTCGGCGACGGATATCGACCCTCCCCTGCCAGTGACCGATATCGACCCTCCAGTGCGAACCCAACTCATCCACTCTGATGGTATCTTCCATGGGCTCCCCGTCTACAACCCTCCGGCTCAGGGTCTAACTGCCATGGTCACCGGCGCGACCGGAGTGTCTGGGTACAACATGGTCAAGGTCCTCGCCGCCTCGGCCAACTGGGACAAGATCTACTGCCTCAGCTCTCGCCCCCCACCCGCCAACTTCTTCTCAGACCTCGGCCCAGGTGCAAACAAAGTGACCCACCTCGCCGTCGACTTTCTTTCCGATCCCTCCATCATCGCCGAAGCCCTGAGCGTGATCAAGAGCGTGTAAGTCAAACGCCCCACCGCCCCACCGCCCCACTTTGCCCCTTTCTCACAGTAAACAAACCCCCCCAGCGACCACATCTTTTACTTTTCCTACATGCAACCCCCGCCCAAAGGCGACGTCCTCGATCTCTGGGCCAACGCCACCGACCTCGCCACCATCAACAGTACGCCCCCCCCCCACCCCCTGCCCTTTCGCACCCCCACCTAACCCCCCCCCAGCAACCCTCCTAACCAACCTTCTCGCCTCCCTCCCCCTCACCCCCCTCCGCCCGCGCCACATCCTCCTCCAAACCGGCTCCAAGCACTACGCCTTCTACCTCGGCCCCTCCCTCCTCCCCTCCTTCGAATCCGACCCGCGCATCCCCCTCTCGTCCTCGACAAACTTCTACTACGCCCAAGAGGACGCCCTCGCCGCCTACTGCACCGCCTGGTCCTGCTCGCACACGATCCTCCGCCCGTCGTACATCATCGGCGCCGTGCCCGACGGCTCGCTCAACCACCTCGTCGGCATCGCCGTGTACGCCGCCGTGCAGGCGCACCTGGGCGGGCGGCTGGAGTTCCCGGGGTGCTGGCGGGCGTGGGACCGGGAGCAGGTGCAGAGTTCGGGGAGGCTGAATGCGTACTTTGGGGAGTGGCTGGGGGTGACGGCCGGGGGGAGGAAGGGAGGGGAGGCGTTTAATGTGCATGACGGGGGGAGCTTTACGTGGGGGCGGGCGTGGCCGATGGTGGCGGGGTGGTTTGGGGTGGGGGCGGGGTGGAGTCCGCCTGGGGAGGAGGGGGTGAGGGAGGTGAGGATGGAGGGGGGGGTGCCGAGGGGGTGAGTTTATGTGACCCCCTGTTTTTTGGTGGGGTGGCTAACGTGATGTCAGGTACGGTCCGCAGATGGTGTTTCGGTCGACGTTTAGTCTGTTGGAGTGGTCGCTGCGGCCAGAGGTAGAGGAGGCGTGGAAGGTGTTGAGGGAGAGGCATGGGTTGGTGCTGGATCCGTTTGATGACAGGTATCGGGCGAGGATCTTTTCGTTTTCCGACTCGGCGCTCATTGGGGATGCGCCCATGACGATCAGCATCCACAAGGCGAGGGAGTTTGGGTTCTTTGGGACGGTAGACTCGTATCGGTCCATCTTTGACACGATGGGGGAGCTGGGGAGGCTGAAGCTGATTGTGCCGCCCGTGGGGGAGTTTGAGGGGGAAGGTGGTGAGAAATAGGGGGTTGTTGTGGTCGTTGGTGGTGTCATGGTTGGCCTTCTGTACCGAGATACTGAGAGGAGGTGCAAGTGCCGGAGATGTGTGGTATGGACGAGTCCAGATTGCGAGAAGATTGAGATACCATTTCTAATTCGAACTAAGATACATTGCCAAGATTCATCTAGACAACAATGATTTGCCCTGAACAGTTTGAATTTTGGGGTCGTTGCCAGACAAGTTGAATCAAGTAAGGGTAGGAGGAAGAACAATCCTGCAATGAAAAAACCACGAGGTAATAGGAGACAAGGAAGCAGAGAGAGGACAGAATTTGAACCATAGCCCAACAGGCGGGCTCTGGGAAAAGTGTTGCAGGGCAGCAACAGGAAGGCAAGGGGTTGGTCTAGTATGTCACGTCAACAACTGTCCCTATCATGAGAGGTACATCGGGATGTTGTATACCTGAAGTGCTAGCCCTGGAAGCCAGGGCTATCATTGGCTCCAGCAGACTTGGAGTCGGAGGCGTGAGCTTGTCCTCCCGTGCCGAGATTGGCAGCAGTGTTGAAGGTGGCAGCAACTTGGTAGGGCGTCCAGGGACCCTCACTGCGTTCATTGAGCCAGGTGGACATGCCTGACTTGTTCTGGCGGGCCCTTTGAGCTGATGCCTTCGACCCTTTGATCGTCTTGGTCGACGATGATGCCTTGGGAGGAGGTCCTTGGTCCTTGCCCTTGGAGGACAAGAGATCCAGTTCCTGGCCGAGGCCATCGAGGCCGGAGCCAGGGCCAGTGTAGGGAGAGGCGTCGGTCCACGCCCCCACGTGGAGGAGGGAGAGGGCGTTCTCAGAAGCTTGATGATTGGTGCTTGACATTGTTGGAACAGTTCAGGGAGCGGAGTCTGTGAAAGTCTGAGTTGTATTCGTGTTGCAAAGACTGGTAGTGCTTGAGGACTTGCTGGGATTCATATCGGAGATTCCAGTTCAAGAAAAGGTCGGGGCAACGGCTTCATAAATACCTAGAGATTTGCTGTTTCGATGTTCCGCGGCCCTCTGCATTAGGTTCTCTCTCGTTGGCAACGGTCTTGCTTGCCTCCCCCCAGGCCCGGTCAAACGAGCATTTTCTTGCTCCCTTTTTGGGCAAGGGCTTTTCCCTGTGCCGGAAACACATTGATATCTCTTAATGCAGCGACGGGACTCGATCGAAATAGCGATCAGTCCGGTCAGGTTGGATGCACGCCTCGTTGTCGCGTGCGACATTGTTGCAGGCGAAGCCATGACCTCTGATAAGTCGAAGGGGTGGTCCTGGCCTGGTTGCCTTGTTGGTATTAACGAGTTCGATTGGACGCAGGGAGCAATACCATCTGCAGCGGTCAAGAGCCTCAGCCACACGGCTCTGGACATTTTATCTAAATGCGAGCAAAGGAATTTGACGGGAGATGGCGCGGCGCGGTCCCGACAGGTGGCAAACGCCGAATTGTCCTTGTCAGAATGCGGAGAAGAGGATTGCCCGCCCTTACCCGATCGAGAATAATTTTCCGGGTTCCCCCCAAATTTCTTTAGCCATTTAAAGACAGGCGGCACCCACCCGTCACTTCCGACCATGGTCTCAGCATTCAGGTCGGCACCGCGGATGACGCCCGGCGAAGACAGGACCGGTGCCCGATCCCTCCTTTTCACCTGCCAGCGTCGCCTCTCAGGCTTGTCACCGGGCAGTTAGTCCGCGCCAAATATATATCCACCAAAGCTCATGTCTTCTGGATGATCAGGGCCGAGACTCTTTTGTTTTCTACACATCCTTTTATTCCTTCCTCCTTTTATTGGTGCCCTTTTATTGCTTCCGCCATGGAATTGAAATGGCCGAAGCCGCCGAAGCGTGCACCCCCGGTTCCAACTTCGGACTGGGAAAAGCACAAGGACACTATCTACGACCTCTGGAAGGATGCGACACTGAAGGAATTGATGGACGTCATGCGTGTCGACCACAACTTCGAGCCATCGTAAGTGACCACTGGCTATCGTGGTACCTAGTCTCCTGGATACCTTTGGAAGACCATTGCCTGATTGCTGATATATCTCACTCAACAGGGCCAAGCAATATGTCCTACAACTCAAGAAATGGGGAATGTACAAGTACGCGACTGCGGACCAGCCCTTGGCTTCGAACAAGCGCCCACATCCGTCGCAATGCACGGATCCTCGGGTCATGCCCGACACACCCCAGGCCCAGATGGGCCGCGGGGCCAAGAAGAGCAGAACAAGCGCCACCGAGCCGATGTTATCGGTAGATGGTTTTGAGTTCTCGCTGCCAGACCGAGAGAAGTCCGACACGGGTCATGAGAGCACAAAGGCTCCACCTTGGATGTGTTTCTGCGGCTCGCACGCGACCAATTTTGTCAGATTGAGTGAGCCACTCCTCAAAGTCTCCATCATCACCATGGCTGTCAACCACCCGCTCTCACACATCCAACAACAAAACATCATCGAGCGAGCCGAAAACGCTGCCGACTTCTTCCTCCATGTACGATGTGAGAGGGAGGCCTTCCAGCTTTACGCCCTGTTTCTGAAATGGACTCTAGATCACAAGGGCCCTTTCTGTTCATGCGTACGCAGCCTGGCCCACCGCGCGAGAATCGGTTGCGCTCTGTCTGCCATCGTCGAATCCGATCTCGAGGCCGCCAATGTACTCCTGGACCAAACGAAAAGCCTTTCACCCCCTGGAGAGTCAACGGAATCCTGGTTGTTGTACGAATCCATCTTCACCTGGAGGCTCTACAGCTCCTGCGGAGTGCTCAAACCCCACGGCGAAGAGGATGCTATCCGCAGATTGGAGACTCGATTCAGGACAGTTGACTTTTGCCGCGATACTACGCCATACAAGACTCTGGGAATCATGACATGTTACGAGATCCTGTCTGTCATCAAAGAGAGTGACGCCAAGCTTCACATCGTCAATCTTGAGCTCGGAGAAAGGCATGGGAATGCCTGCTCGACTGCTTCTGAATCTCACCAAGAGATCTACCCGAGTGACCTTTTTGCTTGTTTGCGGTGGATGCTTGGTTTACAAGCATCGCGATCAAGTAACCAGGTGTCACTGTTGCCACGTCGCTTCTGTGTCTCCGGATGCACCAGGGTTGGCTCTTCTGACTTTCTGGATTGCTTCTGCTTATACTGGATATACTTGCAGAATGAAGTTTCCCCCCCATCATGGTTCCAAAAACCAGAATCCATCGGAATACGTCCAACCGAGCTTCTGGCCGTCATCGTCCACCTCGTCATCGAGGAGGGACTTCCTTTGAGACTGAGCATAGTGGGGAGCAACGAATTTGCCATTAGGAACCTGCTTGTTCTCGATGAATCCCAGCTTCTCGGCCGCTTCAACGACAGGCGCTTCAACCGCAGAGTCGAATCCTCCCTGTCTCAGCTCTCAGGGCACGTCTGTACGCGAGACGTCGAGTTTACCAGCCCTGAGATAGCCATGACAAAGAAGCACTTGAGGATAACTCTGGAACCGCTGGCTTCGCCGACCAACCCAGCATATACCCTGGATATACCCAGCCCTGGGAGCGCTGACATGGCCTCCGCTGAAAACCTCGATTCAGGTTCTCCGCATCAAGCACTAGCATATACCAGTGCTTCCCGATCACCGGAACACCGCTTCATCTCCGAGCTGCCGGGACACCTGACAGCACCTTGCGTTGCCTCGTCCTCGTCGCCTGGTTTGACCGAGGGGGGCTGATGTGCTGTCGAGGTCGCAGTCAAAATCGACACTGCCTCCGAGCCTGCCTCCGACGATACTACCTCATTCCCCCTCCGTTTTCACACACCGAGGCTCGACATGGAGGTTACACCATGATCAATTCTCATCCCCTCAGCGACCTCCACCAATTCCAGCGCCTCCACCATCCCGACCACCTCGACACTTTATGTTTCTACATACCAACAGCAGCCAGCTCGATCGCTCTTTGACCAAGGGTCCCCACTCGCGGATGAGTCGTCTTCTCCCTCACGGCCCGTGGTACTAGATGATGGGTTGCAATCAAACATAAGATAAATATCACCGCGATTGCAAGTGCGCCCACAGGACGTTGGCTTCGGAGTGGCGGTCCAACTTTCTAGGGGACTACGCGCCTAGCACATTCATAGAGTTTATCAAGATCATGATCTTCAACCGAACAACCACCTGCTGCCAGTTGCAAAAAGTCCGAGTATCGTCACCTACTCTCGTGCAGATCCAGATCACGACAAACCTACTACCTGGGTACGTGTCACCCATCTGATACCCACCCCTTTATCCCCGAGCTCCCTAGACCCCCTTCTCTCGGTGTTTAGAAGCCAAAACTCCATCTCCTCTGCCAGGTGCTTGCCCCAAAACCACCAAAATGACGTGCGCGCCAACCCCCTCGACGCGCCTTTGCTCGACGCGATGGCGTCATCCAGCACGCGTCTAGCAACATTCCGCAATCACCACCCCACCAAACCATCTGCATCACGGATACCAAATTCATTGCGGTGTATTTCCACGATGACGTTCGATTCCTCCCCAAACGACTCGGAGATTGAGGCTCAACACCCGCCCCCGAGTCGTGAATCGCCATCAAGCCCAGATCCAAGACCCCCATTCCCAGACAGGAGCAATCCCTCGACGTCTTCATCCCACGCCGTAGCATCAAAGAACAAACAGCCGGAGTGCCTCATCCCCAGACCCTCCCCCCCACATCCATCGCTCCATCCCCCCCCCGGCGTCCTTATCAGATCCCCCCTCCACCCCAAGCCGGATCGGCACCGAGCACCACGCCAGCCCGGCGGACAGCGACGCCATGCCACGGCAGGTGCAGCCGTTTCAATGGCGCTGCCGGGCTCCCGCGGCCGCTGATTGGAACGGGCGGCCGTTTGCGCCATTCTCTCGGGTGTGTATGCCATCGGCTTCGCGCGTGGCGTGCGCGGCGTGGCAGTGGTGTACCCCGCAAAACGATCGTATTTTGGGTCTGATGGTAGTCGTGATGATTAATAATGTGTGTTGACCGTTGCGGGGAGGGGTGGTGTTGGGGAGGGAAGGGGGATGTATATAAGGGCGTTGGGACCGACGGTTCGTGGTGGTTGTGTGACAGGCAGACAGACGCAGCTCATCACCTTTCGACGACACTCGACCACCTCCTCAGAAACGATACAACAGCTCTCAAAATGGCACCCGGCCCGCTCGAGACCCTCCCCGTTGGCGCGGGCAGCAGCAGCCCCAGCATCGTCGTCCCCAAGTACGCTGCCCTGCGCGGCGTGTACAAGGAGCTGGCCCCCACCCAGCTTGACCTCGACGTCGAGACGGGCAAGAAGGAGCTCGAGGGCTTCCAGGCCGCCAAGGTGCGCACCCTCCCCCCCATCCCCCTGCCTTCCCTCACACTGACAACCCACCCCAGTACCCCCACTACCTCCCCACCTGGGACCCGAACCAAAAGTACCCTCCCCTCGAGCCCTTTGAGCACGTCGAGCACGGCAAGGACGCCGACACGTCCTACCCGAACCTCCTCCCCGCCGGCACGTCCGTCACCCACCTGACGCCCAGCATCGGCACCGAGGTCCGCGGCATCCAGATCAGCTCCCTCAGCGACGCCGGCAAGGACGAGCTCGCGCGCTTCGTCGCCGAGCGCAAGGTCGTCGCCTTCCGCGCCCAGGACTTTGCCGACCTGCCCATCGAAAAGGCCCTCGAGTTTGGCGGTTACTTTGGCCGGTATGCTCCCCCCCCTCTCCCCCGTTCCTTCCCACGCTGACCCCCCCGGCAGTCACCACATCCACCCTACCTCCGGCTCCCCCGCCAACTTCCCCGAGGTGCACCTCGTGCACCGCGGCGCCGGCGACCACAGCGCCGACAAGTTCTTCGCCAACCGCACGAGCTCCGTGGCGTGGCACTCGGACGTGTCGTACGAGCAGCAGCCGCCGGGCACGACCTTCCTGTACATCCTCGACAAGCCCGAGACGGGCGGCGACACGCTCTTCGTCAACGCCGCCGAGGCCTACAACCGGCTGAGCCCGCTGTTCCAGGAGCGCCTGCACGGCCTCAAGGCGACGCACTCGGGCATCGAGCAGGTGGCGGCGGCGGCGGCGCGCGGGAGCATCAAGCGCCGCGAGCCCGTCGTGAACGAGCACCCCGTGATCCGGACGCACCCGGCGACGGGAGAGAAGGCCATCTATGTCAACCCGCAGTGTGAGTCCCACTTCCCAGCTGAATATGAGGAGAGGAAAACGCTGACCGACGCAGTTACCCGTGACATTGTCGGGCTCAAGAAGGAGGAGTCGGATGCGATCCTCAAGTTCCTGTATGACCACCTCGCGTACGGCGCCGACTTCCAGGCGCGCGTCAAGTGGGAGGAGGGCACCGTGGTGGTGTGGGACAACCGCGTGACGCAGCACTCGGCGCTGATTGACTGGAAGAACGGGCAGCGGCGGCATCTGGGGCGCATCACGCCGCAGGCCGAGAGGCCGTTTGAGACGGGGTATGTCGCGAGTTCTTAGGGGTGTGATGGGTTCTCTCTTCTTCTCGTACATCGTTTAGCAACTCAAATTGTCGTCATATGAATGGGATATCGTCCAAAGCCATCGTCGGGCTTTCGTCTCGTTTGACGGCGGACTCGCGCTTCCGTCGTTTTTCTTCTCTCTTGGCGCGCATCCGAGTGAAGAAGTCATCCTTGTCCTCCTCGTCGTCGTCTTCGGATGGCACCGCAGGCTGTTCTGACTCGACCCGCTCCCGCTTCGACTCCGGGACTTCACTCCCCCTCTTCCTCCCCGCCTCCGTCCCCGTCCTCTTCCTTCCCACATCATCCCTGACCCTGTCCTCCTCTTTCACCACCCTCCTGCTCCCATCCCCCTCTTCCTTCTTCACCCCCCTCCCAGCCAAAGGACTCCCCTCCCTCCGCCCCCCCAAAACCAACACCGGAACCTCCCTCCTCGGCGGACTACTCAACAACCCCCTCAACCCACCCCCCGCCCCCGCCCCCGCGTCCCTCTCCCTCCTCCTCTCCGCCGCCCTCCCCGCCCCCGGCCCCCCCACCACAGGCCTCACAATCTCCCTCACCACCAGCCTCTCGCCGTTCCGTATCGCCTCGGCGTCGCCCTCCGCCCTAGCCGCCGCCGCGTCCTTCAGCCGCTGGTACTCGGCGTGGTGCAGGTGGCGCGTGAACTGCTGCGCCGTGGCGAGGAACTCGTCCTCGACCATGCGGAAGCGGTCGTCGTGGGGGGTGTGCATTTGTTCTTCGCGGACGGGGGACGGGGGCGGGGAGGGGGAGGGGGAGCGTGCTGGCGGGTGTTAGTTTGAGTGGGAAATGGGGGCGGG
This sequence comes from Podospora conica, assembly GCA_030685255.1. Classification (NCBI taxonomy): domain Eukaryota; kingdom Fungi; phylum Ascomycota; class Sordariomycetes; order Sordariales; family Podosporaceae; genus Podospora; species Podospora conica. The sequence continues at coordinate 294,577 of MU839438.1, read as the reverse complement.
GGTGGGCAGGACGTACATGTGGCTTCGAGGGTGAGGCTGCGGCGGGGTTTTGTTGTGGTGCTGCTTGGGGTGGCGGTTCGGGAGTGGGGGGTGAGGCGGGTGGAGGCGGATGATGCCGCCGCGCGAGGGGTTGCGGTGGATTTGGTGGTGGTGGTGTTGACTTTCCAGGGGAGTTGGCGGGGCATTTTTGGGGCGTTGGTTTTCCACCCCGGGGTCGCGGTGACGGGATTGCTGTGGTGAGACGCGTTGAGCGCGATGGGCGACGAGTGCGGGTGAACTGGAAAATGACTGGTGTCGAGATTGGTCAACTCAAATCAAGTACGCGCGATACAAAAAAAAAGATAAAGTCGTGATCGTTCCATCGTGAGTTGTGATGACGTTTCGTGGTTGGGGGTTGAAGAGTGAGAGATTGGGGGCCCCTGAAAAGATGTCAAGCCGGGCCTGAACTTTTCAGCGCCAGGTCGCCTGGAGACGAGCTGAGGCTGCTGAGTCAGCAGCCTGGCCGGGCTCGAGCCGGGCTCCCGGGGGGCCAAAACAAACGGCCCGGCAATCGGGATTCGGGGGAACCTCAGAGGTCAAATCGTGCACAAGGCGGCAAACAGCCTTTTCAGCCTAACTGACTCAAGGCTTTTCCACTGTTAATATCTCGTGGCCAATCTACTGCTTTCCAACACATATTACTCAGGTTGGAACCACGATCACCGTCGAGCTATCCTCCGCGAACATCTCCGCCCATGTTTTCTCCACCTCGTAGACCAGCGCACGCCTCTCTTCTATCGTCCACAGCCGACCCGGGCGAGTCCACCTAACCTCGTGTCCGTGAATAGTCTCCTCGTGCTCGGCGATGAGCCATGGATCTGCATTTATTATGTCGTATTAGCATCCTTTTCGTCAACATGAGGACAATCAAAGAAAAGACCTACACCCTCCACTGTCTTGCGTAGCTTTCAGGCGATGCTTGAGCCGCTCAGTTACATGGCTGGATAAATCCTCCGTCATGACCTGTGTGCCTCGTTGCAAAAACCGGTCGAAGCACCACGCGATTTCGAGAACGTACGAAGCCTGCGCGGTTCCTTCTGCGCCAGCTTCAAGGGTGGCTAATGAATTCCCAGGTTTGTGCGTTAGCAAGCTCTAACTCTAGCGGTCCTGGTCGCGGTCTAAACCCCTGGGTCGTTAGAGAAACTAAAAGAAAGAGGACAGACCTTCTTGGTACTCCCAATCCAGCTCCAAGACGTTGCGAATTCTCTCCATGAATCTCAGAAACCGACCCCGTGGTAACTCGTCCTGCGTACGACTCATGATGCTGTTGAGTGAGCTCGCGGGTCAGTGCTATATCCACAGCACTAGATCGGTCGCACCGGGGATTTACGTACCAGACGCAGATGTCTTCTAGCTCGCTCGGGAGACAAGCGCCACAGTTGCGCAAAAGTTCATATGTTTTTGCAGTCCGCAGCTTCAGCGAAGCGATGTGTTGGCGGTGAATCACCTCATCAAAACTCAGCCGCTGCCTTATGGTTCCGGTATAACTCAACACCGTTCCACCCGTCTCCGAAACCAGAGAATTCCAGTCAACGACCTGGCCGGTCCGTACCACATGCTCCTGTATGATCTGGAGCGCTGTGAGGTTCGCGTTGTAGGCGGCTTGATGGAGTGGGGTCAAGCCGTCGTTGTCTGGGTGCTCAAGATGTTCCCGGCCAGGGAACCGGCGCAAGAGTGAGCGGAGAACATCGTAGCCGGTGGGGTTGCTGTCTAGATTATCTGCATAATGACGGGTCAGAAACTATCAGCGTGGACTTGTGACATCAACCTACCATGCTGCCATGCGTCCACGGCGTAGTGCAACAAGGTTGCGCCGTTGGTGTCGGCCACGAAGCGCGGCGGCGGATCCAGGTCAAGGAGATACTCTACTTGCTGCAGCGTAAATATGTTTTTGTCGCGAGCAACTTTGATCAACCAGGCCGTTGGGGTCATCATGATTACGTCCTCCGAAGTGGACTCCCTAGAGGAGATGATAGTCATGTTGTCATAAGGTAAGTCGTACCTTACCCTAAGAGTCCCGGCGACGCTGAGATGTTCTTCTGATCCTTCGATCACAAGGAGATCGAACAGTGTTTCCCCCCGAGACGTTTTTCGCGCCAATATGGAGTACATATCGGCGTTCGCAGGGGTCGGGACCCGGCCGTCGGCCATGGCATCGAAAATCGTAACGAGCAACCCTGGCGAGTGTATGGCCAATACCTGGGACACGTCGTAGCCGGATTTGTTGATCATCAGTAGATCTCCGCCGCGCTTGAGCAGCGCTATGATGGTTGCGGCTTTCCCTCTCTCCGCGGCCCAGTGCAGAGCCGTGCTGTGATTTCTTTCATCAACGTCGTTGACCGGAGGGCAGTTCTGGGAAACAAGAACGGCAGCTGCAAGGTCTTCGTGCGCGAGGAAGCAGGCAGAGATGAGGAGGTTCGTCCCAGTCGCGTATTCTGATTTCCGTAGTTGCGCGAGCGAGTCCTCGTCCGCGACCATGTCGACAATACGACACAAGTTGGAAAGAAAGTCTTTGCCCCCAACTCGGCGATTATAGAACTCGGTGTGGTTACCCAGTGCCAGAAGTGTGCTAGCCTTCGCCTGCGCTGGGAGAACTTGTGGTGCCCGAAGATTGCTTGCGGCCTTGAGAGCAGAACGGTCCAAGCCCTGACAAAGGCTCTCGACCAAGGCGAAGTTAAGCGACCCTGTTGCGGTACTCATTGGCGAGTACTTCTGGTTGGACTCAACGAGAATGTCAGCGTTGAGCCCAATCAGGTATTTCGCGGCGAGACCTTGAGAGAAATCCCAGCCGATAAATGTCGAAATCAAGGGAGTGTTGCCCTCGGCATCCCGGACGTCAAGTTGAATCCTTGCGCGAAGCGCTATCATCAAGACTTTCATCAGATGCTCTTCCGTCCTGCACTTGTTTAAGAAATGCAGAATAGTTCGAGACTTCCCGCGGTCTTTGCAGTGCGGGTTGGCTCCACAAGAAGCCAGGAACTCAGCAACCTCGATGTTTCCGGTCACACAACTGAGCCACAGGGGCGTCCAGTCCGGAGTGGCTCCGGTGCCATCAACCTTTGCGCCGAGTTCAACAATCATGATCCTTGCCAGCTCGAGATTGCCCGACGCCGCCGCCTTCTGAAGCAAAGTACACCCGGCTATGTCGGTCTTTTCCACACACCGTCGGCTCCGGATCGAACGAATGAACAGGTCCTTGTCAATGGGGCCCTGCACTTCGAGGTCGTGACCGCCATAGCCATCGATGGTTGTGAAGTCAAAGCTGTCTTTGGCGATGTTGGGCAATGCGATTTCATATAAGCTGGCGATAGAGACCATCAAAGCGGTGAGAGAGCCGAAATATACCGAGCTGATGTACTCGGAATAATCGGAAGGATTTTGCCTTTGCCATTGCCTCAGGCCAACAAACAGGTCCTGCTCGGATACAGAATTTGACATTGTTTGCGCGGATGCCGTAATCAGCTCGTCCTTTGCAACGTCCGGTAGTCTTTTCGACACTGTTTCGGCGAGTTCGGGGGGCATGGTCCGACCAAGCGACTCGAAAAGGTCTGGGCACCCAGATATGGCCTTGGAGTAGCCCCCGAGGGCTGCTTTTTCAAGCCAGGAAAGGGCCTGGTCATAGTCCTTGGGAACGCAGTTGCCCTCGAAATGGATGACGCCGAGTTGGTAGGCCGCTCTCGCACTTTGCCGTTGCTTGGAACCCGAAACCGCAGTTGCGCGGTCCTTGAGGTCTTTGGTGATTTCCTTGATGGTTGCCGGGGGAAGAAAGTCAGGTCGGGATTTTCCGAACCCCTCAAACTAGGTCCGGGCTCAAGTCAGTGTGCCACACAACATGGAAGAGACCGACATGACTTACGTCCGGCATGCCCCAGTCGCCATTGTTGTCTTGGTCCGCACTCCTGTCCGGGTCCCTGTCCGAATCTGCTCTTGCAAGAGCGCGGGAAAAGCCTTCAAGCCTGGGTATCGGCCGAATATCCACCTGACGCGGTTTCAGAATATCTTCCCATGGATCCTTTGCGAGTCCCTAGTATATGTAATTCAGTCACTGCTAACCAGTGCTCAGGCGTGCATGAGAACAACTTACCAGTTTCCTTGCGGTGAATCTGAAAACCGAGAGAAAGAACCCCCCTATTCTCCTTGCGATCCATCTGACGGGGGCGGTCATCACAGAGATTACACTGCTGAATGCATGAGATATTCGGCGTGTGAAAGGTTGGCTCTCGGCAATGGACTCAAACTGAGCGGTGCCGTGAATCCTGCCTTGACCCGTAGCAGCAGCAGCGGCACCACCAAATTCGGCCTGATTCTCCATGGCGCTGTTATCACCTTCCGTGCGACTGAAGCTTGTCAGTTCAACGGCAACAGGCGAGTCAGGGGGCGGGATTTCTCACTCTCTGAACAGTACCCCAAGAAGTATCAAGTATCTCCCAATTGTAGGTATGCCAGCCCGTGTTTCCGGCTTCTCACCGAGTATGAGAAGGAGGACCAATTGGATGAGATTCTGCTGTGGCTCCGAATAAATAAAATTATCGAATATCGCGGAGTTGACCCTGTTGTACATAGCCATGGAATCGGACGTGGACTTCGATTTTAGTTTTCGAATCTCGTCTCGCTCAAGTCCATCGAAAGGGTTGCCTCCGTGCATCAGAACTCGAGCAAATAGCAGTGCGAAGCTGTAGATGTCGGCGGCTGGGAGATGCTCGATCTCGATGGGCGTCGGGAAACACAGTTCGGGTGCGTTCCAGGGTTCGGTACCAAGGACAGCACAGAAGGTGGCTTCGGGCTCGTAATCCGACATGATGACAGAGAAGCCGAAATCGCAGAGCTTGGCTTGGTATTTGACGCCCAGTGGGTGCGTGTCTCGATCGGACCGGAAGACCAAGACGTTTTCGAGCTTCAAATCGCCGTGAGCAACTTGGTGATTGTGCAACATCTGGAGGCCGCCAAGAATGTCGAGTGTGATCTCCAGCTTGACGTCCCAGCTGTGGGAATCGTCATGGGTGGTTAAGAATTCAGCGAGGTTCCCGTAATCGGCAGCTTCTATGAGCAGGCGGGGCCAATGGCGGTCCAGAGTGGGCAGTTCATCCCAGGCAACGCCGATGAGCTTGACCAGATGGGGTACGGACTTGAGGGTTTCGTTTGCGAGGATGCGGACCTCGTTGGTGATGGCAGCAAGTTGGACCCTGTCGCTGGCGACGCTGGACGGCAGAGGGTTGATCCGTTTGACTACGTATGCCTTGTTCTGGAGGTCCGGGTCGACTTTGACGCCCATGTTGAACGGGTTGCCCCCCGAGGATTGATCGGCCAAGGCAAAGGCGGCGCGCGAGACGCTAAAGGAGCGACCAACACCCACAAATTGATGGTCTCGGCCTCCTTCGGAGTTTGCGCTCTTGTTGAGGATGGGCACTCCCAGCCGGGTCAGCAGACTGACAAATGCCGCCTGTCCGGGGAGATCATCATCCACTTTCAGCGAGAGCGGACGACGCGCGACTTCGGAATCCTGCGAAACGGTGCCATAGTGGTAGTCCAGAATGCAGTCACCGCTGATCGCAAGCGATGACTGGGAGGAGTCCGTGGACGCCATGGCGTCCAAGCAAACGCGGATGCCGCTCTGGCGCAGAGGAGAGAGGTGTGCGGTCAGGAAGGGTGTCGACGGGCAGAGTTTTCACCGTTCAGAGGGAAGGCTGAGCCCGAAACAGCGGGCAGGCAGTGCCAGGCACACCTGTGAGAGCATCGTGTCCACGTGACAAACGTTTGAGGGGGGATTACCATCGCAGCCAATGCCTGGTCGCTATCCTGTCAGCAGCAGCTGATGCCTCCGCGGGGTTCAGCTCGCTGCCACCTTCTCTCTCGAGTCTCGACCGACGACAAGCCTGGAACTCAAAACTGAAGAAACATCAACCACAACACAAGCAATCCCGAATCCTTCACAGACCGCTTCATATCCCGGGACTGCAATACATGGTACCTACCTCTAATTCGCCATGGTGACAGGGCTCGAGGTTCTAGGCGGAGTCGGGGCCGCTTCGGGGTTGGCCGAAAGACTCCTCAGCGTACTCACCGTGTGGCGGTCGCTGGCAGCAACGCGAAAGTTCGGCAAGGAGATGAGCGCCATTGTCGCCAAGATCTCCATGGAGTACTATCGATTCATGGTTTGGGCGAAGGCCTCCAGGATTCTCGAGAACGGGGCTTCTGACGAGTCGTCTGGCGGCGCTCCAGAGCCTACCGGCAGGCTTGCTGCCCCCGAGCCACCAGGTGATGTCGATGAATACCTCGCAGACCGGCGGCAATACATTGTGCAAGACGCCATCGCACAGGTCGAAACGTTGCTAGCAGATATCTCAAAACTGACAGAAAGATATGCTACCCCTGAGACACGAGCCGCCACGAACTTGAACCCGGCCCTGCTCCCCTCCGCGACCCAAGGGGGCTCGTTATCGCCGGCAACCTCGGCCGCTGCCCGTAACAAGGCCCGCGCGGAGATGTTGCAGCATCATACTTCCTTTCGGCTGCGGTTCACCTTCACGACGAAGCCATGGGACGATCCGGATAAAGCGGTCCTGCAAGAAAAGCTGAGAGACTTGACATACTGGAACGATAGGCTCGAAAAGCTGCTGGCGGGTGCTATTCAAGAGTCAATCCGCCAATACGGCTTGGCAGCATACGTATTAGCGGACGAATTGAAGGACGTGTCCATTCTCACGACGCTGATCGAGGCGGCCAAGAGCGAGAACGAAGGCGTTCGAACACACGCCACCCTCTGGAAGGAACGCATAAGACTGGGCCAGGGGCCAAGTGCCAAAGCACTCGACGTCGAAAAGTACAGGAAGGACGACTCGGCTTTGATTGAGATCCCGAGTTTGGAGAAGAGATGGTGCAGCTTGTCACTTACACGCTTCCAGTCCGAAAACGCCGATACTAGTCGTAAGACAACCAACCGGTGTGAGACTTGTTGAACGCTGCTAACGACACGACCTACCCAGCTCCCATTCTCGCTGCTGTCGAATGGTACTCCTACGCATCGCTAAAGTGGCAACCGAGCGATGTCACTATCGCCACTACCCGACTCGCCAGCCTCATCCAGCTGTCCTCAACCCAGAACAAGCCCGAAGGTCTCCACACCCTCGGCAGCATCTATTTCGTCCACGAAGGAAGCTCCCTGGCACTCGTCTACCCCCTCCCCCGAGACGCCAACCCCACAAAACAGCCTGTTTCTCTACGCAACCTCCTCGAGCAAAAGCTCCCCAGTTTCCGCCGGCCCGACCTCGACGACCGCCTCCAGCTCGCCCAGCACCTCGCCACGACGGTCTACTCCCTCGCTCTCATCCGCTGGTTCCACAAGGACATCAACTCGCGCAACGTTATATTCTTCCGCGGCAAAGGCGGCGGCTCCAAGAACAATCCACTGCTGTCATCCCCCCACGTCGTCGGCTTCTCCATCTCCCGGCCCGAGGCCCCGGGCGAAAAGTCGCTCAACAAGGACCTCGACGCCCTCGACATCTATCTGCATCCAGACCTGCGAGTCCCAGACGCGAAAGACCGGCCGGAGTATCACCGCAAGTACGAGATCTATAGCCTCGGGCTGGTCTTGTTCGAGGTCGGCGCGTGGATGCCCATCGACGCCGTCGCCAACAAGAGCCTTGAGCGTGTTGCGTTTAAGGACACAGTAGTGGATCGGTGTCGAAAGGATTTGGCATTCTTTGCGGGGAGAGCATATCGGGATGTCGTTCTGAGCTGCCTGACGTGTGGGGATGATGAGACTGATGAGGGCTCTAGCTCACTGGACGCGCTATACGATTCTGTTGTGTTGGAGATTGCGAAGATGAGGTAGCACCTTGCCTAAGTTTTCTATAGCAATGTTCACAATCTCACCTCTTTTACTTCGGATATTTGTTTTCCAGACACAAAGCTGACAACCAAGACCACTAGTTGCAGCCATCTGTGCCAAAAGATGACCCCAAGGAAAGGGATACCCCAAAAGACCAAGAAGAACAAGTCATAAACATTACGATTCAATCCACCTATGCATCTTCCCCATTGTATCCAAAGCTATCCCCTCCCCCTACTAAACCTCCCATCCACCAACCCCCCAAACCTACTACTACTCCCCCTCAATCCCCCCAAGTTCAAGCTCTCTCTCAAACTCCCCCTCAAGCTCGCCGCCCCTCCCCACGCTCCCCCCTTCGGACTCCTCATCTCCTCCCCCGTCCCCTCTTTCAACACCTCCACCGGCGCAAACCCATAAACCACCTTCTCCCTCTCCCCATCCGGATCCACGTCCCTCACCATCCCATACCCCATCCTCCTCTCCTTGACCTCCCCGGGCACCCTCCCCCACTGACTCCCCGTCATCCACCCCATATCCTCCAGACACGGCGCCCTCGTCGCCGCCACGATGCTCGACACCCTCGTGTCCCTCACGTGGTGATTATTCTCCGCGAGCGCCAACGCCCCAAAGAAGACGCTCGCTACCGCCGCCACAATGGCAAACGAGTACACCAGCCACAGCCCCCTCACGTCGTACGCGTACGCGTTGATCGTCCGCGTCTTGGTGCACGGGTACAGCAGCGGGGCCTCGGTGGCGGTGGCCATGCCGGTGCGCTGCTTCGGGTCCGCGGCCCACGCGACGACGATGAACTGCGGGTTGGCGAGGAGGGAGAGGACAATGTTTTCGTAAAACGACGTGACGGCCGACTGGAGCTTGTCGACGGCCAGGTAGGTCGACTTGTCGATGAGGCGCGTCTTGAGGGCGTCTGTGTTGCCGAACACGTAGGGCGTGTACTGGATGGAGCCGTTGATCATGGTGCGCAGCTGGGAGCCGAGGGAGTGATAGGCGCCCGTGAGGCGGTAGCGCTCGATGTCGAGGGGGAGGATGTAGTTCTCCTGGGGGGTGGCCGTCGTGTTGTCGCGGGTGCCGTCGTTGGCTTGGACGCCGGGGAGGAAGGTCGTGTTGACCACCGGGGAGAGGTACGTTCGGGAGAGTATCTCGGTGTATTGCGATGAGAAGGTGTGGTTGAATTGGATGGTATAGTTGGTGTAGTAGTGCTCGCACTTGAAGATGGTGGGGATAAACGAGGTGTTCCAGTTGGATTCCGTGCGTTGGGTGGGGAGGGTTTCTGAGAGGGGGCTGGCGCGGTCGGCGTGGCCGATCCAGAGGACGGGTTCGGTGCGGAAGGCGCCGAGGTGCTTCGGGTACGGAGGGAGGATGGTTTCGAGGGGCGCGCCGCCGGGATACGCATCGATCTGGACAGACGAGTACTCGCCGAGGGTGTTGTGTGCGACGTAGCTGTAGTCGCCGTCGGGGAGCAGCCAGCTGGTGTTGAAGGGGGCGCCCATGTCGGCGAGGGCTCTGGTATTGTCCCCGCGGCCGCGGGCGACCTGGTCGCACTTGTAACCGGGTGCTACAAACGAGATGACGTAGCTGCAGTTCCACCCGCCGCCGCATGTCTCGAGTGCGACCTTATCTCTCGGGACAACGTGGGTGCTGTAGGAGCTGAGCGTCGACAGCATGTTGGTCTGCCAGCTGGAGCCGGTCCAGTAGTCGAAGAAGGTTTCGTTAAAGTCAGTTCGGATCTCGGAGCTGAGGGGGACCGTGTTGTTCCAAAGCGACAGCGAGAGGCCGGGGTAGCCGTTGATGCGCTCGGGGTCGCGCCAATTTTTGAGTTTCTCGATCTCAAAGTTGAGGGTTCGGACCGACGAGCACTGCGTCTCTTGCACCTCGGTCGTGAGGGCTACGGTGAGAGTAGCAGGTGTCAAAATGACAGTCAGGGGATACATCCTGGGGAATTTAGCATGGATTTTCCAGACAGCACTTGAGGGGGACAAACCACACGACCAGGGCCAGCGACAGTGCCACCCTCGCCTTCTTCATCAGCTCCCAGCTCACCATGGCCCGGAAATCATCCGCCGCCGCAAACAAGTTGTCAATCGTCCGCAACTTGAGGTTCTTCCTCCGCACCGTCGCCCAGATCTGCTGCCGGTAGGCAAAGATGACTGCCGATACCAACGACGACTTGGCCACATACGCCATGAGCGTCCCGAACCGCATCATCTTGAGCTGGTCCTCGGCCGGCTTCCCCCTCAGGCGCGAGTAAAAGATGTGGTGCCCCACGGCCATCATCACGCCCACCAGCAGCAGCAGATACATGATCCACGGCGCGTCCGTCCACTCCCAGTTCCACCCGCAGCTCCATCGTCCCCGACGGCGGGGGGCCGGGGGCGGCGGCTGCTCTCCGCCGCCGTAGGGTAGGTACTCGGCCTGCATGGGGTTCTTGAGGCGACCCGGACTCCCGAGGAGGCTGTCGCTGGGCTGATAGTGAGGCGTCTTGGGCGTGTCCGGGATGCGGGGGCTCTCCTGGAGGAGGGCCTCGCTAGAGACGGCGCGGTGCACGCCGGGGGCATGGGGCGAGATGCCGAGCCCGACATGGCTGGGGTAGCCAAAGGGCGATTCATGGGAGTCGTCGGCGGCGACGGTGAAGGACGAGTTGACCGACGACGGGACCGGAGAGGTCGATGGGAGGTAGGATGGCGAGGTTCGGCCGGCGAGCGGGGTCCATCGATCGGGATCCTGCGAGTGGAGGGGCCCAGGGGGTTGTGCTGATGGGGGCTGCTGAGGCAATTGCGGCGGCGGTTGTGTTGATCCTCCAGGAGGCGGTACCCGTAGTCCTGCAAAGGAGTCCATTGCGCCAGTCCAGTTCAGACGACGGGTCGTGTTCCAGCGGCGCTAGTCGTTTGTCGGGATGCGGGCGCGTCTTCGAGCGGGTGAAATAAACGAGTGTGTAGGCGAAAGAAAGGGCAATGCCCGCGATCGTGGGGTTTGGAAGAGTTAGACCATGGTCGATGTCCGCGACGGGGGGCAGGACAGAGGTCGAAGTGATGGATCGGTGACGACGACGGAGGCGCAAGAGGGTAGGACGGGGACAAGTGAGGTCAGAGCTGTCGCTGTCCAGTGTTCCAGAGTGAGAGAGAAGGAAGAGGACGGAAGCTCAAGCTCAAGCTGGAGCTGAACTGTCAGGGCCGGGCCGGGACATGGTGCTGGGTGCTGGGTGCTGGGGGGGCCACCGTGCTGGGCCTGGTCTCCGACGCGGCATCGCCCTTCTGCATGGTCCTCCGCAAGTGCGTCAGGTCAAGACGGCAGTGACACCCACCAGCCCGACGACGGTCAATCAGGGTCGAGCAGCGCGCCGAAGGGGGGGTGGGGGGGATTGGCATGGCTGCGCGGCGCGGGCCCGGGTTCAATGTGGCGGAGGATTCAATGGCGTCGCTTGGCATCAGATTTGCTTGCGTCAGGTCTCGGCCAGCCTTGCAACTTCCTGCACGTCCACGTGACGTCCCGCCTTCAGTTTTGCAGTTCCTTCCAACTTTCCACGACGCAAGCTCGCAGGCCCTCGTGTGCAAACAGGCAAAAGGTCCGGTCCTTCCTTGCCCTACCCGAGCACCACCGCCGCCCGCTCACCGCAGGGCGGCCCGTACCTGTGGTACAGCATTGTAGCCACCTCGAGGCACCCGTCAAAAGACCCGGGTCGGGTCCCGTCGTCGGAAAAGGAAACCAGCCATGGCGGTGGAGGCGAGTGTGCCTTGCGGTAATTGCCCAGTGGAGCGACCGCCAGCGCGCCCGGGACGACGACATTTGGGTCCCGCGACGGGCGACAGGACACGATGGAACCTCGAGGCTCGCAATGGAACATGACCATCAATGGAACCGACTGTCTGCATCCTGCTTCCTGACTTGTCGCCATCGTGGAATACGATACGTCCAAAGACGAGACATGTCATCAGGATTCCCGCGCTGTATCAGGTGAAATCAAGGGGACTGTCTGGCTGTTGCAGCTGCACGACACACGCAGGAGACAAGACAAGAATCAGCGCGATTGATCTGATCGCCGGGCGTTCGGGGCCAAGGGCATGGACCCGACGCTCATGCACGGTCTCTTTTGGTGGGGCCGAGCCGGAAGCTGCAAGCCGGGAGGACTCCAACAGAGAGAGTCTATTAAAAACGGCCATGACATCAACAGCCCGAGGCGATGCAAAAATGCCCGTCAGCTCGTTGTCGCCTGAAGGATCGGGGACCGCATTCCGTCGAGAATGAATGGCCATTTGGAGTGTGATGCGATCGGGGCAGCTTGAAGGTTGCGTCCAGAAAAAGAACATCCCCACCAACCGGCAGATCGCCTTTTCAACGGGACCCACATCTTGCTGACATTGACCCGGACGACTTCTCATCGGTCGCCAACCTCCAACAACCCAGGCAAGGAAAAAGAGTGTGTGGCCAAAGTATTTTCTTGAATTTTGAATAGGTAGCATTGAACGATGTTGCAACTACAGCATCTGAGATGGTTTAACTTGGATTTACATGGAAATGACCCAACAGGATTGCCTTCAGATTAACAAGTTGGCCCTTCACTTGCTCATCCTCATCCGACAATACAATACAATACTGGTTTGTTTGCTAGGTCGAGACATTCAAGATATCGGCCAAGGCCGTGGTCATTTTTGTAGAGGCCCTAAATTTAAACCCGGATACCTCTATCTCTTCCAAACAGACCCTAAAGTGAGAACTGGAGACGTACGGTCTTGTCATTTAGGTCTCGCTTCCTTGGCTCGAGGTCTCGCACTAACAAACAAACTAGGGCTGAAGTGTACTTGTACCAAAGCCTAGTACCTACCGGTAGGTACCTACTTGTGGAGGCAGTATGTATTGCATGGCAACACTGCCGATAGTCTAACTGAACTTGTTGTAAAGCTACTAAGATATCAACCCATCTTCAGTTGAAAACATGGAACGGAGCCTGGTATCGGAATGAACAAAGTGCTGATAACAGTTCAATGTTCAGGACCCCCCATCGCTTACCTCAACTCCCTGCTGCACCCTGCCCTCCTCAATGAGCCCGGTTCTCGTCCTCCGACTCGTGTCCAACTCAGCCAGCTCAACCGAAGGGTCCGACTCTCCTGGTGTGCCTCCACTAGATGCCGCTGCAGCATTCTCCTCGGTGGTTATGCTGTCCCCCTCTTTAAATATACTATGAAACCCAGTCTTCCACAACAATACATATTGAAATCCCACGCTTAGGAAGAATGTTATAGAGCTAAATTGTCCTATAAATACCATTAAAAGGAGAACCCCTATTTGGTCATGCCACAGATTCAGTACAATCCCAAGGAAAGCACTGCTGATAAAGATGAATAAAATCAATCCCAAAGCTCCGTGCAGTGGCGTTGAAAACTCAATTTCCTTTAACTGTCGGCATTGGATAAGCATCTTCTTCTTCCGTTCAACAATGTCCTGCAGATCTGTGTCGGGGTTGCTTGCTAGATGGTCGAGAAGGGCGACATCGAAAGCAAGATACCTAATTATGTCTTCACGATAGTGATCGTATGTCGCGTGGATAGTATCCGCGTCCGCCGTGTCGGTAATCTCAAGTCCCACCAGCGAAGTGATTGCCGGATCAGAGATAGTCGGCGGAGCCGCTATAGGTTTAGTGCGATGTTCCTTATAGTCTGTAGTATAGTATTATGTCAGTCATAGTTTATAGGGAAATGTAACAAAGCCTGTTAAGGGTAGGAAACAGTACCGTAGTAGCTTTCAACTGCTGCCAAAGGAGGCAGGGCGAGAAAGCAAATGGCCATAATCTGACCGAAGCCCATCGAACTTTCCTCCTTTGTAAGTAGGGATTCACTCCCCCAGCGGACAGTATAGAGTTGTGAAATGCTATATGTAATGCTGAAGAGAACAACGGAAAGGGAACCGAAAAATGACTCGACAACAAAAAAGATACTGGGACCAGCGAGAACAACAGCAACTCGAACAGCAGCTGGAAGCCGGTTTAACTCCTCAGTCCACAACGCTGGTGGCCAGGACTTCAAGACTCTGAATCTACCTGAAGCCTTTTGAGCTTTGACTCCATCTTCGGGTAGCAACCATGGCTGGGGTGAAGTCCTGTTCAAAAGCCTCATAATGGAAAACATGATCCAGTCACCCCAGTAGAGTTTTGAAATGCGGGTATAGTATCCCAATACCACAATCACCAAAGGTATCACCCAAGCTGTGACTGTGATTGAAGAGCCGGAAGGAACCTCATTTGCAAGGGGCTGATCGAAGACACATTGAATGGGGTATGCAGCTCCCGCCACGGGGTAGTTTGTGCCAAGCCAGCTTACACTGAATGTATAAATCAGAAGTATAAGGACCACTATCATAGCGGAAACTCGGACGTGTCGGATTAAAGGCTGTGCTTTGAGATATGTTCGCAATGCGTCCAGCGTAGCGAGATGTGAAGTTGTCGAAAACCAGGCGAGAGAGAGTACCACCTGAAACTCCCAAACAGTAAGGTCCTTTTGGCGGACAATTCCTGATACGAGGATGGCGAAACCTGTCACCAGCTGCTGGTCGCTAAGGGCCAGGATGAAGCGGGAGACGCCGTGTTTCCATGCCTGAGACCGGGGAGGGAGATCGACGTTGTCCAGGTTTCCTTCCGGAGGCGGCGGGTTCCTTGAATCCCGGAAGATGGATCCCAACCAGGACTTGACTGAACGTCCACGAAGCCGTGCCCATTTGATGATGAATCGATCCAAGTGAGACATGTGCTCATCGCCGAGGGACCCAGAAAGATAGGCGGCGAAAACCGCAAATACGGTGAGCAGTGACGAGACGAGGAAAGCGGCGGTGACCTGCCCTGGTCAGCTTTGGATTCACAACCGTGCTCAATCTTTGAGGAGTATAGGTTGACCCACGCCAAGTCCTACAATATCGGCATCCGCAGATATTGGTCCTTCTTGGGCGGTGCAGTTGAGTGGCGTAGAGGGTGACATGGTGGGGAAGATGATCCGGGGGTCGTGGCGATGAACGTCGTTGTCACAGATCTCGTGGGCATAGATTGTGGGGATAGACAGACTGCGTCGCAATGGATGTTGTGGGTAGGTAGGTATAGATGTCGTGATGATGAATGTCAAAGTGGCGGACCCGTCAGGTTGTGATCAAACAAGTGGCATGGCGAGAACCGCTCCGAGTCGTGAGATGTTGAGGGATAAACCAGATCGGTGTTGGGCAGGCGCTCGAGAAGAGAACTGAGAGGGGCCCGGGGGGGGGTTCAGCTCATGTGTCAAAGAAACCAGCCTGGCAGCTGCGGGTGTCGATTTCGTGGCTCCCACAGCCGCAGCGGGCAGCTTGTCGACAAATCACGTTTGCAGCCATGAATCAAGGTCGGGCGGGAGCCTTGAGGTCTGTCGTTGGCATGGAGAAGAGGCTTCGAAACCCGGGCGCTAATCGAGGCCAATTGACGGTTCTGTCGAGGCCTCCTCCCCGGTGCCGCATCGTGCCTTCAGCATGGATGGAAGGGACATTGTACCTAGGTATTGCTGCCCAACCGGTGCCGCTTTCTGTGGTCGTGCCTCCCTACCGAAACTGGTCGGATGCATGTGTAGGTCTCCTGCAGCTGCAACCTGAAGAGGGAGCCTTGCTTGTACCTATGAGACTGGATCCAAACTCAATTCACACCCAAGAATGGCGAGGCAAATAGGTCGCAAAGGTACTGCATCCGAGTTCCGCATCGACTGGGCCTCCCGATCAATTACCACTAGTGTATAAGCCTTTATGTCGCCGTATTCCAATCGCTTGCCAGTAGTATCATGTACAGACGCCCAAGCCAGACCTCCCGTCCCTCCCACTTCCCCCTTAAAAGCTAAATACCTGCTCCTTCTTATACCCCAGCTCACCCAGCACCCCCCCAAACGCCCGCTTCGTCCCCTTCAGCGCCTCCTCCATCGGCGGCGGCCCGCACACCACCACCTTGGTATCCTTGTTCTTCTCACTCGCCGGGCTGAGACCCGCCGTCTCGAGAATCTTGGTCGTCACAAACCCCTTGGGGTGCGGCGACGACGCGCCCGGCTGCGCCACCACGTAGACGACCTTGACGCGGCCGGGGTACTTGGCCTGCATGTCGTTGAACTCCTTGGCGAGGAAGAGGTCCTCGTCCGTGTTGACGCCCCAGACGAGCGTGATGCGCGTCTTGTCGGCCGGGTTCTTGAGGATGCCGCGCGCGAGCTGGTACATGGGCGAGATGCCGGCGCCGCCGGCGATCATGGCCACGTGCTCGTGCTGGTTGGCCGTCCACTTGAGCTCGGGGATCGGCGCAAACGTGAGCGTGTCGCCGGGCTTGAGCGAGTGGATGTGCGTGCTCTGCTTGCCGCCGGGGTAGTGCTTGACCATGAGCTCGATGAAGCCCTTTTCGTCTGTGTCACGTGTTAGTCACGTGGTCAGGGGGTGAGGTTCAGGGGGGGATGGGGGCGCACCGAGATCATTGGTGGGGGTGTATGGCCGCAATACGGGGAGCCATCGGCCGCTGGGGAAGGAGATGGTGAGGAGGGCCGAGGAGAGGGGGAGGCCGCTGGGCTGGTCGGGGTTGGGGAGCTCGAAGCGGAGCTTCTTGGTGTTGTGGTTGATGAGCTCGGTGCTGTGCAGCTTGAGCTTGTTGAAGCCGAAGCTCGAGAAGACGGGCTTGTCGGACGGGGCGGCGTTGCGGCGCGAGTACAGGGCGTAAAAGCCAATGCCGGCGACGGCAGCGGCGACGGCTACTTGGGTGGACATGGTGGCGGCGAAGAGTCTAGGACGGAGGATGGGCCGGAGGGCTGTTCGTTGCGACATGTCGAGGGGGGATGGGAATAAATAATAAATATGAATGCGGACTACCGGTGAGTACAGGCGCCAAAACTGCCTGGGACTGCAGCGTGCAGGTCGAGATGCCGGGTAAAAAAAGGAGGGCGGGCTGGCTGGTGGTCGGGCGCAGCTGTGATTTTCGGAGTCGGGATTTGGGGAAGTCCAAGAGTGCGTGCGAACGCGTTGCATTTAATGCCGTGGCACGGAGAGACGGTCTGACGCCAATCCCACACGCGGCAGGGGCTGAAGAGGCGGTCCTCGGTCCCGGGGCGACGCCGATTTCCCCGACGGCCACACCGATTCCATTGCACACGACTCTCCCGTCTCACGGGTCGTGACAGAGCGGAGGTAGTCGTCCTCGGCGTCCGATGTCAGTCGGTTTCGGTGGCCATTGCCCGGCCGAGCGGCCGACTTTTGCTCATTCTGCCAGCGACGATGTCCGGATTTCGACGACGATGTCCGGTCGCGGTGGAGACCGGCCCGAACTGCCCAGGCAACAGGGGGTTGGCCAATTGGGAGCTGAAAACCATCGCATCTTTTGAAGCGCGACGGCCGACCTGCGATGGCCATGTCTGTGTCGTTGGTCGTCAATTGCACCGGCTGGCGAGATGCTCTCGGTGCGCTGTTTCCTCAATGTGTGCCGGCAATCGTGCCACCATCTTCCGGAAGTACGCAGTAAAGCCGGCGCCGAGTGGACTTGGAAGAAGTTGCGAGACCGAGAGGATCGCCAAGGTGCCAAGCGGCCAAGAGTCAGCCAAGGGCGGTCCCCGAGTGGGTCCAGTTCAGCCCTGTGGCAGAGAATCTTGCATGCCACGATCCAATTCCGATCAACAAACGAAAACACCACGTCGGCACTTCACAGCAGGACAGCTTCCCACAGCGACTTGCTTCGAAATGCCACGTGGATTTCATCATTCTTGACAGTCTACAGCACCGAGCCACGAACTGCAGTCTATGAAGCACAGCTATCACCTGCCTCATCTTCCCCGCACCTTCGGCATGACGCAGACGCAGATGAAGATACGGAGATGGGCAAATCCAAGAACTCGACTCTCGAGACGACCATGGATTCTCCGTCCCAGGGCGTTGCTGGGCATCGTCTCACAATATTTCCATGATGAGAACAATCCACAGCCAAGAAGAACATGCCAGAAGTTGTTTCACAATGACCTTCACCCTGTGTGTCGGCGTCTTGCCACCCCCAGATGACGACCTTCATGATTCAGGCCTCGACGAGGGAAAGTCCCCAAACCCTACATTGCAGGGACATGATCCGCACATATCTATTTATGAGCGCTGCGCGATGTCGTCAGTGTCAGTCATTTTGGAATATTTACTTCAACGGTCTAGATATCTCTTCATCTCGCTCCATTTCTCAACCATTGCACACCATCCTGTTGCACACAGCTATTCGCAGATACCCGTACAACAGACGAAGCCGTGTACATCAAGGCACACCCCCCCATGCCTCCAAGCTCTTGGACGACACCACCAACCCGTTGCGAAGTGACGTGATAGATACCGCAACACACCATGGCCTCCAACCTGTCTGATAAGCCTCCTCGGTCCGACCAGATTCCGCTCGACGATGGTGCGAAAACGTCGGCCGAGGTACCCGGTGCTCTTGACCACAATCTCACCAGGACGAGCTCAACATGCAAGGGCCCAGCACAGCCCTTCCCATCAACTGCGGGCGACGAAAAGGTCGAGCTCAAGGAAGAGGATGCATGGGCCGAGCTCGGCTTCTGCTGGCCGTCATGGAAGAAATGGATGGTCCTCACTGTCATCTTTGTCGTGCAGACCTCCATGAACTTTAACACTTCACTTTATTCCAACGGCATCGCCGGAATATCGGAAGAGTTTGGCGTCAGCATGCAGGCGGCCCGGGCCGGCGCAGCCATCTTCCTCATCACGTATGCATTCGGCTGCGAGCTATGGGCACCCTGGTCCGAGGAGTTTGGCCGCAGACCCGTCCTGCAGCTGTCCCTCTTCCTCGTCAACATCTGGTCCATACCCGTCGCCCTGGCCCCCAACTTCGCTACCATCCTCGTCGGCCGCGCCCTTGGCGGCCTCTCCTCCGCCGGCGGCAGCGTCACCCTCGGCATGATCGCCGACATCTTCGAGCCCGAAGACCAGCAATACGCCGTCGCCTACATCGTCTTCTCTTCCGTCGGCGGCTCCATCCTCGGCCCCATCATCGGCGGTTTCGTCGAAGCCTACCTCCCCTGGCGCTGGACCATCTGGATCCAGCTCATCTTCGGCGTCTTCGCCCAGCTCCTGCACCTCGTCCTCGTCCCCGAGACCCGCACCACCATCCTCCTCGACCGCATCGCCAAGAAGCGCCGGGCGTCCGGGCACCCCAACATCTACGGCCCCAACGAGCTCCTCCCCTTCCGCCGGCGCTTCACCCTCCGCCTGCTCCTGCACACCTGGGCCCGCCCCTTCCGCATGTTCCTCACCGAGCCCATCGTCCTCACCCTCTCCCTCCTCTCGGGCTTCTCCGACGCCCTCATCTTCATGCAGATCCAGTCCTTCGCCCTCGTCTACCGGCAGTGGGACTTCTCGACGGTGCAGCTCGGCCTGGCCTTCGTCCCGATCGGCATCGGTTACCTGATCGCGTGGGCGTCCTTCGTCCCGGCCATCCGGCGCAGCAAGCGCGAGCGCGCGGCCAAGCCGGACGACGAGCACGCGCAGTACGAGTCGCGGCTGTGGTGGCTGCTGTTTGGGGCGCCGTGCCTGCCGCTGGGGCTGATTGTGTTTGCGTGGACGGCGGGCGGGCCGCCGACGCATTGGATGGGCACGATGGTGGGGAGCGCGGTGATTGGGGTGGCGAATTATGGGATTTATATGGCCACTGTTGATGTGAGTTCCCTTCCCCCTCTATGTGTGACGTATCGGTGGCTGATATGTGGAATAGTACATGATCGCTTCGTATGGTCCGTACTCGGCCTCGGCGACGGGTGGGAACGGATGGGCGCGGGATTTCCTGGCTGGCGTGCTGACGGTGCCGGCGATGCCGTTCTTTACGAATATCGGCGGGCCGAGGTATAACTTGCAGGTTGCTAATACGATTCTGTTTGGTATTTCGTTGGTGCTGGTAGCGGCTGTATATGTCATTTACTACAACGGCCCGGCGCTGAGGAAGAGGTCGCCGTTTGCCGAGAGTCTGGCGGAGGCGGTGACGAGTGTCGAGGAGGGGCATGTGAGGAGGAGGGTGTCGAGATTGCCGGCGGAGGAAGGGGATGGAGGGTTGGGGGTATGATATAGAAAGGCATGAGATGCTGGAGTATGGTGTTTGGATATAGCGGCTGCTGTTTGTCTTTGGCTTGCTGCAAATTAGGGGGTTGTTTTAATTTGGCCGAGGTAGGAACTGTTGTTGCCTTGGTCGGAGAGTAAGAATCTGTGAGCGTTGGTTTTTAAGAAGCTTCAATCAGAAAGATGCAAATGAAATCTCATAATCCTTCTCGATCAATTGACGTTGACACCACGGCATGTTGGCTGGATTCTCCGAACGCGGTTCATGTGCTGTCAGGGGTTTAACAGGGGCAGAGGTGGGGGACAGTGGGGCAGTTAACGCCGAGCGATGACAGGTCCCCAAATCCAGCAGGCGGTGAAAAGGCGTAGAAGCGCCAAGGAATGGGATTTTGGACAAGCGCATGCTGGAAACTTTTTTCTGCCGCCAGTTGATCCAACGACGCAGCTCCAAGCTGTGTCCGGAGACGTTCGCAACATCATTATTTTCATCCCCCCCACCGTCGATCCAGCACCACGTCGTCAAAATGGCCGACGATGGCATGCTGCTCAATTTTGAGCTGGGCGACGCCCCCCTCACCACACAAGTCAAATTCAAGGGAGGACGCTGGAGAGATCGAGTCAAGGCCCAGGCCAGCGTCAAGAAAGCCCAGTCCGCACCCCAAGACGATGCGAGCCGATCGACGAAGCGCCAACGGACCGACGATGGCGCCTACGAGAGACACCACAAGGCGCCAAGGACATCTACAAATGGCCCCAGCGAACACCGACCCCCGAGCCATGCCATGAAGACGGGCCTCATCTCGTCCGGCCTCTTCACCTCCAACCCGACAGCCGTCACCGATTTCGAGGAGCAAAAGCAAGAACAACCAGAAGAGCCCGCCGCGCCCTCGAATGCGCCGCTCACCGAAGAAGCCGAAAACTTTCTCGCCCTCGGTCTGTCCCGAAGACTGGCCCACCACCTGGCCTCCAAGCTCGAGATGAAGGCGCCCACGGCGATTCAGAAAAACACAATACCGCAGCTCATCAAGGAGGACAGCGACGCGTTCCTGCAAGCTGAAACAGGTTCAGGAAAGACGCTGGCTTACCTGCTGCCCATCGTCCAGCGCATTATGTCGCTGAGCGTCAACGACGACGGCACCCCCAAGGACGTCAAGGTGCACCGGAATTCAGGCCTGTTTGCCATCATCCTGGCGCCCACCCGCGAACTGTGCAAGCAGATCTCGGTCGTGCTGGAAAAGGTGCTGCGGTGTCTGCCCTGGCTGGTCTGCACGACGGTGATGGGAGGAGAGAGCAAAAAGTCGGAAAAGGCCCGCATCAGGAAGGGCGCCAACATCTTGATCGCCACCCCGGGTCGGTTGACGGACCATCTGGATCACACCAAGGTGCTGGATGTGGGGACGGTGCGGTGGCTCGTGCTGGACGAGGGTGACCGCATGATGGAGATGGGCTTCGAGCAGGACATCCGCATGATTGTCGGCAAGATCAGGCAGGACGAGCTGCTCAAGAAGAATGCCGAGGGGGTGGTTCTCGATGGCATACTGCCATCGAGGAGAGTGACGGTCCTCTGTTCCGCCACGATGAAGATGAACGTGCAGAAGCTGGGAGAGATCAGTCTGGAGGACGCCATCCACATCACAGCCTCCAAAGCCGACATGGAGAAGGATGCCGAGACAGGCGCCGTCGAGGCACACTTCAGCGCCCCGTCACAGCTGAAGCAGACATGTCTTGTCGTGCCTGCTAAGCTGCGGCTGGTTACGCTGGTGGCGCTGCTCAAGTCCACATTTGCAAGACGCGGGGCCGTGATGAAAGTCATCATCTTCATCTCGTGCGCAGACTCGGTCGACTTTCACTTTGACTTGCTCAAGACGACAGCTCCCCTGCCTCCCCCTGCAGCAGATGCACCGGCGCCAAAGCCAAACATGCATACTGCATCTACTGTAAGCCCGGCCGCCTACATCACCTCGCTCGCTACGCCCACTGTACTGCTCCACAAGCTGCATGGCTCGCTCCCCCAACCCGTACGAACAGCAACACTCCAATCCTACACCAACTCCAAAGAACCCGCAGTACTCATTACAACCGACATCTCCTCGCGCGGCCTCGACGTACCCGCAGTCGACTTTGTCATCGAATACGACCCCGCCTTTGCCGTCTCCGACCACGTCCACCGCATCGGCCGAACTGCCCGTGCCGGTCGTTCCGGCAAAGCCACCCTCTTCCTCCTCCCGGGCTCCGAAGAAGGCTACACCTCCCTCCTCGGCACCCCGCCACCAACCATCCAGTCCTACGAAACGATCCTCCAAAAAGGCCTCGCGGGGCCCGTCAACCTCCCGCCCCCAAGCACCAGCGAAGAGACAGAGAAGCAGACCTGGACATCCCGCGCCGAGGCTCTCCAGCTGCACTTTGAGCAGCGCCTCCTCGCCAAGCCAGACGGCGACAACGCGCCCCCGCCGCCCAAGCACAAGCCCAAGGCCGGCAAGGCCTCGCGCGTCGAGAAGCCCAAGGAGGACCCCCTCCTCGTCGCGGGGCGGCAGGCGTTCCGCTCGCACATCCGGGCCTACGCGACGCACATTGGCGAGGAGCGCGTCTACTTTGACATGACCAAGCTGCATCTGGGGCACATGGCCAAGAGCTTTGGGCTGCGCGAGCCCCCTGGAGGAATCGGCGGTGGTGTCTCGCGCCGGACTCACAGGCCGACGATCAAGAACGGGATGGCGGCGGCGCCAGGTGGTTCGGGTGGGGCCAAGACCGGTGGTGGTGGTGGTGGCGGTGGTGGAAAGTCTTGGGACAAGGAGGATGGGGTGGGTGTCGTTGACGAGGATGCCTCGAGGAGGATGAGGGAGAAGCTCAAGAACTTGATGAATGCGTCGAGCGAGTTTAATCTGGGATAGGACATTGCGAGAGAGGGATGTGGTTCCCGAATGGAAGCGGCATGTTGCATGTCAGTGTTGAGCTCTTTTCGTTGGGCTCTTTTCCCATGTATGCACATTCTCCCCCAGTTGTGTGTGTATGTCCAGCTCTTTCCCCGTGGATATACATACATTTTTACCTATTTTCACTGACAAGTACGTTTAATATGTCGTTGATACAGAAAACATCAACAACAACTTATGCGTAAGCACTTGACGGACCTCCCTCGCCCTCCGGTCATGTTCTGGTTTTATGGCATGTTCCATGGCGTCCGAGGGTACATGACGTGGAGCTAGACCGCCGGCGGTGCATCTCTGGACGATATGTTGAAGTCGTCAGCATGATAACCACATCCGATGCACACGTCCGACGATGTCTGAAACCAGCTACCATGTTTATTCCATCAATCCCTCGTCAATCTGCCACCGTTTAGAGTCAAACTATCGCGATGGAGGAACGTCCCCCCTAACTCGATACTGCAACACCTTCAATTCCCATCCAGCTCCATGTCTCCCAGCACAACGTCACCTTCACACTATTGTATTACAGTACCTCTCATCCCCCTGTGCTATTGCTTCCTGGCACAGTCTTTAAGGTTAACAACCTAGAGGGAGGCCCTGAAGGATGCGTGCTTTACTTGCATCGCTTCGAGCTTAGACACAGACCAAAGCGTGGATACGTGGGGTTGATGACACTGGATACTTCATTGTAAGGGGTCGTATTGGATTGTATTATATGGATTGCATGAAGCTAAAGCTAGAAGATGGAGATCGATGGACTGAAGAAGGAGCTGAAGGAGATGAGAAAGGAGCTTGAGGACAGGGACACCATTGCGAGCATTGCCAACACCGTTACGCTCAGACTGATGGAAGAGGCTTTGGGGGCAGAGAAGAACAGCCTTAGGGTGAAGTTTCAGGAAGAGATGGAGGAGAAGATGAAGGCGATGGGGCTGGAGTGAGCATGGTTATGGCAATGTCTTCGGGTAGGTAATATGGATGGTCGGTGGTGGTGGTGATGCATCATCCTACAACCGAGGTCACGGGCTCTGTTTGAGGGGGACCCTGCCTCCCCCCCCCGCCGCCGCACCGTACGATGCGCAAGGGATGCGGGCCGGGATGGACAGCATGGACGCACACTTTGGCCCGGCAGCCCCCCCCCACAAACCCCTACGTCACCATCGAGATACCATCTTTGTGGCAGGCTTGTCCGCCCATATCGCCCATGGCGAATTGGTTGAGGGTATCCACGAGGAGGGCATCGACGACATGCTTCTTCATAAAGAATCTGGGAGTCTCCTAGATCTCTAGCCAGATTTGGCCGAGGGGCGTCGTCGGGTCGGCACGTATGGCGTTGACGTTGAAGGCGATGGGAGTCAACACATTGGCCTGGGCGGAGAGATCTTTCAGCCATCATACCTAGGTAGGTATCATCATAGGAGCATAAGAGCGGGGGACGAGAACGCCCGCAGAAAACGTCACCGAATGGACTAACCGGCCGGCGAACCGTCGCACACACCCGCGGAGAGCAGCCCTGCCCCTTGCCGCCGTGGCTTCGCCCCGAACGGCTGCGACAAGAAGGATGTGCCCTGGTGGATCCATCCCGCCGCCGACCGTCTCATGGCCCCTGTATCCGAAGATGCAGGCGAGATACATCGCGAGGAGCGAGGCTGATTGACGCCATGATGTGACGGCGCTGTTCAATCGGATGTGGCTGTTGCTGGTTGAAAGAAAGGAGGCTCGGATGATGGAGAGTCAAGCGGTGGGGCCAGCTTCGCGGAGGAGGAAGGCGAGAGCCGGCGGCGTGCGGGACGTCCCATCGGCCGTTCCAAAGATCATGCGATTGCTGGAGGCCCTTGCCGACGTGGCAAGGACGTCGGCCCTCTGGTCTCGCGCTTGAAGATTGTCATGACATTAAAGGTGCTACAGACTAAAAAATATAAATCCAACCAAACATTGCAGGCCCCGAGGAGCCCGACACAAGAAGAGAAAACAAAAAGAAAATAGCGAGTGCCAAACCAAGACCGTCCCCCCCAACAACAACCGGGCCCCCAACCAACCACCCCGAGCCCACCCCCATCCAGACACCCCCACCACTCAGTAATACACCGGCTTCTCCGGATCCGTCAGATCAAAAATCACCACGGAATGCGGCCTCGCCCCGCCCCGACTCACCCCAAACTCCCTCTCAAAGTCAACCGTCCTGTTAAAGCTCAGGCTCCCATCCTCAGCAATATCCAGCCAATGCGCCTTAAAGTCCCCAGGCGTATTCAACACGGAAATGTCCCCCGCCTGCACAAAGTACCCCAGCACCAGCAAGTTCTTCTTGTCGGGCGAGATCTTGACGTAGTGCGGCCCGATGATGGGCTGCGCCTCGGCGGGGTCGTCCAGCCGCCTGACGTTGCCCAGGTCCGAGATGTCCAGCGCCGCGACGTGGTTCCCCAGCGTGATGGTAAAGTACGCCCACTTGCCGTCGTCCGAGATGTCCGAGTAGATGGCCATCGAGTCCTTGGCCTTGTCGCCGAGGTCGTACAGCAGCTCGGCGACGCCCTGCGTGCCGTCTTCGCGGGTCCGGAACGGGTAGATGATCCACACCTGCCCGGGGCCGACGGCCGTCGCCAGCGCCGCGCGCTCGGGGTTGCCCGGGATGAACTTGACGTCCTGGATGCCCTGGCCGTTGGGGATGGTGATGGTGGAGATGATGGTGCGCTCCGTCATGTTCCAGAGGCGGAGGGTGTTGGCGCGCTCGATGCCGAGCGTGGGCTTGAGCACGGACAGGGGGACGACAAAGTCGGACGTGATGCCGATGTTGGCGTCAAAATCGATGGTCAGGCCGTGCGGGGAGAACTGCTCGCCGAGGATGTTGAGGGTGGATTTGACGTCCTCGGGCCACTCGTGCGTGATGGCGCCGGCGGCGTCGGTCTCGACGAGGCGCCCCGGGGAGGTGCCGAGCGCGGAGCCCATGTAGGTGATGAAGAAGCCACCGTCCGGCTTGGCGCGGATCTCGTCGACGATGGAGCTGAGGACGGCGCGGTTGGAGTGGGTGAACTTGGGGCTGTACGGGTTGCTGACGTCGAAGTAGAAGGCCGTGTCCTGGGTCTTGAGGAGGGAGAGAAGGCCGCCGCCGATCAGCTGCTTGCCATCGAGGGAGGTTCCGAGGTGATGAGGCGAGTTGCCACTGGTCGGGACGTCGGTCACGTCAATGATGGTGCCAAAGGTGTCGTCGTCGAGGCTGACGGTGGCGAGGAAGTCCTTGTGCTTGTTGTCGCCGGCGCCGGTCCAGAAGTAGCCAATCTTCTTGGGCTTGATCGAGGATGCGGTGAAGGGGGGGCTCTCGAGAGGAGGGGTCGGAAGCTGGAGGATAGGGAGGGGGATCTGGTTGTCGGCGAGCAGCGGGACCGTCACACCCGGGATCTGGGGGATCAGAGGCGGGAGACTGAGGCCCAGGGGGTTCCGCTTCTCCTTGCTGGTGCCGACGGGAGTGGTGAGGCCGGGGACGCCAGGGACAATGGGGAGGGCGGGGTTGCTGAGCGGGACGTTGGGGAGGAGAGGCGTGATGGCGAGGTCAAGGGGGTGTCTCTTTTCCGTCATAGGACCGGCCGAGGCAAGGTGGGACACCAAGTGCCCGAGCAGGGCAAAGCCCAGAACTCTGGTATGCATTGCGAAGATGAAAGAGGGTAAAGAGTGTGGTCGGGTTCGAACGGCCCGGTCTGTAGGTGAAAGAGTGGATGGTTCTGGGAGAACTCTGCTGCGTGATGAGAGAGTTTGAGGGTATTGGGTGGTCGCCTGGGTCGTACTTATACCTTCTCAAATCCTCGCCCGCCGCCATGACACTTCCTCTCAACACCGGGCCCACGATGTGCCAGCAACAGTGTTGTCGTGCTTGAATGAACTGATGATACCATCGTGCCTGATGGAAGTGCCATCTTGGAGTTGAGAGGGCAAAGTCTCTGGTTTGGAGCACGTTGAAGCTGACTCTGGAAGAGATCATCATAGCTGGCTGCTCTCAGGGTCAGAGACGTACGCGGTTGGCATCAACAGGGCCGATTGGCCTCGAACGTGTGTTCCTAAAGGGGCGTTGTTCTTGTCACGGCCCCGGTAGTGGTTAGCGGCATCGTCGGGGCCGGGGTTGATCGGCACGCCTCCGGGGCGATGCATGAAGGCCGGTTACTCTCCCGAACCAGCGTTCCTTGCTCTTCATCTGCCGCCGCCAAGCTTGTGGGGGTCACACCTCTCCAGAGAGGTTGGAATAAGGTTATGCAATGAGACGTCGCATCCGCTGCAAGGCCTCGGCGATGCTGGCAATGAGAAGCGGCTGTGTACACAGTACATCCTCTGTTGCACTGCCGGCACGCATGGTGTTGTGATCGCTGCCATCGGTGTTTGCGCCCTGTGTCCATGATGTCCAGTCCCTCCTCAATCCGACCCAAGCCGTCACCACTTGAACCCTCTGGCCCGAATACACAAACGTGCATGTCGATCTCTCCCAGCCAGGCAAGTCCAGATCTGGTCTGGACCACACACCGCGAGAGACCTGAAACAACTGGGTTCAATCCGGGGTGCCGGGGACGACGCGCTTAAAGATTTGACCGAGATCAAGTTGCCGCGAGACCTCTCAACCCCCGGATCTCGGATGGCGTGATGGCGCCGTGATCGGGATCGGCGCGCCACACGATCGCATCATTTTTCTCTTGAACGTGTGGTGTCGATGTGAGCATTGGTATCGGTGCGCGGCTGTAGGTCGGGATCGGGCGCGTGTTGAGGGATGGAAGGTTTTGAGTTTTGACGAAGACAGAAAAGAACGAGGAACGTGCTGCCAAACACGCGGAACGGAACGACGAGGGCTCATATGCTCTGATTTCTGGTCGTACATTTATCATAATTGGTCCGTGCTCGCGTGGCGCAATCGGCTAGCGCGTCAGACTTTTATGAAATAATCTTCTGACATCTGAATGTTGCGAGTTCGAGTCTCGCCGTGAGCGTATCTTTTTGCCCCTGCCCAAAAGGCCACCTTTGTTGACCGAGCCAAGCAGGGGCTCTTCGTTTTTTACACCTTTTCCCTCCTGTTCGTCCGTGTTTTCCTTGCTCTCTTCGGGGGGCAGTGGCCGACTGTTTATTTACCCCTGAATCCTTACACCACGGCAGTGCGCACATCTTGGCGCCCCCCTGGGAAAGGTGTGCAGGTTGCAGGACAGTCTGGCAACATCAATGACAGAACTGAGAACCTCAGGGTGCCAAAGTCACATTCACCCCAAATGAAGTCCCGCTACCAAAGCACACAAGGTGATCCCGAATACGATGTGATGGCAGAACCAATGCCTCGGCCAAGCTGCCCGTGGAAGATCATCGCATCCGCATTCCGTATCAGTTTCGCTAATAACATAACAGACAATATCGCCAATATTTTGCTATTCCCACACTTACTTCCACTGCGACTTCCATGGTCCTTTACCACTTGGCCTCCTTGCTCGCCAGGAACTCCTTGAGAATGCCCACAATCTTCTCGAGGGCGGCCAGGTATTCCTGAAGCTCCGCCTGGACGTGGGCCTCCTCGCCACCCGATCCCAGCTTGTGGTAAAAGTCCTTGCGGTACGGGCAGGCGCTCATGGCAGCACTGAAGATGGGCTTGATGAGGAAGCCATGGTGGGGCTTGAGGGTAGAGCCGTAGGCGCCGCGAAACGAGTCGGCAAGCTCCTCGGTGGGCTTGGCCATGTTTTGGCTGAGGGCGAGGCTGGTGAACTCGAGGCCTCTGTTGTGGGGCAGGTCAGCATGACAAGCTTGTGTGTGTTGGGCCGTCGTTGGGCTCACCTAACCAGCCAGACCAGCCCCTCGGTGGCGACGTGGGCCTTGGTCTTGAGCTCGTTCCGGACGAGGTCTTGGACGGTTTTGGACTCGAGGGGGGCAGCGAGGTAGCGCTTTCGGAGTTTCTGGGTAGACGTGGTCAGTTGAGGAACACCCGAAGGGGCAATTGGGTAGCTGCATCCATACCTCGACGTTCCCTAGCATGTCCTTCTTGACGGGGGAGAAAGCGACCGAGCCGAGGAGATCTGGTTGGCGCCGTCAGCTCTCGGTCAAGCACGAGCAAGAGAAAAGGGGTAGGTCAGGTCATACCAAATATGGTGGTCAGGGACTCGGCGGCCTCGAGAAACTCCTCGGTCGAGATGGCGTTGTCGGCTGCCACGGGCACATTGTTAAAGGTGCGCTTCATGGCCTGCAGGTGGGTGTGGGTTGCCCCCGCGGGCATCTGTGCGACGGCGGCCATGTTGGTGGTGTCTGGTTCGTTCGGGGCGTTGTACTCGAGGGTGTCGTGAGAGAGGTCGGCGAGGGGGCAGGTCGGGGTTGATGGCTGGGGAGACGGGTGAGACAGGGAGTGACAGCAGTTGGCGGTCAACACGAGGCCTGGAACAGTGAGGAGAAGCCCCACCAGCAGCAGGAGCTGGTGCTGGCGGGCGAAGCTGAACATCCCCGCTTATCGGTTGGCTGAACCCCGCCCCCGCACTTGGAAGTTGGGTGTCGATGCGACTTGGCACAGCTTGGATCACGTGCAGCTCGCCAGGGGTAATGTTGACCTGTTGACTACTCCGTACTTTTGTGGACTTGTGAAAAAGAGAAGAGATGGAACATGACTCCAAGTTGTGGGCATCTGACTACCTATTTAAAAGATCAATTGAAGGACTCCTTTCGTCGGGTTGTGGCATCCATGGTGACTGAGAAGGATACCTACGCCGAGGTAGGCCTCAATCCTCTCAAT
This sequence comes from Podospora conica, assembly GCA_030685255.1. Lineage (NCBI taxonomy): Eukaryota > Fungi > Ascomycota > Sordariomycetes > Sordariales > Podosporaceae > Podospora > Podospora conica. The sequence goes on along the minus strand of MU839438.1, from coordinate 264,975 downwards.
CCAGTCAAGTCAAACGACGTGTCAGCCAGACATTGAACGCCATCGACAAACGGAAGATGTGGTCATCCAAGGGACGATATTTGGAGGCATGGACACAAATCTTGGCACAGGAGCATATTCAGCCTCAATTTTGGAAACGAGAGACCCTGATGGACGGGTGCACGGCAAACACGGCTCACAAGTTCACGGCTGCTTGCTTGGAGAGTTCGATTTCCACACCACACCTGCCCCAAGCCATGACGTCACTTCTACAACACCACACTAACATCTGACCGAACCTGTCCCTGAGGACACCGACAAGCACCTTCCGTCTTGTTGCGCACACTACAGCCACCATTCAATTGGTCGCTTCAATGGTAAAATGGCCATGGCGTGCTGCTGAACATGGCCGATTATCCGAGATTCACCTTTTTTACGATACACAATGGCCACAATGGCCCCGAAGCTTGGTTCTCTCGTCGACCCGGCGAGTGACCTTTCTTGTTTTAACAACCTCGGGTGCCCCCGACCGCTTGCGTCTTCTCGAATCCTTTTTTCTTCTCGATCTACAACCGTAGAAGCTTATTGACCAAGAGCCTTCCGTCTCTTCCAATGCGCGAGAGTCGATCTGCAAATCTTCAGCTCTGCCCATCCTGTCCCTCCTGACCCGCCCTCCCCAGGCTCCCCTGCCAAGACCCGTCCGTCACCATGACCAACTCCAATGGCGACGACCATCACCACGATGGCGCCCTCGGCAAGATCAAGGATAAGCTCCATCACTTGCATCTGGAAGATGCCAAGATCCATCTCATCCACCAAAAGTATGGCCTCCATTATTGTTGACATTTACAACAACCCCATTGACACCTACCTCGCAGGCACAAGATTGGCAAGTTTGCCAACCTGGTATGCCCTCTTCCAGCCCACCATCCCCTACCCACCCACCACTGACTAGCCGACCAGTTCAACCCCCAACACCGACATGACGAGGAACACGAAAAGGCATGCGACGACAAGCGCACAAAGATATCCCAGTCGCACCGCTTCGACTCCTTCTTCCCAGAGCGCGATGGCAACATGGTCAAGTGGTACGTCGACGGCCGCGACTACTTCTGGGCCGTCTCTGAAGCCCTCGAAAGAGCAAAGGAAACAATCTACATTGCCGACTGGTGGCTTTCCCCCGAGCTGTTCCTGCGCCGACCCCCCCACTCCAACAAGGAATGGCGCCTCGACAAAATCCTCAAGCGCCGCGCCGAGGCTGGTGTCAAGATCTTTGTCATTGTGTACCGCGAAGTCGAGGCCGCCATCACCTGCAACTCGCAGCACACCAAACATGCCTTGCAGGCCCTCTGTCCCGAGGGCTCCCCTGGATTTGGAAACATCAAGATTATGCGTCACCCAGACCACAACGTCCTCGAGAATGCGGCCGACATGACCTTTTACTGGGCACACCACGAAAAGTTCATCGTCATCGACTACGAGATGGCCTTTGTCGGCGGTCTGGACCTGTGCTTTGGCCGCTGGGACGCCCACCAGCATGCCCTCTCGGATGTTCACCCCGAAGGCGTCGAAAACGAGGTCTGGCCCGGCCAGGACTTCAACAACAACCGCGTCATGGACTTTAAGAATGTGCAGGACTGGAAACAGAACGAGCTGAGCAAGGCCGACTACGGCCGTATGCCATGGCACGACGTGTCCATGGGGTTGATTGGGCCAAGCGTCTACGATATTGCCGAGCACTTTGTCCTTCGCTGGAATTTTGTCAAGCGGGACAAGTACAAGCGCGACAAACGCTTCGAATGGCTGGAACTTCGAGGGCGCCAGGGCGACGACGAAGACCTCGTCGGTGTACAGCGTCCGAAGCATCCCGTCGGCGGATATGTCGTCCATCCCCTGACTCCATTGTCTAACAAGAGCTTGGAAAACCGTGGGACCCTCAAGGTGCAGGTGGTGCGGTCGAGCACCGACTGGTCGAGCGGCATCCTAACGGAGCACTCGATCCAAAACGCCTACACCGAGATCATCCGCAACGCGCAGCACTACGTCTACATTGAGAACCAATTCTTCATCACCGCCACGGGCGACCAGCAGAATCCCATTCACAACCAAATCGGCCGCGCCATCGTCGACGCCGTTGTACGGGCATCCAAGGAGGGCCGGAAATTCCGCATCATCATCATCATTCCTGCCGTTCCTGGGTTCGCCGGCGACCTGAGGGAAGACGGCGCGATTGGCACGAGAGCCATCATGGACTACCAATACAAGTCCATCTGCCGCGGAGAGCACAGCATCTTTGAGCAGATTCGCAAGGAAGGCGTCGACCCCACCCAGCACATCTTTTTCTTCAACCTTCGAAGCTACGACCGACTCAACAAGACGCCAGGGATCCGCAAGCAGGAAGAGGAGTCGGGGGTCAAGTACCAGGATCTCCAGCGAGCCGAGGCGGAAGACGTGATGGCAGAGGGCATTCACGGCACTGTCGATGAACATGGCGGCCACGATTCACACATGGGGAAGATCGACGAGCAAAAGGGTGCCGTCAATGGAATGACTCGTTCACGATCCGAGAATCATGGGAATATCTCCGAGGAGACCAAGCGGAAATTTGAGGCAGCGAGGAGGGGCGACAAGGATACCGAGTCCCCCTTTACCGTGGCACACCACGCCATGGCCGGCGTGGGCCCGCTGTCCACCGTGGCCTGGGATGGAGAGGCCGAGGATGAGGTCAACCACTGGATCCAGGAAGAGCTCTACATCCACGCCAAGCTCCTGATTGCCGACGACCGTGTTGTGGTGTGCGGGTCGAGCAACCTCAATGACCGGAGTCAGCTGGGGTACCATGACAGCGAGCTGAGTGTGGTGATGGAAGACACCAGGACATTCACGTCGACGATGGATGGCAAGCCGTTTGAGGCGGGATACCACGCCGCGACCCTCAGAAGATATCTGTGGAGAGAGCATCTTGGGCTCTTGCCGCCCCAGGACCTGGATGCCAGCGGAGATCCCAACGCTCAGCCACCGGGTGAAGACTCTCCCAATGATGTGGGCGACCAGGACGAGTCGTGGAACATGGTTGAGGATCCGCTGGGTGATGAGCTCTGGGACATGTGGACGAGCCGGAGCACGACAAACACCCTGATCTTCAGGCAGCTGTTCCACGCTGATCCCGATGACCACGGTACGTGTATCGTATTATGCTGCTTACTGACAGCAACAGCTAACACGCCGCAGTCAAAACCTTTGACGACTACAATGGCTTCCTTCCGGCCAAGGGAGTCAAGCCTGGCCACATCTTTGACCGGATGATTCCTCCCGAGGAAGTCCGACACAAGCTCGATAAGATCAAGGGGCATTTGGTATGGATGCCGCTCGACTATCTGAAGGATGCTGAGATGGCGGAGAGAGGATTGCAGGTCAATACCTGGACGGAGAGTGTCTACACCTAATTGCTAGGAGTTTCGGTGCGTCTGTATCACTATGGAGTATTGTTTTGGCGTATTGATGAGTACATTACTTCTGGCACTAATTGCCTACTACGTCGTTATTCCCAACCTCGTTGTCGTCATTGACCCTCAAGATACATGCTGTTCCCAGGGCTTATCAGCCCGACCCCTCTGCCAGAGGCTCGTCGGACCCCGCTTCATCCTCGGTGACCTCATCCTACCCTCCTTCAGTTGGGCCAGTGCCGACGTCACCGCCCTCCGGAGTCCCATCTTCCCCTCCTCCAACTGGGCCAGGTTGATCCACCCCAGTCGTTCCAGCACCTCCATCCTCGGGGACCTCATTGTCTCCTCCCTCAACCGACCCTGATCCCTCGCCTGTGCCCAAGGTGCCGATGTCGCCCTCCCCCGGAGTCGCATCTTCTCCACCCTCAACTGGCCCGGATTCCACGTTGTCTCCAGACGTACCGACGTCCACCTCCTCGGGCATCTCACCGCCAACTTCAATCTCGAGGCTCTCTCCGCCCTCCCCATTCACCACAACTTCCCCTCCCGAAGCTGGCCCGGATCCTTCTTCTTCCCCAACGGTGCCAAGGTCCCCTTCGAGCACCTCACCGCCATCTTGACCCTCTGGGCTCTCCCCATCCTCCACATCCAGCTCAAATGTGCCGGCATCGCCATCGTCGGGAGTGATATCCTCTCCCCCAGCTGACCCAGATTCCTCACCCTCCCCGAAGGCTCCAACCTCTCCATCGTCGGAAATCTCGCCGTCTTCAACCCCGAGAGTCTCACCACCCTCCTCCTCGAGATCTTCACCCTCCGCCTCGACATCTCCAGTGTCCTCATCAAGAAGCTCAGGATCTTCCGAGTCCTCAAAGTTCTCAAAGGTAGTGAATCCCTCTTCGCCCTCACCCTCGCCCTCGTCGTCCTCTCCAAAGTCCAGGAAACCCTCTTCTTCTTCCTCTTCTCCTCCAAACCCTTCAAGAGACTCGCCGTCCTCATCGCCAAAGCCGTCCTCCCCCTCACCTCCAAAGTCCTCGAAACCCTCCTCATCCTCCTCGCCAACCTCAATGAAGCCCTCTTCCTCCTCATCTCCAATGTCCTCAAAATCCTCCGCATCAAAGATCTCCTCCTCCTCCTCATCTCCAAAGCCCTCAAAACCCTCCTCATCCTCCTCCCCAAACCCCTCAAACCCCTCCGCATCGAAAATCTCCTCCTCCTCGTCATCATCGTCACCGCCCCTGAACCCCTCCCGCCCCTTACCCTTTCCCCACCCCCTACCCCTGCCCTTGCCCTCCCGCTCACTCTCCTCGCCATTCCCCTGCACCCTCAAAATCTCCTTCGGATCCACCCTCTGCAGATAATCCGTCGCCACCAGCGTCGTCACATTCTCCGCCGTCTCATACTGCACGCCCTGGCCTGGTTGACCAAACCACGGGGCGATGGGGCCGGCTTGGACCGAGAGCGGGCGCTTGACGCGGTAGACGCGGTAGTTGTAGGGGAAGCTGTCACCAAAATATCAGTACTTGTTCGTCGGGGAAGGTGGTGGTGGTGAGGGGACATACACAGGAAACTCCCCCTCCCGTGCCCCCAGGTTCTCCGGCGTCAGCGCCCGGTGCAGGAACGGCGCCCCGGCCGGGTGGAGGAGCGCGGCGCCCTCGTCGCCGCCGCCGAAGCTGTCGAGCAGCACCCCCGCGGGCAGGGTCACGGCGCCCTTGATGGGATCGCCGGAGTCGTCGAGGGAGAAGCCGTCGGAGGGGGGGTAGTCGAAGCGGGAGGTGGTGGTGTTCCACCAGCGGAGGAGGAAGGCTTCGGGGCAGAGGCGGGTGTCGTCGTCGGAGGAGGAGGGGAGGGTGGCGGGGGAGTTGGAGGTGCCGAAGCGCGAGTAGATGTCAAAGACGGAGTCGAGGGGGAGGACGAGGTCCGGGAGGAGGATCGGGCCGAGGCGGGAGTCCCCGCACAGGTGGGCGAGGCGGTGGGAGGGGGTGGCGAGGGTGTAGTTGGTTCCGGCGCAGTAGGGGAGGGGGTAGGTGCCGCAGAGGGAGGGAGGGGGGTTGGTGGGGATGGGGGTGCGGGGGAAGGGGGAGCGGTGGGGGTGGGCGTGGAGGAGGGGGAGGAGGGGGAGGAGGTGGGTTAGGGGGGACATTGTGAGTGATTAAGGCACAGTGATTGGGAAAGAAGGGCGGGGACCGAGTCGAGTACTCGAGAACCCTGGTGGCCTTGGGATCATGGGATTGGCGTGGGGTGGATAAGGGGCATTTATGGACCATCGTCGGGGATGTTCAGGGGGTTGTTTTCTACGAGATTTTGGGGGGTTTCGATGGATGGAAGCATTGTCATGGTGATGGTTGGTGCATATCTGCTGTGGTATGGGGGTAGACATGGCGATGTCTCAGTCTCCAAGATGTGTGGTGGTTGGAATTTAGTTGAACATCCGAGACAGAACGGTTGGAGAAATGGATAAGAATCTTGTCAATATTCATCTCCTGGGCGACGATGGATTGCCTCGACTCTTCGGCCTTTAAATTGCAAACGTTGCACTCGTGTGAAGGTGTGCACAAAGAGAAAGCAAGACGCTGCGATCCTTGAACAACCCGAGGCACATGAGAAACAAGATGACGAATACAGAAAGATTTAAGAGGAATATGTATCCGGTTCCGTCTTGAGGGCCTCCATCAAACGGGATGTGGCCTTGGCCGATGTCACGAAGGTCACAAGCCGGAACCACTGGACCACATGCAGGAAAGAGATAGAAAACCCCAGAGCAAAACATCTGACATTTCATCATCAATCATACAGCGCCCAACCCACATATCTTACACACACCCACATACACCATGCACCCACCTTACTCCGACCTCGGCTTCTGCGCACTCGCCGCCCCCTCCTGCCTCATGCCCTCGCACCCCGTCAGCTTGCCGGCCACCTCCTCGACCTTGCCGTAGCCGTCGCGCGCGGGGTCGCGGTTCTGGTTGGCGGCCTGCATCGTCGCCTTGGCGTGCGCCTTGTCCTGCTCGCCCGAGGTGGTCCAGGCGTGGGAGCCGGTGATGTTGCCGATGGTGCTCTGTGAATGTCAGGGGCTGGTTGCCATGCCGGGCTGGGGGAGGGGGGGGGGGGGGGAAGACGGACCTCGGTGGCGCCCTTGATGTACTCTGCGTGGGCGGCTACGAGGCCGGGCTGGTTCTGGGTGTTGGGGTTGTTGGTGTTCATGTTGGACGAGGGGTTGGTGGACATTTGGGTGGTTTCGGTGTTGGGGGATGGGGCGTGTGGTTGGATGTGGGCTGCTTGTTTGGTTGATGTGTAGACTTTGGAGGCTCAGTATGGTCGAGCGAGAGAAGTTGACGCGGTCGTGATGTATTCACTGAGTGTACATGAAGGAGTGATCCCGGCCATGACGTACCGAGTGCTGACGTCATTATAGCACGGAGAGTTGACCCTGCGGCTGTGGACATGTTCCCCTTGCAGAGAGGCACTCGACGCATCGCGTTTTCCCAGCCGAGGAGCACAATTGCAGTATATGGCCTGTTGACCGATGAGCACGTGGTATTCTCGAGTGGGATGTAGGTAGCTCGGTATCCGTATGGAGTACGGATACAGGTAGGAAGACGGGCATGCTGGGGGAAGGGGAACGGTTGAGTGAGGGAGCCCCGACCACCAACGAACTCGACGACGCACAAGGTCATGTCAACAACATCTTTGAACCATCGACCCAAGTTGAACCTCGACCGAGGACCGCAGTGCAACCAAGATCTGACTGAATAGAAGCTCAAACGACGAGTGTCGTCGAGATAAGATCTTAGGTATCTTATCGCACACCCTGCCATCCCCAGAACCAACGTCTTTGGGCGCGCCTCTTGGCAACTGCCCCTCCAAGCCGGGGAGGCCTGTCAGACAGACATGATGGAAATAAAAAATGACACCCTCTTGGGGAGATGGTGGCGCTCTGTCGACGCGCGCTTGCTCAGAGAGACATCGTAGTCGGTGGGTAAGTCATGCTATGCACATAGTAGGTAGTCAGCCGTCTCAGATGACCCGTCGCACCAAACCATGGACGTCGAGGTGCGGTTTTGGAAGGAGTAAATATCTCAGCTCAGGCTCTGTGACGCGGGGTCGACGAGAGAGGCGGGGCCGGCGGTGTTGCCAAAGTGGATTCCCGGCGATGTCGTGCAGGTTGGGCGCCGGGCTAGCTGCTGACCCCGGCAGAGGACACGGTGGTTGTCGCGGGGTCGTGCCAGTGTCGTCCGTCCGTCGTGATGACTTCGGAACCCGAGTCGCGGCGTTCCGGGCCAACCGAGAGGGATGTTCGAGCCTGGCACGGAAAAGGTTGAGGATTGAGTGGTTGGGTGCCAGCCGTGTCCAGCCACTCAAGTCCAGACCGCCACGGTTCCGGCACAGAGTCAGTCGCGGACTATCGCCGGAGGACAAGCACCCGTCGTCGCATTGGATCTGTGGCGAAGCAGCGGCAGCGCCTCTTCCTGCCCACCGACCGCCTGCCTGGTGCTGCGTGCTCTGTGCTCGCCGTCCACAGATCGATAGGGCTTATCGCTGCCTCACCCATGGAAGGTACCTGACCTACACGGTACATTGGCGACGCTGGAAAGAGGAGCCATGACGGCGGCGAGGCAGGTGGAAGAGTATGTGGCGTGTTCCCGTTGATTCGATTCATGCCGCTAGTAGTCCAGCGTCAGATGGCCCCCAGGGTCCGCCTGACGAGCAGAGATGACAAGTTAGAGTTCGCCTCATGCCCGTCAGCCTGTGGTCAATCCGGCACGCCCAAGGCTGGGGATCCCCAAATTCAGTGCAGTGCAATTCAGGCCTCCTTGCTGGCACCAGTTGTTGGCGAGGGAACCTCGACGCTGTCTGCCAGAGGATGTGAGGGATGCCCGTCCCGGTTGCCCCGCGATCCACTTTTCCGAACCACTCTTCGCCATGAGTCGGGTGGGATCCCCAGGTCGAGGCCGAGGCGCGCCGCGCCTTTGCCACATCGGGACAAAGCGAGCTTGAGGTGTCATTCAGTCGAGACCAAGACCAAGACGCGGTTGGCATGCTTCACGGTGTCTGCTCAGAAGGAGACGTGGCATGGAGTGGGAGCTCATGCCGAAACTAAAAGCGTTGGGGGGGACAAAGACGGGCAGCGCGCAGCAACGAGCAGCGGGCAGCGCGCAGACGAGGGGAAATCTTTTTTTCTGGGATCCCAATTTTTTTCCGCATAAACCTCCGTCTCACCGCCCTCCTGGCCAGCCAGATCGGGCCTAGAGGCGGCGCTGATAAAGCGATAAGCAGGGATCACCATGGATAAGCAGGGATTGTCTGCAACAAGGGCGGCTCGTCGCAGTCCAATCAATGGCGGGGTAAAGGGAACATGGAGGGACGAGGTGCTCCAGAGACGCACCTGGATGCGAATGTGAAGGCGAAGGGGGGGAGGGGCGCCGGGGGTGCCAGTGCCTTCAGGGCTAGCCCACCGCTGGAGACACAGACACGGACGGGGCACAGGATGTACGTTGCTGCGTACAGTACGCACACGACGCGGCAGCAGATGGATGCGTGGACATGGCATGCCCGCCGTGAGCCGTGGGATGGGATGGGTCGGATGAAACCTGGTTTGCCCTCGGGGGCGGAAGCAGAAAAAAATCTTTTTGCCTCTGCCACATGCGACCACACAGAAAGACAGGGGACCCCACCAAAAAATCCGACACCCGCCCAATTTTTGGGTTTCCCAACTGTGCGTGGCTGCTACTTAAAGATTTCTCCCTCCCCCGTGCAGCCCTCCCCTCTCCTCTCCTTCCTCCCTCAGGTCTCCCTCCACTTCTTTCATTTCGACTTCGACTGTTTCGTTCCTCGGGACGCTCTCCTCTCAGTCTTTCTTGCTGCGACTTCACTTTCCGAGCCAGCATAGAGTAGATTTTCGACCCCTCCATCGAAATTTCTACGGGCTCCCCCGTCACCGACTGCCCCGCCCACGGCCCCTCCGATAGACCCCGATAAGACGCTTTGTCCTCGGTCTCGATCAAGACTTCTCCCCGTCTTCGACTTTCCTCGGAAGACTCGCACCTCTTTCTCCCGATCGACATCATCACATCCGCCAAAATGCCTTCCAAGGAGAACGCCCAGAGCATCAAGGTGCTCGATGAGCTCATGCAGAAGCTCACCATCTCCAAGGAGGCTGCTGCCATCAAGGAGGCTTCTGCCGCCATCGCGTCTTTCATCAACGGCCGCATTGAGGATCTCGATACTCCTACCAAGTAAGCCGCCCCCCTTCCCACAAATCCCATAACCTCTTGTGTGGCCTAGCGGGTCGCAGCGTGCCAGTCGTGTCCCCAGAAGCACATCGTGGGACCACGGCTGCCCAGCAGTCAGCCCTCGCTCAGCTGGCCACTTCACCGCCTCGTCAGAATGCGAGGCGACCTTGGCTCTGGCTGGACGAGTGTCCGACGAATCATTGCACAGCGTGCTCTGCAGGGACCGAATTTTCCCGGCAAAATTCCCTCGTTCACGCGGCACGCAATTCAGGCACGCACCAAAAATTTGGAGAATTTGGAGCTGACATGTGAACCCCCAACAGGACTGTCGAGGCTCTCAAGAAGCAGCTCAACAACAAGAAGGATGCCCTCGTCCGCGAGAAGGCTCTCGCCGCCATCCAGGCCATCGCCCAGCATAGCGAGGTCTCGGCCCACGTCGAGCCCTACCTGATCGTCCTCCTTCCCAGCGTCCTGGCCGGCGCTGGTGACAAGATCACGGCCGTCAAGACACAGGCTATCGCCGCTGCCCTGGCCATCGCCGAGGCGCTCAACCCCAATGCCATCAAGGCTGCGCTCCCGGCTCTCATCGAGTCGCTCCGCAACGCCCAGAAGTGGCCGGAAAAGATGACGGTCCTCGACTTCATCGACGTTCTCGTCCGCACCGCTCCCGCCCAGACCTCGTTCCTCGTGCCCAGCCTCATCCCCGTCGTCTCCGAGGCCATGTGGGACACCAAGAAGGAGGTCAAGGACCGTGCCTACAAGACCATGGAGAACATCTGCACCCTCATTGTCAACAGGGATATCGAGCGCTTCATCCCCGAGGTCATCAAGTGTATCGCCAAGCCCGAGAACGTCCCCGAGACCGTTCACTTGCTCGGTGCCACCACCTTCGTTACCGAGGTCCAGGAGCCCACCCTTGCTCTCATGGTTCCCCTCCTCGACCGTGGTCTTGGTGAGCGCGAGACCGCCATCAAGCGCAAGGCCGCCGTCATTGTCGACAACATGTGCAAGCTCGTCGACGACCCCAACATTGTCGCTCCTTTCTTGCCCAAGATGATGCCCGCGCTTCAGAAGAACTACGACAACCTCGCTGATCCCGAGGCCCGTGAGAAGACCAAGCAGGCTCTCGACACCCTCACCCGTGTCGGCAACGTTGTCGACGGCAAGATCCCCGAGGCCAGCAACGACAGCGATCCCGCTGTCGTTCTCGCCAAGCTCAAGGAGATCCTCACCCCCAAGTACGCTGCCAGCATCGAGAAGTTCGGCCCCGTCCTCGAGTACATCTCGGCCGTTGCTGGCCAGCTCGTTGAGGAGAAGGTCACCGAGTCGATCAACTGGGCCGAGAGCGTCAAGCCCTACGTCACCGTCATCGTCGGCGATGACGCCGCCGAGGCCATCGTCGATACCCTCCGCAAGAAGGCCTCGCCCGGAATTGAGGAGGCCGAGGCTGCCGAGGATGACGAGGAGGAGGGTGAGGACCTGTGCAACTGCACGTTCTCGCTCGCCTACGGTGCCAAGATTCTTCTCAACCAGACCAGCCTGCGCCTCAAGCGTGGCCAGCGCTACGGCCTGTGCGGCCCCAACGGTTCCGGCAAGTCGACCCTCATGCGCGCCATCAACAACGAGCAGGTCGAGGGCTTCCCCAAGCAGAGCGAGGTCAAGACCGTCTTCGTCGAGCACGACCTGGACTCTGCCGATACTGAGATGACCACCATCGACTGGACCATGAAGAAGCTCGAGGAGGCCGGTGTTACCACCTCCAAGGAGGATGTCATTGCCCGCCTCAATGAGTTCGGCTTCAATGAGCAGATGGTCCAGGGCGAGATCACAGCCCTTTCCGGTGGTTGGAAGATGAAGCTGGCTTTGTGCCGTGCCGTCTTCGAGGCTCCCGATATTCTCCTCCTCGACGAGCCCACCAACCATCTCGACGTGAAGAACGTCAAGTGGCTCGAGGATTACCTGTGCAACTCTCCCTGCACGTCCATCATCGTGTCCCACGACAGCGCCTTCCTCGACAACGTGTGCCAGCACATTGTCCACTACGAGCGCTTCAAGCTCAAGCGTTACCGTGGTAACCTCAAGGAGTTCGTCAAGCGCAACCCGGCTGCCAAGTCGTACTACGAGCTTTCCGACTCCGAGATGGAGTTCTCGTTCCCCGAGCCCGGCTTCCTCGAGGGTGTCAAGACCAAGGCCAAGGCCATCCTGCGTGCCAGCAAGATGACGTTCCAGTACCCCGGTACCAGCAAGCCCCAGATCCAGGACATCAACTTCCAGTGCTCGCTTGGCTCGCGTATTGCCGTCATTGGCCCCAACGGTGCCGGCAAGTCGACCCTCATCAACGTCCTCACCGGCGAGTTGATCCCCACCTCTGGTGAGATCTACCAGCACGAGAACATCCGTATCGCCTACATCAAGCAGCACGCTTTCGCCCACATTGATAACCACCTGGACAGCACTCCTTCCGAGTACATCCAGTGGCGTTTCCAGACTGGTGAGGATCGCGAGACCATGGATCGTGCCAACAAGATCATCACCGAGGATGATGAGAAGGCCATGGACAAGGTCTTCCGCGTCGAGGGCAGCCAGCGCCGCGTCATCGGCATCAACAGCCGCCGCAAGTTCAAGAACAGCTACGAGTACGAGTGCTCGTTCGCTCTCGGCGAGAACATTGGCATGAAGAACGAGCGCTGGATTCCCATGATGACGGCCGACAATGCCTGGCTTCCCCGCTCCGAGCTCCTGGCCTCCCATCAGAAGATGGTTGCCGACGTCGACATGAAGGAGGCCCTCGCCTCGGGTCAGTTCCGCCCTCTGGTCCGCAAGGAGATCGAGTCTCACTGCGCCAACTTCGGCCTCGATGCCGAGCTGGTTTCCCACTCGCGCATGCGCGGTCTGTCCGGCGGCCAGCGTGTCAAGGTTGTCCTTGCCGCGTGCTCGTGGCAGCGCCCCCACTTGATCGTCCTCGACGAGCCCACCAACTACCTCGATCGCGACTCGCTCGGTGCCCTGTCCAAGGCCCTCAAGAAGTTCGAGGGTGGTGTCATCATCATTACCCACAGCGCCGAGTTCACCAAGGGTCTCACCGAGGAAGTCTGGGCTGTCATGGACGGCAAGATGACGCCCTCCGGCCACAACTGGGTCCAGGGCCAGGGCAGCGGTCCCCGTCTCAAGGGTGACGATGACGATGAGGAGGAGAAGTTTGACGCCATGGGCAACAAGATTGTGTCGACCAAGAAGAAGGCCAAGCTCACCAGCTCCGAGGCCCGCAAGAAGAAGAAGGACCGCATGGCCCGTCGCAAGCGTGGCGAGGAGGTACGTTTATCACACCCACCCCTTTCTCTTTTGCAGCTGCTAACATGTCTATCAGGTCTTCTCCGACGAGGACGAGTAATTGCCCTGTTCACGAGAATGACGTTCATGCCTTTCCTTTTCTTCGGATATCCAAAAGCTCTCGGGACCGGTTAGCATGGCTTGGCATCTTGGCTTCCTTTTTCTTTGTTATGTGATGATAGTCCCTAATTGTCTCGAGCGATACACGGCCGTCATGGATGTATCTGCGACAGCTCTGGAACGGACTTGGCTGCCCGAGGAGTGGAGACCCCCGGGCGGCCGGTCCAAGCTGTCCATGGCTGGAGGACAAGATACCCATGAGGATGCGGGAGGGTTGTTCTAGAGAGATAGACCGTGCGATAGATCGATAGAGGGAGATCTTTTGACCTACTCGCTTTGTGTGTGTGGTGTGTCTTGTCATTTTCGTGCCATGAAGTTCTCAACATGTAAGGGGGGGATTGGATTGCCATGGGGCGTGTGCACTGTGGTGGCCTGTGTTATAGCGCACACCCCCCTCTGTGCCAATGGCCCTGCCACAAGGGCATTCGAGTCCTCCCTTCCCGTCCTCGTCGCCCAAGACCAAACAAACTCAGCATCTCTGCCCAACTTCCTCGACCCCATGCGCCTTGCCCTTCATTGTCTTGCTGTTCTCAATCCGTATCCCACCTTGTGGCCGACAAGCCACCTCCTCCCTCCTGTCCATTAGGTACTCACAAAGACACAATGCCTCCAGGCAAAGCAGACAAGCCCAGCCGCCGACCCGTTCAAGGGACGCGGCCATCTTTGTTCTCCCATCACCTTCGACTGTCGGGTGAATCGAGGTCTCTTCCAGGATGCTTCCGAATCCGGTGCCTAGACGCAAAGAAATGCCCCTTTCTCGTGTCTTCCTTTGTCGGGACACGCTCGAGTCCATCGTGAGGACGCCGTCGTGTTCCCTTCCCCGCAAATCTAAGAGTTCGACGACTGGGAAGGACATCTGCCCACAACAACTACCGCTTTTCTCGAGATCCCTACCCAACATTTACCTACCATGTCGGACAGCGATGCCTCAGATCTGGACTCGCAAGCCTATGGCGGCACTGGGGTCATCTGGGACTCGACCAAGGAGAACGAGGAACTAGGGCGCATCGAGGACCACTCGCGCCCGCCCCTCCCCGTGAGCCAGCAGGATCCAGGCTCCAACCTTCCGACAGGCACCGGCCTGGACGGGGAATGGACGTATGTGGAATATATTCCGCGGTGGACGGCGCCCGATTGGAACGATGACAAAGTCATGACCACTACCGAGAACAACATCGTCACCAAGATTCCTCGCCGCGACTACACCCAACTGGTCCGCCCTGCCCTACTCCCTCGAGATGACGTTAGGAACCCGACCCCCTATGCCCGCCGCTACGGCATCCACCCCGACGACCACGGGGGCCGCTCCAAGATGTCTCCTGGCTTTTCAGATACCCGCTGCGTTAACCTGAGCCACGCTCAGATGACCGGCACTGGAGTTAAAGCCTACGTTGACGCCGCGGACCTCGATCAAGCCATCAGCAAGTGTGGAGGAACCGTTTCCCAGTTCCTTGAAACCGTCAAGAACTTGCCGCAGCATCCAAAGTACGAACCGTGGTTTGCCATGCATCGGCTGTACATGGCCATCAAGGATGATGAGGACTACCAGAAAGTTATGTTTGATGGCTTGACAACGGATGAGGTGGGTGTCCCACGCCACTGGACGACTCGGATGTGACGTTACTGATACATGGACAGAGGATCAGGCACCAAATCCACTCTCTGGAGCCCGAGTTAGTTAAACAATCAACTCTCAGCGGCGGCCTCCATCCGCAAGTATCCCTCCATCTTGGAAAGCCTACCTACCTATGCATATTGGCTGACAGGTTGTCCTACACATAGCTTCCTGGAAAGAGCTAGGTGGGCCTCCACCACGTGGCGAGGGGGCGATGAGGACTCGCCAAGATTTGTGTTCAACCTGTGTGGAAATCGGGGCGAGTACACTGCTGTGAGTCCCTGTCTTAACAACTTGTTTGGTTCCTCGGGGCTGACCCCATACAGGAGAATGAGCTCATCTGGGCGGCTCTCCAGCCCGCACTACATCTTGTATCAAACATTCTCGGCAGCAATCATCCTGCCTGGTTGGAGATACTGGATCTATACAGTCGCCGTCCAATGGATTCCGCTCGCGAGCCAGCTGTTGCATCCCCAGGGAGTGGACCCCCAGCGCCCAAGGTGCCCCTGCAGGCAATATTCGATCATTTCTCTGGCCCCCCGGCCTCAAACGACGTTCGGCGCCTCCGAGCCGACAACAGCTATAACGTGATAGCGGCTGCGGCGGAGTTTCTTCAGGATCACCTCTCGCTGGAGCTCACGTCTGCTTTGTTTGACAGTGGGTTGTGCGATGGTGCCTGGGGCATCACTTGGAACGAGTCTGCCGGCTCGTCCGATCCTGCGGATGCCACAATCAAGATTGAACTGGCGTCCGAGATGATCTGGCCGTTGCTGGTGCCGTCGTATACCGTGGCTGAAAAGGCGACGACCTCGGCGATGATTGCGAGCACCCTGCTGCATGAGCTGGCAGTAAGCAACCAACCCCCTTTCCTCGCTGGATAGAAACTGATATCCTACACAGCATGCTGCCAACATGGTTGTGAATGTCTTGTTTGGAGAATGGGAGAAGTATCGTGACCAGATACCTCAGCTGGCCGGGCTGAACTCATTGGATCCGCAAATACTCGCTGCTTTCAAGAGAGCTGCCAGCTCGGCAACACACGTCAGAGACAACATTCAAGAAGCATTCTATAGATACGAACAACGGAACGAGCTTGGCTTCGCCTTTGAGAATCAGGTATGTCCATGCCCCCCGCGTGGACTTAACCGAGTTGACAATGCCATTAGATTTGGGGCGGCCTGATAGACGAAACGATAGACACTACCTCCGGCGCTTTTGATCAGATGACGTTCCGACCACTCGAGCCCGGCTTGACAGAATGGCCAATGAGTAGGGGGAAATCACATGGCAACAAAAAGGACAAGGAGATCATCCTGATCGATCCTCCCTTGCCGGTCGACTCGTTCACCAAGCCTCTTCAGGCGACGGATACCGGGAAGCTATTCCAAAATAGCTTTTGGGAAACCCAAACCGCCAAGTTTGGTCATCGTGCACTGAGGCTAGGGGCCGCCGACGTAGGCGTCGTCACCCTACAGCGAGCTCTCCCCCGAAAGATGGACCGGGTCCAGGCGCTCGGCGTCTCCAACAATAAGTTTCTAGACAAATCGTTGGAGAAGCTGAAACGTGCAGGCTACGCAGTCGTTTGCATGTACCTGAAGGAGGTGATCAAGGATTACATAGGCGCCACTGCCATGAAGACCCGGATGCACCGGCAGGCCGAAGTGTGGCCGTCTCGAGACACCGAGCTTGTGCGTCTCTGGACGCTGTGCATCAATCAGTCCACCGCGCTCGTGCGGTATTACCAGCTCGTCAATTCGTCCGACGAGGAAAAGATGGCTGAGCTTGCTCGGCAACAGCTGCCTATTACACTCGACGAGTTCAAGGAGCGTCTTGTGCGGTATACCTACGATGTCATGAGCAGACTCAAGTTCGCCAGCATGGACCTCCACCAGTTCTTGATGGTACAGATCCAGCAGACCCAGCACATGGTTGTCGAGTACCTGCAGTTCGGACCGGTTGCCCGAACGGACCTCTACCATCAGTACATGAGGTGGGTCCATAACCGACTCGAGGACAGTTATGAGAAGGCCGCGACCAAGGTGGCAAGCTCACTGCAAGCGGTGTGCGGATATTTCCAACAAATGGCAATCATGACGACAGAGGGGGTCGACGTGCTCTCAGACACAGCCAACCAGCTCGAGCGAGACGTACTCCTGTTCCAGAAGGCCCGGGAATACCTGACAGAAGCCGTGGCGAGCCAGGCCCACGGCCAGGTCCCACTCTTTGCGTCCCTCCCCCTAGCCGCTTACCAGAAACGCAGCAAGAACCTCGAGAGACTCGCCTTCCGCGAGCTCACGCACATGCCCACGGGCATCCGCGCCATGGTCGACAAGTGCTTCGAGGTTCTCCGAATACAGCAGCCCTCGAAAGAGTACCTGGCGCAACTCAATGCCACTCTGGTCGCGCAGCTGACGAGGGCCCCGCCGCCGCCCCCGGCCGGCCAGCAGCCGTGGCACACCGCCCAGAACCAGCCAAAGCCCGCCTCGGTCACCAACATGGGCGCCACCGCGCTCCCTCCTCTCCAGCCCCAGCTGCACGGTGCGTTGGGCTTCCAAGGGAATCCACAGGTCCCCGCCCCGGCCTTTGCCGTCCCCCCCCCGACCTGGGGCACGTGGGGCGACAACGCCGTCAACAAGGGCAGTGTCTCGCGGAGCATGCTCTCCACCATGTTTGGCGGGGATACGTATTATAACCAGACTCTGGGCGGGAATAAGAGGGGGAATGATGAGTTTGATGAGGACGAGGACATGCCGGGGGGTGGGTTGCCGGCGAAGAAGAAGAAAAAGGTTAGTATTATTGATTTGACCGAGGATTGACGTATGGTTCCGACCTTTGGGCCTAGTCGGCAAAAAAGGGTGCTGGAGCAGCGGCATGAGGGAAGGGGACGAAGTAGCGTATCTGGATATTTCCTTGGATAGGTTTGATGGAGTTGGCGTTATTGTAGATTCATTAGTGTTTTTTTCCTGAATTCCGGTTGCATTTTCTCCATCGCCTCACGATTTGATGCTGCAAAGTCAACAAACCCCCTGCCAAGCCGGCTCCTCCCCCCGGTAGCCCTACGACCCCACATACACTCCAGCTCTGGTTTGTTTGTTAGCGCGAGACATTCGACGCTACGGCCAAGGCCCTGAATAAGAAGCCAGATACCTTTCCCTTGCCCAAATAGAACCCAAGGTCAGAGCCGGATACCTATATTTCTGCTAACTAGGTCTCGAATTCAGAGCCGGATACCTCTTTCTCTACCAATCAGGCCCTAAAGTTAAAACTGGAGGCGTCTGGTTTTATCGTTCAGGGATCGCTTCCTTGGCAAGAGGTCTCGCGCTAATAAATAAACCAGGGCTAGAGTGTACTCGTGGGTCCGTGTATTTAAACGATCCCACTCTCCTACGGAGAGTAGGGGATAAAATTAGCGGACAGGTTAAAATCTTACGGATAGACCTCTACTAGTTTTGGGCTGTAGATCGTCCCTAGCGATTGCCACAACCTACTTTTAAGGACAATAGTTCTACTATAACAAAAGCCGTGATAGTTATACTTGGTGTTTTGGTATTTGAAGGTCCCTAGATATTAAAAATAGTAAAATTAAATATGTACGGTACGATCTGGCTAGCTGTATATAACTGTAAATAAAGCCCCTAATACTGCTAACCCCCCCTTACTCCGACTCGCCTATAGACTCTGTTCTAGCCCTCTTTATAGGTGGCTGACTATCCTTTATATCGCTAGATTCGGGGTACCTATCGCTGTCGTCTGCTAGTACTGTTGCCGTAGTTTAACTCGCCTAGTGCCGGCGATAGCCTTTAAATAAGGACTATATCGACTAGTATGGGTTCCGTTACCCCCTATTAGTTAGGGACGAATCTAGTTGCTATAGAGGGGGCCTATCTTCCTCCGAATTAGATACTACTAGAGTTATCTCCCTATCTAGTATAATCTCGGTCTTTTTCGGAGTCTAGGGGAGGGGGGGGAGCTTTATTAGCGGCCGTTAGAGCGACCTAGGGATTTACCTTATTCTAACGTCGACGATTATCGCGCCCTGCTTCCTATTCTTCGGCGATAGGTAGAGGGGGTAGTTACGGTCGAAAGGAATAAAGTCCTCCTTACCTGTCGCTTTAAGGAACTCCTTAAACGTTACTATATATATTCTAGCCTTATTTTTAACCTTATTAGCCGGTATATGTTTCTAGATATCCTACTCGGCCTTATACTACTTTTCGAGGTCCTTGGATATATAGGCGGCCTATCGGATCTACTTCTCTCGTTACCGCTTAGCCTCCTTTTACTCTAGTATTTCTTACGTATAACGGAGCTTTTTAACGGTTACGTTAGTAATTAATAGGCCTTTAGGGGGTACCTTAGAGCTCCGCGCCTTCTTAGTAGCTAGCCCTTTTAGCCTTATACGCCTATTAAGATTAAATTCTTCTAGGTATTCTATAGCTATTTAGCCTTCGTTAATTATACTAGCGATATCTTTAAAGGCCTCGCGAGTAGGGGAGCTAAATAAGTAGGCGTATTTAGTTAAGATACTTTCGATCCCTCTTTTAGTACTAATCTATCTACCTACTTTAGGTAGTAGACTTAAATAGGCGGCCTATTTTATAGCCTTGTATCGCTTTTTATAGACTTAAATAATAAGGTTGCGGTTCGGCGGAAATAGATTATTCTTCTCGAAGCCTGTAATAATATAGGCTCTTGTAAAACTGGTATTAAATATCGCTTAGAGCTTTATAACGAACTAGTTCCTGCTAAGGCTTAATTCTCCGGTCCGAATAACCTTACGGAGTACCTTTTAGTACGCCGCCTTTAGGTATTTAAATATACTAACATCTATAGGTTGTATAAAGTAGGACGAGTAAGGTAGTAAAAATAGGAGTATAATGTCGAACGCTATGTAATACTTATATAGGTCGAGGCTATAGTACCTAGAGAAGCTATCTAGTACGAGGAGGCGATAGATCCGGTCTTTCTCGGGGGTCCGGCGGCGAGTTAATCGCTCGAAGGGTATAAAATCCGTATCGATAAATTAGATATCCTTTTTATCGTTAGCTTAGTCTAGGTTATAGCCGAACTACTTATTAAAGGTAAGGCCTTACTACCGAACCGTAGTATACGAGGCCTACGAGTATCGGTTAAAGTAACGGATTTAATCGAGGGTAATCTCTATATTATTAAACGCCGTGTCGGACCGCGCGAAAGTAACGTTCTCGTCGAGGGCGAAGTCTTTATTACCCTAGGTAATGTTAGGCTACTCTTTAAAGATATAATAGGTAGGGATAGAACTGTTAATTACGTTGCCGGCGCCGATAAGAGTTATAGACTTTTTATTATATAGGTCGACGACTTTAGCCTGTAAAATAGTACTATTAGGGTATAGTTTAATATTAAGGGTTGTTTAGAGAGATATAAACCTTTTATTTCCTTTTTATTTTAATTACTAGTATTTGGAACCTACCGTTAACTATAGTAAGGCGGTACCTTATCTTATCTACGTTCTAGATACTAGAAGTAACTAGGTTGTATTCCTTAACCGCCTTTTTAAGTAGGTCGAAGAACTTATTAGTACTTTCTACGCGTTATTCGGTAAAGAGTCGCTTCGCCTCGACCGGCTAGATAGTAGTAGTTATTAGGACTTAACGCGGGGCTAACCGCGCAGGGCGACCAGACGGCGTACAAAGGGCGCGGACGGGGGCCTTAGACTACTACCCTACGCCACGGCACGCTTAAAGGTAGCGACGTAGCCGTCTACCGTATCCGGATAACCTAAAGCGACTACTACGGTATAATAACAAGGATACTAGAACGATACGGGCCCGAGTACCGCTTCCGGGCCTTAATACTAACTTATAATACGAAGGACGAAGAAAGGTAAGATAGCTAGAGAAGGAAGAGATAAAGGGGGTAAGTTACTCTATAAAGGAAGGGAGGTACCCCTAAGTAGGCTTGTCTACGAAGGGGGATTATCGGAGGAACTTAAAAGTAGCGAGGAAGGGGAGGGGATATTAGGAGCCCCTTAAGAGAAGTATAAATAAGGGATAGCTAACCTTTTTCTAAAGGGGGAGGCTAGAGTTTAATTTACTATCTTACGTAATTATTACTCGCGCGCCCCGTTTTTACTAGTCCTAGTTACTCTAACGTATATATTTTCCTTCTACCTTATATATTAAACTCTTTACCTTACTTATAGGAGTCGGACCGGTAGGATAGTTAAGATACGTCGCTAAGTAGTTACCCTTAAGTAAAGTACGAACTCCTTTACTAATAATATTATCGATAGCGACGCCGATATCTCGTTAATCCTAACTACCCTTAATAATAATTCGGTAGCTATATCTTCTTACTTACTTAACTTAGGCTATACCTAGCGTAAGCGGAAGATAACCGAGAAAAGGACCGAGTAAAGTATTTACGAGGACTTAGATATCGACTAAAATAACTTTACGAGTAACGCGCGTAGAGGTTTAATAGTACTTATTAATACCCGTTACGCTTTAGTTAACCCTAACTATAAGGGAGATTTCGATAAGAATACCGTACGGGTTAAAAATAAGTAACCCTCGCCTAGCTTATTAACCTTTTCCGATAAAGACTTCTTCGCCGACGTATATAGGCGTACCGAAGTAGTTAAATATTAACTTAAAGAAGCTTAAGATTAACTCGAACTTAAACGACTTAATTACCGCCTACGGACTACTACTAAAGCTTTAGTAGAAGTTATAAAAGGTTTATTAGGAACTTTAAAAGAGAAGGAAGCCGTTACCGAGGTTGTAAATAATACCGTTAAACTTACTTTTAAACGACTTACTATCCTTATTAGACTAGCTATCCTAACTACTATTATTAACGGTCTTTCGGCCTCCTTTATAACCGTCGTCGTTAGTCCGGAGATACCTATTACCGTAATTATTATTATAAAGGTTACCTTCGAACCCCGTTAAAGCGCCCTTTTTAAAGCCCTTATTCTTATCTACCCTACTTATATAGGGTAGGACTTTACTACCCTTTATAATTTCCTTTATAATTATAAGACTAACTTCTATATCTATACTAACTTACGTTTTAATAAAAACCGAGTTACATACGTAGTAAACTACCTTAAGGGGGCTTTAAAGAACGCCTAAGTAAAATATATACGTAAGTAGTAGTATTAACCCGGCTTTAACCTTAACCTTATATCCTAGTAAGAGTTTATCGATTTCCTAGAAATAAAGTTATTAAATCCCCGGACCTACGTTCTCTCGGCTATTAATAAGCTTAAAAGGGCCTTTTAAGAGCTTAACGAAACCGTAGCCGACTTCTAAGACCGATACTTTAACTTAAAGGCTAAGCTCGGACGCTCCGAAGACGACGAGCTACGCGTAGTACGGCTTTTAAACCGCTTCTGTCTAAAGATCCGTTAAGTAATTAAGGTCTAAAGGGATATCCCCGAGACCTAGTAGTAGCTTATAAACCTCGCTCGCTACGTAAAAGAAAGCTAAAGGGGCGTATCCTAAACCCTTAGATTCTCTAATAAAAGACGTAATTAAAGGGGTAATAGGGGCTAGCTCCTTAACGTAACTAGTATAAGTACTATTTACCCTACTTATACTAGTAGTAACGCGAGGAACTAAGATACGCGTCGCTAGTAGGAGTAGCCCTAAAGCTAGACTTTAATATATAATATCCCTATATCCGTATAGCCCTAGCTCCGGAATAAAGCTAGAGTTACTTACTATAATTATAAATAAGTCGGATACTACGTTAATAAATACCTTACCCCTAAGCTATATATAGCTAGCTTTAACTTTTAGCGAACGCTAGGAATATACTATAACTATAACTAGCCTAGCTATATCGCGCCTAACTACCCTACTATCGTATACTAGAAGTACTAGTAAAAGAAGTATATTGTAGTTAAGTACCCTATAAGCGGTATTAATACCTTCCTAGTCTTTAAGAAGGAGAGTTAAGGGCGTAGGGAAACTACTTTAATAAAGGAAAATAGCCTATAGATTAACCTATAGTATCGAGTCTTTTACGACTAATACCCCTATAAGGCGTTTATCGATAACGGCTTATAAGTAAGTATTATAAATATAACTATATTAAAGAAGCTTCTATAACTTTACTTATACGATCCGTTTAAGGAGGGTATATTTATTACCCCTAGACCTACCTTTTAAGGTATCGCCGAATCTATTATAGAAAACCTTAAACTAGTCGAGCTAAACGTATATACTATAGACTACTAGGGTATTTAGCGCGAGGTACTTATAACC
Source organism: Podospora conica (assembly GCA_030685255.1). Classification (NCBI taxonomy): domain Eukaryota; kingdom Fungi; phylum Ascomycota; class Sordariomycetes; order Sordariales; family Podosporaceae; genus Podospora; species Podospora conica. The sequence continues at coordinate 241,997 of MU839438.1, read as the reverse complement.
TTCGTATTAGCTAAGACCGACGTTTTCGATATTATACTCGGTATACCCTAGTTAAAGTTAGTTAACTTAGCTATTAACTAGCGAATAGGTAAGTAGCGTTACCGCCTCCGTACTAGCGACCTCTCCGCTTATAGTAATAATAAGGCGCTTAAATATACCTATTATATAGTAGCCTTACTTATTAAGCCTATTATTTACGCCTTAGTACTTTAGCCTAAGGGAGAAATAAATTTAGATCCTAAAAGTAATAAGGAAGTAGATAAAGAAGTAACTAAGGCTAAGCTCCCTAGCTACTACTAAGAGTATAAGGACCTATTCGTCCGTAAGAGTATTCCCCGTATAGATCGAGAGAAGATAATCGAGTACCTTATTAAGCTTATCGACGGAGTAATTCCGCTATAGGAGCCTATATATACATTAAACTAAAATAAGCTAGAAATAATACGCGAGTAGCTTATAAAGGCTAAGAGCTTAAGATAGATCCGCCCGTCTACTAGCCCCTATAAAGTAGTAGTCCTCTTTATACCTAAGAAGGAGACCTTAGTTTAATAGGCGCGGCGAGAAAGTAAGGGGGAGAAACGCCTTATATAGCTCGTCGTAGATTACCGTAAACTTAATAGTATTACTAAGAAGAACCGTACTACTCTACCCCTAGTAGGGGAGATACTTAATCGCCTTGCCGGAGCTAAGATCTTTACTAAACTAAACCTTAAGGACGCCTACTACCGGATTTAAATCCGAAAGGGCGATAAAGAGAAGATAGCGTTCCGTATACGCTATAGCTACTTTAAGTTTACGGTACTCTCTATAAGCCTAGCCGGCTTACTAGGAACCTTTTAAACTTATATTAACTAAGCGTTCGCGGAGTTAACGGATATAATCTACGTAGTTTATCTAGATAATATCCTAATCTATAGCCCCGATAAGACCTTATATATTAAGTATATTAAGTAAGTCCTCGAGTAGCTTAGGTACTAAGACTTTTACGTTAACGCGAAGAAATATAAGTTCTACGTTACTAAAGTTAACTTCCTTAGCTTTATTATTACCCTTTTAAGAGTAACGATAAAGGACGATAGGATCGCCGCTATTAATAAGTAGCCGGACCCTTAAACTATCCGAGATATACGGATATTCCTCGGCTTCGTAGGGTTTTATAAGCGTTTTATTACTACGTACTTAAAGGTTATAAGCCCTTTAACGGACCTTTTAAAAACCGCTAGTAACCGACTCTTCTAGATAAATAACGAAGCGATAGTTACCTTCTAAACCCTAAAAAAGCGTTTTACGAGTAAGCCTATCCTCCGATATTTCGAGCCGGCTTTATAAACGAGAGTTAAGACGGATACTTTTAGGAAAGTAGTTAGAGTAGTACTATCGTAGCTATATAACGACGGGAAATAATACTTAATTACCTACCGATCCCGGAAAATAACTCCGGAAGAAATATATTAAATAGTCGGCGATTAAAAGCTATTCGCCGTTATTAACGCCTTTACGTACTAGCGATATTACCTTATAAGTACCGCTTTCCTAATAATAATCTTAACTAACTATTTAAACTTAGAATTCCTAAAAATTAAGAAGAAACCTACCCTTCGGTAGTTATATTAAAGTAATAAGCTCTTTAAATACGACTTTATAATTAAGTACTATATTAGCGTTTTAAACCTTATAAATAAGCTTTTATATAGGCTAAACTATATAAGGAATAACGATATCTTTACTTAAAAGGACTAAAGGATTTACCCGTTACTTAGCTAAATCGAGCGAGTAGTTAAGGAAGGGGAAACCTATATAAGGGAAGGTAAACCTAAGGATATCGCGGTTATAATATTTATAAGCGATATTAATAAAGGGTACCCGTTACTTAAGTAACTTAAGTAAGTTATAAAGGAAGGATCTTTATACTTTAAGAAGTAAAACCCTTAGGGAGCGATAGTAATAACTATCTAGGGAACGAGACCCTAGAGGGTTAGTAGGAGCCGCTTAAACGCTTACTTAGTAATAAAGCTCCGAGAATAGCGAGCTTAGGGAGTAAGTAAGCTAGTAGAAATCGAGGAACCGCCCGTTTATTAAAAATAAACCTATACGAACCCCTATGATAAAGCTTCCTTAAAGGCGTTATAAGGCCTAAGGAAAGGTCGGAGTAACGGCCGAGGGGAATAGGAGGGTACTATTAAGCGTTAAGAGTACCGGGAAGCCGGTAAACTAGATACGGCTTTAACTCCGTTAGCCCGATACGTAAGTACGTACGCTACTCCGACTCTTAAGTACCGCCTAAAGGTTAATAGGCTTACGAGTACGCCTTTTAAGGATAACGGTAACGACCGATAGTACTTTAAGTTAATAGGATTAAAAAAGGATAACGAGGGATATAAACCTAGGTTTCGAGCTAAGTATACGTAATAGCGAAGGCTATTAAGCGAGGAAGACCGTAAGGAAGCTAATCTTAAGTAGGTATTAGAAATAAAGCGTTACTTTAGTTTAAGGCTTATAGCCGTTAACGGAATATAAGAGGATAGTTTAACCCTAACGAAGGAGCTAAAGAGTTTTTAACCTAGGGAGGGAAATAGTATAGGAGAGTAGGCGAAGTACGATAAACTATAGTTTATTATTAAGGGGGCTATTAATAAACGCTTAAATACCCCGTTAACGGATACTATAAGGAAGGCGTAGTAGGAAAACGCTATACTTTAGTAAACCTAGAGTAACTATAAAGGATAGTAGTAAGATAAGTAGACTTAGGACGATAAAGGTATTATCTTTTACTACGGCCGCGTATTCGTCCCCGAATCCGTAAGGTAAGCGGTCCTATAAAGCTACTACGACGTAGCGACGGTAAGGTACTTCGGAGTTAATAAGATATAATAAATTATTATTAAATACTAAGCCTAGCTAGGCTTAGCTCGAGAGGTATGTAACTATATTAACGCTTATAACTTATACTAGAGAACGAAGGTAAGGAGGTATAAACCTTACGGCTTCCTAACGCCTTTACTAGTATTAATAAACCCTTAGGAAGATATTATAGTCGACTTCGTTATAGGTTTACTAGATATATACGATCCCTATATAGGCCGGATTTATAACGCTATCCTAGTTATTATAGATAAGCTTACTAAGTATGTTTATTATCGCGTTATAAGTAAGCGCCTTAACGTTAACGAGTTTATAAACGTTATATTTTATAATATCTATAAGGATTTCGGACTACTTATTACTATTACTTTAAATAAAGGAAGCCTCTTTATAAGTAAGTTTTAATTAACTCTATATATATACCTAGATATTATACGCCGTTTAAGTACCGCCTATTATCCCTAGACGGATAAGTAGACGGAGCGGTAAAACTAAGTACTCGAGTACTACTTATAGGTATTCTATAGCCGTAAATAAGCCGATTAGGCGGAAAGGTTAGTCCTAATAGAATCCGTTTACAATAACGTATAATACTCGGCTACTAATATTACGCCGGTAAAGCTTTTTTTTAAGTTCTAGCCTAAAATACCCGTAAACTTAACCTCTAAGTACCGATACTAAGTCCCCGAGGCGTATAACCGGCTCGAGGGTATAGAATAAGCGAGAGTCCGAACTCGAAAAGCCCTTTTAAAAGCTAACTAAACTATAACTAAGTATTATAATAAGGGCCGGATAAAAGTAACGTTCGAGGCTAGATAATAGGTATAGCTCTCGGCTAAATACCTCCGTTAACGCCGCCTTAACGGTAAAATCTCGGATAAATTCGTAAGCCTTTTTAAAATAATAAAGCTTATAGGCGATAAAGGAATAGCTTATAAACTAAACCTACCTAAAAGATATCGAATCTATAACGTATTCTTTATCTCGTTCCTCGAACCCTTTAAAGGTAACTTAAACGAGGCTTTTAAGTACTTAACGAAGGTAGATATCGAGAACGGCGAGTAGGAGTAAGAAGTAAAAGAAATCCTAATATATAAGGGTACCGCGAGTAGGAGATACTACCTTATTCGCTAGGTAAACTATAGTAACGAAAAAGACTTATAGGAGTTAGTAGTAAACTTAAATAATAGGGATATAGTATACGAGTACGAAGAAAAGATTAAAATAACTTAGTTTAAAAAGGATTTAACGAAAAGGAAACGAATAGTTTAATAGTATAGTAGGGTATAAGTAACGGGGAAGGCGTTTAGGGGATAGGAGTTTAGGTATTATTATTAGAATTATTTTTATTAGAATTTCTAATCTTAATCGGCGTTTTTAGAATTATAACGTAGGAGTATAGCTAGGGTAGCTATCCCCGGTAGTAAATACGAAAATTATAAAATAATCGTAATACTAAAAATAGTAGAATATAGTAGAAAATTAACGAAATTACCGCGATAACTACCTCCTTATATACCTTATATATACCTAGCTATAGCCTATCCTAAGCCTATAATACCCCCGATATTTCCTAAAGCTTTCCCGTTAAATCCCGGCCGTAACTTAAGCCTATCCCGAGTACTACTTACGTTATACTTATAGGCGCCTACTTAATAAAAATTAGTAAGGGAGTCCTACTACCTAAACTATAGTTAGTAGCCGAGCCGGGTACTTATAGTTACGGGATAAATTATTAGTAATATTCGAGTATAACGGAAGTAAGGCGGGTATATACTAGAAATTACTTAAACTTAGAACCCTTACGGTTAGGAGTAATAGGAGAGAGGAGTTAAAATATAAGTTAGTAATCGAACGTATCGAACTAGTAACTTAAGGAATACTTACGAACGCGGTTATAATCTTCTTTATATAACGACTATTAAGGCGAATCTCCTTTAAAACGTTAATATTAATAGGACCCTACTCGATAGTATCCTCGTTACTATAAAAGGGTGTCGAAGAACTAACGACTATGCTACGTATAATAACGTACTTCTTATAAGCGTAGAGGGCTTAGTTATAAAAGATAACGACCTAGGTAACGATACCGGTAACCTCGGACGTAGGAGTAGTCTCCTAACGGGCTTAAAGTTAAATAATACGCCTAAAGAAAGACGTAGTAATAGGACTAAGTAGCTATAATATAAGTTAAAATAAGTCTTAAGGACGTAACTTTAAAGAAGGGGGATATATATTAGCTAGTAGTTATAAGAAACTTTAATATAATACGTATACCGTATACCGAGACTAGCCTACTTATAGTAACGGCGAGCGATATCCTTACGAATCTTGTAATAATAGGTAGTATAGATAAGGTTAGAAAGTAAGCTACGAGTAGGCTTATTAGCTAGGAAAGGAGTCGGGACGCGAATATTACCTAAGAATACCCTATTTATACCCCCGCCGTTAAGAGATATAAGTTAAAAACGGAAGGCGTCGTTATTTTTACCCTAAAAACGTAAAAAGTTAGTAACGCCGAAGTAGTAAAAGAAGTAAACTCGGATTATATACCTAACCTAAAGGAGTAGTATTATTATTAAAGTCTTATAATAAAAGGTATAAGTAGTTAGTAAGTTATAAAATCGAAGCTAGGAATATATAGTAAAAGTAACGCGTTTATAGGGAGGACGGCCGTAGCCTCGACTAAACGGGATTTTAAAGGTTTTCTTAACGGATTAGCCTATATTAAAGCTACGAACGAGCGGGTTAGTAAAAGCTAGAAGTAAAGAGATAAGAAGAAAAGAACTTACGAGTAGGCGTAGGGCGTAAGAAGCGGGAGCCGAAGGTAAGTAAAGAAGCTAAGAGAACGTAAGTTAGTAGTAACTCGAAGGAAGAAGGAAAGAGGAGAAGGCTTACTAAGCGTAGGAAATAGGCGGCGTACGAGGAGGTAAAGAGCTTAGGTATTAGAGAAGAGACGGGTTAATAACTAAAGAAGAATAAACGTTAGTAACGAAGGTAGTAATAAAGTAACGCTAACCGCGACGAGAGTAGTAGTAAAGTAACGTTAATAGTAGAAGTAGTAGTAACGGTAATAACGAGGTTAACTAAGTAGTAGGAAGGAAAGGGTAACGTTAACGGAGTAAATAGTATTACTAACTAAACGTAGTAAGTAGCGGTAAAGTTAAACTATTTAAAGTAACGATCGTTAAGTAAAGAAGAGGAAGGGAAAAAGCTAGAAGTAATAAGAAGGTAGGGAATATATACTAGAATTATAAGGCGGCGCGGGGGTAGATAAAGAATATTATAAGATTATAAAAGTAGTATTAGACGAAAAGGGTAAAGTAAAGGCGGAAGGGGAGTAAGGCTTACGTAAAGCGCGAGGTAGTTAAAGAGAGAAAGAAAGATAGGAGGAAAAGGTAGGAGGGGATAAGGGTTTATATACGAACCTTACGCCGTTAAATTTTAAAAGTACCCTATAGTAAACGGGTAAGGTAAGTACCTTAAAGGTAACGACGAGTAGGAGTAAAAGGCCTAACGAGGGTAAACAAGCGTTAAAGCGCCTATTAAACGCGATATTAAATAACTTACGCGAATAAGGGATATAAAAGTACCCTTAATATAGGATAAACGGGTAAAGGTATACTATTAACTTACTTACCTACTCCGAGTAAGTAAGAAAGATAACCCCTCTTAACAAGTATCCCCGGGGTACCTTTAGAAAGAGGGACGCCCTAGTAATCGGGTAAGAGTAACGGAAGTAATTAGGACTACGGTACTAACGGCGCTTAAGAGTAAAGAGCCGTAAGATTATAAAAAAGATAACCCTTAAATCCTACCTTTAAATAGTAGCGATAATTAACCTTATAAGGATAGACTAAGTAGTAAATATATAAGGAAACTCCAGGCTATATTATAAGAAACCCTTAAATACTATAATAGGACCCTTTTAATATTACGGCGAGTACCTTCTATATAAAGGGTTCTTACTAAGTTATAATATAGGAAGGTATTAAAGGATAATATCTATAAAACTAACGATTAAGGAGCGTACCCGGGCCGGTAACCTACCTACCTTAATAAGAAGGGGCGTTACCTATAAAGATCCGGATAAAAGCTATTAAGGCTAGTAAGGCCCGTAACCCCTTATCGAAGCCTAGACTTAACGCGTACGGTAAAGGAAGATAGCCTATAAAGGGCTTCCCTAGGACTAATAAACCCTTTAACTAAGTAGTAACTTTAAAACGTAAGAGGCGGAGGAGTAGTATAAGTAGCCTTTATCCCTCCTCGCTAAAGCGAGGAGGTATAGAAAGTATAAAGGGAAAGGGTATGGCTAAGTAATGTAAACTTAATTACTAAAATAAGAGAGACCGACCTTACGAAAGTACGGCTAAGTAACTTAACCTCTATTATAAACGATAAAGAGTACGATATAAGATAGTAAGCCGGAGGAGCTTAGCGAAAGCGTAACGAAGGCTTCGTACTACCCGCTTAAAGGGGGAGTTATATAAGACTATAGCGAAGAGGCTCTTACTAATACGGAGCCGAGGAGGAGTGATAGAAGCTAAAAGTATAACGAAGGTAACGTTAACGCTACTACCGAGATAAGCTCCCCTATATAGGGAACTTTAAAGTCTATATTACTACCCTAAATATCGAGGGTTTAATAATACCCTCCTATACCGCCGTAAGAGTATAGCGAGGGTAACGTTCTTTATATTAGTAGGAAGCGCTCGTTAATAGCCGCGGCGAGGAAAGAACTTACGGTATTAGTAGGAAACGCTCGTTAATAGCTACGGCAAGGGAAGAACTCGCGGTACTAGTAGGAAGTACTCGTTAATAGTTACGGTAAGGGAAGAACTCTCTATACTAATAAAACTACCTAAGTTCCGCTTTACGGTAAGGGTAACGCCCTTTCTACTCGTAAAAGGCGCTTAGTAATACCTAAGACCTCGAAGCCCCCTACCTATATAGCCGTTAAGATATAGCCGCGAATATATAACGGTAACTAAGGCCTTAAGGATAAGGCCTATAAAGGAGGAGGATTATATTAAAACTTAACATAAGGCTAACCGCGTAGGGCGACTAAACGGTATATAAAGGGTACGGGCGGGGGCTTTAAGCTACTACCCCACGCTACGGTATACTTAAAGGTAGCGATATAGCCGTCTACCGTATCCGGATAACCTAAAGTAACTACTACGGTATAATAATAAGGATACTAGAACGGTATAGGCTTAAGTACCGCTTCCGGGCCTTAATACTAGCTTATAATACGAAGGACGAAGAAAGGTAAGATAGCTAGGGAAGGAAGAGATAAAAGGGGTAAGTTATTCTATAAAGGAAGGGAGGTACCCCTAAGTAGGCTCGTTTACGAAGGGGGACTATCGGAGGAACTTAGGAGTAGCGAGGAAGGGGAGGGGATACTAGGAGCCCCTTAAGAGAAGTATAAATAGGGGATAGCCGACCCCTTTCCAGAGGGGGAGGCTAGAGTTTAATTTACTATCTTACGTAGTTATTACTTACGCGCCCCGTCTTTACTAGTCCTGGCTACTTTAACGTATATGTTTTCCTTCTACCTTATAGTAGTATCGAGTTAAGATTAGGTTTACCTTTAACGCTGGAACTAGTACTTAGAAATAGGTAAAAGGGGGGGGTTGTTGCGAGCTCGGAGACGGTTGGTAGCTGCCTTAATTACCTCTTTAAAAGGAAAGGAACCGGAATTAATTAGCTAGAGAGTATAGGCTTCTAAGGAGGCGTCTTCGGCGGCGGAAATAGCTAAAGGGCGGCCGGCGAGGCGTATTATAGTTACCGGTAATCCCCTCTCTTTTAGTAATTAGTAGTACTTGCTAATACGCGATTTTCCGACCTTAAAAAGGCTAGTAGTATAGCGAATCGTTAGTTTGGTAGTACTTTTGCTAGTAGAAGTAGTCGGTCGGATACGGGCGACCCTATAGCGGCTTTGCGCCTGGAGTAGCTATCGCGCGGCTTAGAGAGTTCGGGGTTCCTTTATCGTATCTTCGGATGGCTTAGATCGAGGTATGGCTGCGAGGGACGTGTTTGTCGGAAATAATAGGTTAAATTGGTGGTTGAAAACGAGTTGTATTACGGTTTTGGTGGTGTATCGTATACAAAGTCGGACGCGTTTGGTTGGGAGGTCTGTCCGTAAGATTTTGGCCTGTCCGCTAATTTTGTCCCCTACTCTCCGTAGGAGAGTGGGATCGTTTAAATGCACGGACCCACGAGTAAAAAACCGCCGCGGCATGAAAAATCCTGCATCGTCCATACACTCCAGCCCTGGTTTGTTTGTTAGCGTGAGATATTCGAGGTACTAACCGAGGCTATATACTGTTTGATACAGGGCCTTAGAGATAGAACTGGATACCTATATTTTTGCTGACGAGGCCCTCGAGATGGAACTGGATACCAATATCTTTGCTGACTAGCCCTACAGATGGAACTGGATAGGCCTTGAGGTTGGAACTGGAGACGTCTCGTTTTGTAGGAGAGGTCTGGTTTCCTTGGCAAGAGGTCTCGCGCCAACAAATAAACCAGGGCTGGAGTGTATTGCCGCCATCCGGACTCCGTACATATACCCTACATGCGACGAACTCAAACATCCAAGACCTGGCACCTCCAACGCCCGGCTAGCTCAATCGGTAGAGCGTGAGACTCTTAATCTCAAGGTTGTGGGTTCGACCCCCACGTCGGGCTCAATTCCCGATGGCGATGGAGGGTGTGTGTTTCTTTTTAGCCTTTGCTCTCTCCTCTCCCCTCCTTGTTTTCTTCTTTTTTTTTTGAAGTGGCTGCGAGATGGTGAACGTCACTTCCTCAACGTTGCCTCCATCTTTGGTTTGGAAACATACGGGCCCCGCTCCCTTCCCCGCATACAACAGAGACGAAGGGAAAGAACATATGCCGTCTCCCTTCTCACTTGACGTCCAATTTCCCATACGTAGCAGTACGGCAAAGAAATGGGAAGTCACGACGTCGAGGTTTTGGGATTTTCTAAAATTATAAGCCCCCCCCCCCTCGCCAGCAATCTTCCAACTTTTCTCTGCATGCTGCCTCTCATTCTCCACGAGACATCGTTGGCGCACCCCGCCCTGGCCAGTCACGAAGAAGCATTCATATCGAGGGAAGAGGCGGATGTCAGAGTTTTGGGGGGCTGACTGTCATTGCTTCCTAGCTAACGTCCGACCTCCTTCACACAGCCATCATATCCTCTGTCCTGTCCTGTGTTCCAAGCATCCTCTCCAGAAATCACTGCTTGCTAACGAGTCCTGTTTCCCCCTTCTCCTTTCTGGCACCCCAAGAAGATACCCAGTAGGTAGCCATGACCACACACCATTTACGGTGATGTCCCAGAAGGGAATATTACTCCCCCTTCTTCTTCTCCTCCTCCACCTTGGCCGGGTCCGAGGTAGGCGGGTCAGGCAGCTTCTGCGCGACCTCCTCGGCCTCGGCCTCGAGCTCGATCTCGCTCTTCTCGACTTCCTCCCAGCTCTCGTCGCCCGAGTCGTCCTCTTTCTTGTCCTTTCCGTTGGTCTTGGCCTCCGCCTCCTCCGTCTCCTCCTCCTTTCCGTTGGCGGCGGCCTCCTGGCCCTCGACGACGGGCGGAAAGAAAAGCCTGCGAACACGAATGTCAGTCATCGCCTCGCCCACAAGAAGAAGAAGGAACACTGACGGCACAATCGCCAAATAACTCCTCCAAACCTCCTCGGCCATCCAATTCACCAGCACCACCTTCTCCAGCCCCTTCCCCCGCCCCTCCTCCAAAAACTTGCGAATCGCCGCGCACTGCACCGCCGCCGCCTCCCGCGCCGGATACCCGTACACGCCCGTGCTCAGCGCGCTGAAGGCCACCGTCCGGCACCCGGCCTCGACGGCCAGCTCGAGGCTGCGCGTGTAGGCGCCCGCCAGCGCGCGCTCGCTGCCCTCGCGGTCGCCGCGGCGGTACACGGGCCCCACGGCGTGGATGACCTTGTTGCAGGGCAGGCGGCCGTAGGCGTCGGTGATTTTGGCGGAGCCCGTGGAGCAGCCGTCGAGGCGGCGGCAGGCGGCGAGGAGCTGCGGGCCGGCGGCGCGGTGGATGGCGCCGTCGACGCCGCCGCCGCCGAGGAGCGAGGTGTTGGCGGCGTTGACGATGGCGTCGACGGGGAGGGTGGTGATGTCGGCTTGGAGGAGGGCGATGGTGTTGTTCAGGGTGGCGGACGGGGTGGGGAGGGTGGAGGGGCCGAGGAGGGTGGGAGGGGGGGTGGCGGTGGGGGAGGGCGGGGAGAGGCGGGAGGTGGCGTAGAGGGTCGTGAGGGTTGGGAGGGGAGGGGACATTTTGGTGGGTGTGAGGGTTGATTTGAGGCTGTTGGCGATGGTTGGGAGGCGGGACATGCGGTGGTGGTGTTGTGGTTGAGGCGATGGGGGGAGGGTCGCGGTGGTGAGGGGTTCCCCCGTTCAGAGAGGGGTTGAGTTTTCTGGGAGATGGAAGAAGCTTTTGGGCTGGGGCAGTCGAAACCTTTATGGCTGTTGATGGCAAGCTTGGGGAAAGGTGAATCTCGCGGTCGCAAGGCTGTGGTGGGGGTTCACGGCGATGACGAAAGCGGGGTGGTTCCTGGCTTGGCGCGACGTGGAAGAGTAGCTCTCCATGTGATAAGCTTCATTGAGCTTTACACTGTACCGATGGAGGCACAAGCAATGCACTGTATGCACAAGGGGTCCATTCATGTACTGTGGTAGTTGGTGGACAGCTGGAAAATAGCACTCTGTGCTCCTCTCAACTTTGTCTCCAGCGGCCGGACCGGGGTATTTTGATCCCGCATCAAACAGATCTATCCCAAGGTGTCATATGTGGCACGGATGGAAGAATCATCGAGCTCGAATCAAGGTACAGAATATCTATAGAACTAGATGATGGGATGAAGCTCTGGAGAACCGCGTCGTGTAAGCTGATCGAGGACTTGCGGCAAGAGTGGAGCTCCGGTACCGGACCCACAGCCCTTGATGCATGAACAGGGCCCCTTATCTTATCTAATCCGAGACGCTGCACGGCACCCCTCCAGAACATCAAATCTCGACCCCTCCAAGACTCACGATCGCGTTTGAGTCATCCTTTGAATCGCCAACAAACCAACACCAATAGACCGCCCATTGCGCAGACAAGGCCACGGTCTTTCCCATTCTACGACAACCCGACCCTCCACCCGATTGAACCCTTGGTCCCAACACAACACCGCCCACCATGGCCGACGCCGTTGCCGATGCCGTGGCCGATGCTGCCGCGAAGCTCAAGCTCACCGAGCCCGCCGCCGAGAGCGGCCCCAAGCTCCAGCTCGATGAAGTCACAGGCGAGATGGTAAGCAAGGGCGAGCTGAAGAAGCGCCAGGCCAAGCGCGCAAAGAAGGCCAACCAGGCCGCGAAGCCCGCCCAGCCCGCCTCTGCTCCCAAAGCCGCGCCCAAGCCAAAGGAAGAGGCCTCGCTCGACCCCCAGGCCATGTTCAAGCAGGGCTTCCTCAACGACGTCTACAACGAGCGCCCCGTCAACCCCGTCGTCACGCGCTTCCCCCCCGAGCCCAATGGCTTCCTCCACATTGGTCACGCCAAGGCCATCGCCATCAACTTTGGCTTCGCCAAGTTCCACGGCGGCAAGACCTTTCTGCGCTTCGACGATACCAACCCCGAGGCCGAAAAGGAGGAATACTTTACCGCCATTGTCGACATGGTCCACTGGCTGGGATTCAGCCCATGCGCCCTCACATACTCGTCAGATTGCTTTGATCGCCTGTACGAGCTGGCCGAGAAGCTGATCACCCTCGATTCCGCATACGTCTGCCATTGCAATGGTAAGTGGCGATGTTCTCTGTCTACCTCGCACACTAATATTTGTGGATAGACGAGCAGATCAAGGCCCAGCGAGGCGGCGAAAAGGGCGCCAGCCCCCGATTCCGATGCGAGCACGCCGAGCAAAGTGTCGAACACAACCTCCGAGAGTTCAGGGCCATGCGCGACGGGAAATACAAGCCAAGGGAGGCGTTTTTGCGCATGAAGCAGGATGTATGTTGCCAAGGATACTGCCGTCTTGTGTGGCGGAGGCTGACAGTCACAGATCACCGATGGCAACCCCCAGATGTGGGATCTGGCAGCATACCGCGTTCTCAACCAACCTCACCACCGGACTGGCGACAAGTGGAAGATCTACCCGACGTACGACTTTACACACTGTCTCGTCGATAGCTTTGAGGGCATCACGCACAGTCTCTGCACGACCGAGTTCTACCAATCGCGCCAGAGCTACGAGTGGCTCAACCAGAAGCTCGTCGAGTACCAGCCCATGCAGAGGGAATACGGAAGGCTCAGCATCTCCGGGAGCGTTCTCTCCAAGCGCAAGCTCAAGGAGCTGGTCGACAAGAAGATTGTCAGGGGGTGGGACGATCCGCGTCTGTACACTCTGATCGGTGTCAAGAGGAGAGGAGTCCCGCCTGGTGCCATCTTGGAGTTTGTCAAGTGAGTACGGATCTCCAGAACAAGAACTCGGTCTAACAAGTGCAGCGAACTCGGCGTCACGACCACCAACAGTATCATTCAGATCACCCGTTTTGAGCAATCCATCCGACGATATCTCGAGCGCACAGTACCGAGGTTGATGATGGTCCTCGAGCCCGTCCGAGTTGTCATTGAGGACGCAGAGGACGCAGACGAAACCGAGGTCACCATCCCCTTTTCGGCCAAGAACGCGGCAATGGGAGACCACAAGGTCAAGTTCACGCCAAAGGAAATCTACATTGACCGCTCCGACTTCCGTGAAGTCGACAGCAAGGACTACTTCCGTCTTGCTCCGGGCAAGACCGTCGGACTGCTCAATGCGCCCTTCCCAATCAAGGCAACAAGTTTCACCAAAGACGAGACCACCGGAAAGGTCACCGAGATTCGCGCCGTCTTTGACAAGGAAACCAAGAAGCCCAAGGCCTTCATCCAGTGGGTGGGCTCCGATGGCCGCAAGGCCGAGGTTCGCATCCACCAGCCACTGTTCTTGTCCGAGAACCCGGCGGCGGCGGAGGGTGGTTACCTCAACGACCTCAACCCCAACAGCGAGATTATCTACTCGGATGCCCTCATCGAGTCCGGGATTGATGAGATCAGGCGACGGGCGCCCTGGCCCGAGGCTGCCGGCGAGGACAAGCTCGGAAAGGGTGGGCCGGAGTCGGTCAGGTTCCAGGCCACCCGTGTTGCTTACTTTGTACGTTTCCCCTCTCCTGTCAAAGTTATTCTGCTAACAGACCTAGGCTCTTGACTCGGACTCGACGGACGACAAGATTGTGCTCAACCGGATTGTGTCTCTCAAGGAGGACAAGGAGAAGAGCTAGCTGGCTATCTCTGTGGGCAAGGGTTGGACAATGGTCAAGTGTGGTATTTCTTATGGAAACTAATGACAGCCATACCTATCTAGACGGCGGCACCACCAGGGGCCAGAACATCATGTCGTGTTCCACCTGTTTATTATGTTGCCCTTCTTTCGTGTTCTTTATCAGCCGCCCGGGGATACCTGTAACCCATTTCGAGCCTGCGGTTGGAAGAAAATCCCGAGGGCGATGTAATGATGTGTCCCAGAGGTATTCGAGTCGGGTGACATCGGGCCCCAACGACGAACTCAAGACGCGCCAACCCCGTACGGATTACTAAGCTCGAGTCTGGTTGGCCAGATAGCCGGTTGCCTAAGGGACCGATGTCGCTTCGGTACACCTCACACCGCTGGTGCACACAGTAGGCGCCTGTCTTTCCACGACGATCAGTGCCCAGCTCCAGACCTCAACCCTCTTCCAACCCAGACGAGCAGACAGCAGCTGGCGACATGGACAGCTCGGGGGTGACCGATGCCTTGCGCAATGAGCACGATTCAAAGGCATTTCGCCACCTTGCTAATACACAGTTTGCAGCCAGCATCATCGCCATGCCAGATTTGACGTCTTCTAATCCCCACATTCCGATGATTCCGTGGTGGAACGAGGAAGGGCCATGGTATAAGGTCCATGATGTTATTTACGATCCCCAGGGTCCCGATGCTACCCTGATGCGCGGCTGCTGGATACACCTCTCTGCCAACAACGTAAGTCACCGCTGGACATTATCTTCAACATCGCTAACGGCAATCCACAGGAGATATGGATTCATGTGCGTTCCTAGCCACCATTCCACCGCCCCCCACATGGGCCCATACCCACCATATTCAAATCTAGGATCTCATGAGAAAATTGAAAGTCGGCTTTCGAGACGTGACCAAGTACCGGGACAGAGGTATAGTTGCCCAGCGGCGCTTGAACATAGCGGGTACCCAGCGAGACTAACAGTCAGAATTTCTGACAGGAGTCGGATCCATGGCCGCCATCAACCTCCATTTTGTTCCTCAAGCCACGAGAACACGAAAATCTCCCAAGCTTGTTGCCTTGTTTGTTTGTTCACCTCTCTCCACCGCCACGTCCCCTTTCGCATTATCCACCATTCTGCCCGAGGTATCAAAGTTAACAACTGCTTAGATGCCAGTACTAGGCTATACAACACATGGAAATCGAAAGCGCCTCGCCCAAGCCTTCAGAGAAATATTTGAGGCAACCAAGAACCTTGAACAACCTCGTCAGAAGACAAACTATACGGCAGATGAGGCGCTTCTGTTTGGCTATCAGCTAACTAGATATCCGGCTCTTCCCCGCCGCCGGCAGGTCCATCCTCGACAAACTCTGGACCGCTTTGGCTACAGTATGCTCACTTCGACCGAGACCAGAGACAGAGATCAGGTTTCATACAGATGGGCGGCAAATGGAAGGGGGCAGTCTCGGAAGCACAGCCATCGACCCATCATCATGGTGGACCAACTGTGGCTTTGGATGCTTGAAGACGGTAAACCTTTCGTCTCATCAGGGGTGCAAACGGACCATCGATATTAACAATATTCAAAATAGGGACGCTTATTACGTGTCGCCATGAACCGCCGTCATCAGAGAGTCGCTATTGGGCTCGATCATCTGATGAATTTCACCGCAGCGTTCTATCTCGATCCCTCGATTTGCTTACAGGCTCTGAGACCAAAGTGACGACACAAGCACTATCTCACTCAGTCCTGAGTGAGGTGATAGACTTTGGTGAGCAATGGGGTCCCATGGACTTTCGCTTCCAAGACGGGTTCAGAGCATCAATCAACCGCATTGTAAGTCAAGCCCAACCCGATCTGTATCTGACTCCCACACTTACCGATTATGTTTCATTTTCAACCTGTCAGGTGGAACTTGAAAGTGGCTTGTTTCGTCGCTTCACAGCTGCCACCAAACTGTCTCACGAAACAAGGGGAAAGAGCGTCAAAGAAAACGACGACGATTTCTTGAACCGGTCCGACCTGGAGACGAACCTCCTCGTCGAGCTGATGGACATCAAGGACGAGCTGAACACCATACGAACAGTGCAGACGCAGCAGCGGACCGTCTTGGAAGAGCTGCACCGAATTTACCAAGGCTCTCCATTCAAAAAGGATGGGGACGCTCACTGCCTACTAGACGAGCAGCTGGACGGCGAGGAAGAAAAGTCTCGTAACCTGGGACTGATGCGCAAGACGTTTGAAGTCTTGGAGAAGAATGTCGCCGTGGTGGAGAGCCTCTTGGCCGACGCGGAGAAAGTCCAGAGATCAGTTGAGAGCTTGCTCACATTCAAGCAGATGCATGCCAGCACCATGGAAGCACGCATGCGTCGCAAAAGAGAGGAAACTGCCGAGCGGTCGGAGAATGTATGGGACCTGTTCCTCTTGGAGAGTGGCTGCTGACCAAGTACCTGGACCAGACCTTGAAAGCATTCGGTCTCATCTCGCTGCTCTTTGTAAGTCGATAGACCCCCGTCGGGTCACATCGGTGCCCCCAACTGACCGCTTGCTCCAAGCTGCCCCTCTCCTTCGCTTCGAGCCTCTTCGCGCTGGACGTCGACGTCTATCCCAAGGATGAAGCAGGCGAGACGGCGTGGCCTATTCGCCAAGTCATGGGGCTGATATGTAGGTTATATTGCATACTATATAGGTACCCTCCGCCGCCGTGCCCCTAAACTAACCCCATTTCTCCAGTCGGCATCTCAGCCGCCATCCTCCTCGTCCTCGTCACCTCCTCTGTCTTCATCAACGAGATCCTAGCCTTCTCCCACCACTGGCGCCGAAAGCTACTGGCCCCCACCCCCGCCGCCACCACTCCCCCAGGTCCCGCCAAAGCCACCATCCCAGCCTGTGACTCCGACTCCGACTCGGAACCTGAATCTGAAACGTACGAAGACTCCGAGGGCTCAGAGCGCTGCGTGTCCTCCGACCACGTGTACCTCTCGGACGACACGTTCTCCAGCTCCAGTTCGGATGCCGAAGATGAACAAGGCGGCGCGGCCGCGGGGCCGAGCGCTCAGCCTCCGCCCCCGCCCTTGTTCATGAGCGCGGTGGATCGGCTGATGGGACGGGGGCGGCAGGAGGCTGCGGGCGGGGATCTCGAGAAGGGGAGCGTTGTGGAGGTTGGGGCTGCTGCTGGGAGTAGGACGTCGGGTGAAAAGGCGCAGGGCTCGAAGGAAAGGATCTCGGGGGCTAAGGCCTATGTTCCATACCAGCCTTTGCTCTAGTATTTAGCCTATAGCCGTGAGGGGCAGAGACTGCTCTCCCCTAACACTACATATTACCTTTTTACATCTTCACCTTTTCCAGTCCTTGCCAGTCCAATAGTGCCACTATCCCCTCGAAAAGCTAGACGGTAAAATCTTTCATGTGGTCCGTCCGTAAATAAGAACCTCTCAATCGGGTCCGCTGGCTGCCGTGAAAGGTTAGTTAAATGCCTACGGAGATTCCGTAAAGGATCCGGGTATTAACGACTTACAGCCATAGATTGAAGGTTACTTATGTTCTCTGTTGTGATTGCCTTCAATCCGTTTCCTTCCCTCCATAGCGGGACAATATCCGAAACAGGGATCATATTACGAAAGTTGTCCTCGCTGCTAAACGAGTAGTTAGTTTTGATCGAGCTTTGGTCGGCTGCGACTTTAAGTTCCTCTTAATAAGCTTGTCAGCACCTGTTGCGACCCAATCGTCACTGCGGGTTAACTGGGCTTAGCCCTAAACGTACCGTTGGAATGACTTGGAACGGTCTCCCAATCCTCGTTCACCACCCCCCCAACGGGATTTATTGCTTGTATCTCGGGCACCAGAGGCTTCACATCAGTGGGAGGCGGTAGTTCTAAGGATCGTTAGCTAAGCATATCTCGACGCGGCTCACATGGAGTTGACATGATTTACCCATTGATTCCGCTACCGGTCGGAGCATATTTAGCGATTCTAATCGCTGAGCAATATCGACCACCAACTCATCAGCGTCAGCCATATCGTCAGCTTCATTGCCGCTTTGGAGTACTAAGCTTTCGAGCTGGCCTAGACAGGTTCCTATTTCGGCACCTATTTCCAAGGTGAAGTTGGGCTGTTCAAGTTCATTTTTCAGGGCATGAAGCGCTTTGTTTAGATCGTGAAGGACCGTGAACATGGCAAGCGAGCTGGTTTTGGCAGATGTTTCCGTACAGCGACGCATTGCAGTCGCAATAAGGGTCGGCAGGTGGCACGGCTCGTCCCAATCGATGTCTTCTGATATATCCCAGCTGTTCTCCGTCGTTGAAACACCTAGACCGGTGTCTTGTTCCACGGAGGCGATTTTGTTGGTGTCGTCTTCAGAGGCATTGGAGCCTTCCCACGGAAGAGCCTGGAGCGCGAAGTCATGCAGGTGTTCGGCAATATGCGTATCCGTCTCGGGCTCCTGGAGGGACGCGCCTGCGAAGCATAAGGGGCATTCGACCGGTGGGAGAACTGTTCTGCAGCTCATCTCGGCAAGGTTTTGCAGGTCTCCCGGGTTAAATTCGCCTTGATGCGTGGTCGTGACATGCTCATTCCACCCCTGCTCGTCTTTGAACTCAAACTGGGCCGGTGATGCTGATCCAAGCCAGCATGCATCACAGATCCAGCGCGTTGTGCTGTGGAAGTCTTTGAGATGCTGCTTCCAATCCTGGGAGGTTGTGTAAAGGGCTTCGGCAACAGGACAATCGACATAGACACAGATATACGGGCTCAGATCCTCGGCAACATGGCCGCTGCAACAAACACCCTGTTAGACGGACATGCCCTCTCCATGTCTTCCCCGACCAAGGGGGGGCTCACGTACCGCCATCTTCCATCCTTCTTCCCTGAGTACGTAGCATCGAGAAGCTGCGCACAAAAGGGACACCAAAATGAAGATCCTTCGCCTGCGGGGCATTTCGGATAGTTCTGTTTGAGAGCTATCTGGGTGCCTCTAGTGACGACCGACTTTGCCTCCGAGTCCAGCCGCCGGGAAATCTTTGGCGGGATAAAACTCGGCGCCAGGTCGGTGGCTTTGCGAGAAGACTGGACATGACTGTCCACATACTGCTCTTGAGTCTTCTTTTCTGGCAGATGGTCCACGCTGTGAAGTTGGCTCGGTGCTGGTCGGGGCTTACTACCCTTCCCTGTAGCTTCTTCTGTTGCGGCTGTGGCTGCTGCAGCACGGTCCTGCTGGACCGTTTGGCTTCCCGCTTTTGCCATCTTTCGACAGTATTCATCATAGTATATGTCGAATCGATTCCGCCGAGTCAAGTTCGCCTTAATAAGCCGTTCCTGGACCGGGCTCAGCCTCCGTTCGCTGGTTAAGAACTTCCACACCTTCCCAGAGGTTCGTTTTTGAGTAGTGGTATCGCGGGGCATCCTATTATATAGGTGCATTTGAATGGGCCCCACAAGGATCAGACTTCGCAGGAATGCTCGGAATTCTGCCAGGTCGGCTTCTCTTCCGGCCCGGAGCTTGTCTACCCGTTCGTGTCTGAACTTGGTGCCGGCTTTTCGTATGGCAGCAGAAATCTTGCCCAAGGAATCTACCGATGATTTGATGTAGTAAAACTGCTCTCCGAGCTTTGAGTTCTCATCAGGCAGTCTGGGACTCAGTCCACTTTGAGCGTTCTCGGGGGTGACTTGGGCTGTTTTCGGCGGCCACTTTGGTAAGCAGGGGCTCTTGGAAAAATATATCCTCAAACATACCATACGCGACACAATTCTGCAAGGACATGACCAGGCTGTCGAGAAGGCTGATAAAGAGGTCGCGCACGTCATCTCGGGCCCGTACGCGATAGTCCAGCGACGACCGGCCGATCCTTTCTGCACTGATGCCGAGGGACCACCAGTTGAATGTGGCAGACATCTTGTCAATGAAGTCTCCTCCAGATAGGACTCGATACCTCTGGCAGTCCTTGAACAGAGATTGGCAGAGTCGGGCCCTGGCTGAGATCATCCTCGCATCGACACTCTGAGAGGCTGCCAGTGATTCCGGCAGATTAATGCCCCCAGGCTTTTCTTTCTTGTGTACGGACTCCATTTTCCATGATCCCTCCCTCCCCGTTGAGGAGGAATCGGGAGTGTCGACTCGGGGGGTGCCTCTATTTGGGGTGGTGGTGTTTGATGACGGGACGAGAATTTAGGGTTGACAAGGATACTGGCCGCTGTGGCAGGTCGGACTTTCGATGTATATCGTCGACCTGGTTGCTGACGAAGGTACCTAGGCAAGGAGGGAAGAAGAGGTCAGGGTCTGTGTGGAGAGAGAATGTTGTCCCTTTACTGCCTTCGGGCCTGCTCGCCCCCCGCGCTCCTTATCTAATCTACTATCTGGCATGCTACCTATTTGGAAGGAGGGGTTCGGGTGTATACAAACCGTTGCGTGCGCAATACATGGCGCAAAAACTTAGCTGTACTGCGAAGCGAAGAACAAACACAATCTCCTGGCTAGGTAGGTACCCGACCCGGAGTTAGTTTAACAGCACATACTTATATACATTAGTACTACTAGTAGCTGTATAGAATTAAAACCTTAGAGAAGACGAGCTTTAGGCGGTTCAAGATCTTGGTCAGCCCCCACCCGAGAAGATTACGCCTGCTCTTTCGCTTTCAGCGCTATCCGGGCGGAGAACCCCGCACTATCTGTTAAACTGCACGTATTGTATTGATCGAGCGTATAACTAGAAGCGAGAGAGCCGTGGAACCGCAGAAGTAGGCGATAGCCAGATACCCCCTCCTAGGGGGTAGGCGCCAAGGTATCTTGGCGGCGCCCACTCTGGCCAACTGATCGCAGGTAGCGGATCTACACACAGAAACCTTTATTCCGATACACCCCCCAGGCTCTACCAATACTCTGGTAGAGGCTAAAGCTTAAAAATCCTCCAAATTACTACATCTCGGCTTTCCTTTAGTATTATCCTCCGTATATACCCCTAGTCTATTTTTCCTCCATATATATACCTAATCCCTTTACCTTATTCTACGGTATAATATCCTCCCTCGAATTAATCTTCTAGTCTATTAACGAGGGCCTCCGTGATCTTAGGGAGAGTTCTCCTTTTAATATAGTCCTTTATATCGACTACCCTAATTATCTCTCGGAACTATAGGAAAGGTTCCCTACCGAGGGCCTTTATTAAACCGTCGGCGATTATCTCCTTTGTAAGGGAGTAGCTTAGGTTAATAAGCCTACGATTATAAGCTTTACGTAGCTAGTAGTTATAAATATTTATATACCTTAACTTAATTTATAAGGTAACTACCTCCTTAGTTATTAGTCCGATCGTTTAGGTATTATCGTAGAATAGTTAAAGCGCGTTATCGTTAAGTATAATCCCTAGCTTAGTAAAGAGGCGTTTAGTAAATATAGCTTCCTTATAGGCTTAGGCTAAAGTAAGGAGCTTTACCTCCGTAGTAAAGGTAGTAACGGTATCCTACTTATTAACTCGCTATCCGATCGTACCGCCGAAAAGCTATATAGCTAAACCTTATAAGCTACAGCGATCTTACATATTATCGGTAAATAAGGCGTCGCTCTAGGTAGTAAGGTTATCCCTACCCCTTATCTTAAGGGCGAAGGTCCGCGTTAATAAAAGGTATTCGATTACGTAGTTTATAGCTTAGTAGTACTTAGGCCTAGGGTTTATATTAAATTAAGTAAGGCGAGATACGGTAAAGGCGACGTCTAGCCTTATAATTATAGCGGTATAAAGTAGTATACTAACTTTCCGCTAATAGGACTTAGTACTAGAGAAACTAGACTCCCTAAGGTAAGGGAGGAGCTCGGAAACCGTTATTAAAGTAACGCGGTACCTTAGTAGATTAATAAAAAGCCCTCGTATCTTAGAAATATAGTCGTATTAGCTAAAATAAAGCTATTTATTACTCCGGTCGTAGTAGATAGCGATCCCTAGAAACTACTAAAGGTTATACCCTCCTTAAAGGGCGTACCGGTCTCGGATTAATCTTATAGCCGCGTATACCTCCGGCTCGTAAGCCTTCCTATAGGTTATAACGATATCGTTAACATAGAAAAAGATAATAACTCCTCCCTTAATCTAGTAGTATGGCTCGTAAGGAACCGGAGTAAAGCCGTTAGTCCGTAGGTACTCCGTAAAGTAGTATTACTATAGGAGGGGGCTTTCGCGGAGCCTATATAAGGCTTTCTTAAGTAGTAGGATAGTATTACTATCCTTATAGCTAAGGGGTATTCGTATATATACCTTATATAGTAACTCGGTATATATAAAGGCGTTAACGACGTCGTATTACGTAAGCTTTAAGTCGAAGCGAGCGGCGATAGCTATTAGCGTACGGAAAGACTTACCGGCGAGTATCGAAGCGTAATTATTCTTATAGCTATTCTTAGCCTATTAATCGCTACGGATAACGAGGCGAGCCTTTACCTTTTAAAGCTACCTATTCTTACTAAACTTATAAGTATATACTTATATATAATTAAGGATCTTATACCCTTTACCGGTTAACTTAAAGTACTTTTCCTACGACCCTATCTCCTTATAACTCCTTATATAATCGTTTATAGCTTTAGTAAACTACGAGCGTATAGGGTAACGTAGGTATTCTTTAAAGTTCGCTAGGGCCGGGGGAAGATCCTTTCTGTAATAGTTCTTATTAGCCGCCGTCCGATTAGGAAGAGAAGGACCTCCGCTAGGTTATTCTAGAAAAAGGTTACCTCCCGCCGAAGTAGGAGGGAGCCGCTTATTACTAAGTTATTTTAAGTAAGGCGGCGGATTACCGCTAGGTTATTCTAGGGTTTTAGGTTATTCTAAAGGAGGAGAGTTACCGCTAGCCGTCGCTAGGGAACGAGATCGATTAGAGTTAAGTTATTTTAGATAAAACGATAAATCGCTACTAGGTTATTTTAAAGTATAGTCTAAAGCTATAAGTTATCGCTCGGCCTAACGCCGTCTTTAAGGGCTAAGCCTAGAGTAGTCGAGATCGCTTTTAAGTACCTCTTTTAAGATAGGCTATTCCTTATACTAAGCGACTAATATAACGGTTCGCTTATACTCGAACGCTACGTATAAGCTACGATCGGTAGGCGTTAGATCGTTATTATCTAATTCTATATAGTATAACGTAGGGAACGCGCCGTACTACTCGGCTTCTCTATAAGCTTTATCGTCTTATTTACTTAGATAGTTTTCGGACCTTTATAGGGAGTAAAAAGCCGTTATTAAGATAGCCTTAGCTAGCGGAGGAGTCGCTCCTAAAGATAGTAAGGGCTTTAGGATAGTCGTCTATATAAGGTAATTAGTTTTATAAGCTTCTTATAGTCTATCCTCGCCGTTAGCGATAGGTTACTAGAATTAGTCTATATCTAGTACCTCCTTATCTTCTTTAAGTAAGGGTAAAACTACTTCTCCGATTAGAGAGAGGGTAGGGGATTTAATCTTATACGAGGCTATTAGCTTAGCTATCTCTTCGTCGGTAATAGATAGTAGCTCGTCCGTAAAGGCTTTTTTAAAGCTATTAAGGAATTCCTCCTTATTAAAGGTTACGTCTCGTACCCTAATTACCTTATTAGTCTTTAAGTTTTATACTTTATAGATATTAGTCCCCTTATAGCTAGCGAGGTATCCAATCTAGGCGTTAGGCTTCGTCTTATAAAGGCGGTTCTTCTATATAAAAGCGTTAGTCGTTATAGCGTATACGCGGTAACCGTAGTTCTAAAGGTACTTAAGGGCCGGCTTACGATCGGAGTAAGGGATACCGTCTTATATCGCGAGTCGTAAGTAGAAGGCCTTATAAGGCGTAGTTTAGTCTAGCCTCCTAGTCGGTATTCGGTTGTAAAGGTATACTATAGCGGTATATATCTCGGTTTATAAGGCTTCCGGAAAACGAGTAACTACCCTTATAGTTCTAGCCTTTAGTTTAATTACCCCCTTTACGTACTCCGTACCTCCGTTTTAGGCTTAAGTATAAGGGGTGTAGGCTACTATTACTATCCCCTTAAAGTCCTAGAACTCCTTAATAGCCTTCGACTTTACTACCTCCTCGTCTATCTCGATCTTATAGGGATAGATAACGTATTATATAGCTATCTTAGAGAGGAAGGTTTTAAAGGCGGGGATAAGATATTCCTTATAAGTCTATTATATTAGAAAGGTAGTAAATACGTTACCTAAAGCTCTCTCGGTAAGTAATATCGCGGAGTTATACCCTTTACCGTCTAGGTAAAGGTCGAGGAAGTTAATTACCTATATATCTCCTACCTTATTTAGTAAGTTCTTTAGATCTCGGCGGATTATCCGATAGGCCTTAGATATACTATACTTTATATATTCGACCGTAAGAAGTTTACGGAGCTTTACCCTCTTAGTATTAATAGGTAAGTACGAGATTACTATAGTACTTAGGTATTTTATTCGGCCGTACTAAAGCTAGGCCGGTCCGGCGCTAGGCTTCCTCCGAACCTAGTAGTTAAATACCGACTTAGTAGCTAGGAGTACTACTTTAACGCCGGTACCCTTAACGGTAGGGTTATATTCGATTACGAACTATTTATACCGGTCCTATAGATAGTAGATAAGGCTACCGTCGGTTTATAAGAGCTCTCCCTAATTGGAATACTACTTAAAACCTATTTTATATAGCTACTTAAGTAAGACTACGTTATAGGCGAAGTCCTTATAGTAAGCGATATCTTTAATTACTAAGGGTTACTTACTAGTAAGTATATCTACCTTAAGTATTACCTTACTATAGCTATAGATCGGTATATTAGTATTACCGGCGACTATATAATCGCCGCGGGGAGCGACTCTATAATTAAGGAATCGAGAACGGTCGTTAAAGATATAGATAAAGGCCCTTAAGTCGAGGATAACGCTCCGGCGTAAAGGGTAGTACGAGACGTTAAAAACGACCGTAAGGAAGACGGCCGGGGCGGTCTTTACGCGCCGTACTAGTTAATCGTCCCTCTTAGCCGATTACTTATAACGGAGACTATCTACTCTTACCCTTAAAGCGGGGGTTTCCTTTAGGGTCTTTTCTACGAGGTACTTTATATTATCGCTTACGAACTAGTTATTAGGTCTTTTTTCGGGGAAGATATACTAATAATCCGTAAGCTTATAGAAGCTTCCGTACGCCTTATAACGTTAGTCGACTCTAACGCGCTTATAAAAGTTATTTAGTATTACGGTCCTAAGGTAAGAGCCGGCTTATAAGTTAAACCGGCTATCTCGGTCCTTTTACTTAAAGGCGGGGCCTTTTTATCTTCCTTCCCTACCGTAGTCTCCGTAGCCCCTCGATCGGCTACGGCTACTACCGCGTGTTAAGAAGGGAGATCCTAACTTAAACCCTTTCTAGCTATCTCCGGCCTCGTTATCGTCCCCTTAAAAAGCTAGGAACGCCGCCTTAAGAGGCCTAGTATTAGTTTTCTCGATAGTAAAGCGAGTTACTAAGGTTATAGTAAGTTTGGAGTATCCGATTACGCTAATATAGACTTCGGCCTATACCGATAAGAGATATCCGTTAGCTATACTCTTACTACTTTCTAACCTAATTAAAGTACTAAGTAGGTCGTCGAACTAAGACTTAAGCGTTACTACCTTAAGGAGGGATTATCTTATACCCTTATCTATAATAAACTTCTAGGTAATAGTTTACTCTACTATCTTCTTTTTAAATTTATTTAACGAGGCGATATAATTCCTATATTCCGCCCTTACCCTTTTATAAATAGTATTTTCGTAGGGTATATAGTAGGCCTTAAGGGCCGTATAGATCTTACGGAGACTTATAATATCCTTAATAAACTTATAGTAGTCCGAGGAGATCGTATTCTAGATCTAGGTATTAAGTTAAGTCCTCACGGTACGGATAGGGTAGTACTCGGCTAGGTCGGCCTTATACTCGCCTTAATTATAGTCCTAGTCGATCTTAGATACCTTTAAGATCTCCGAGAGAGTTTCGGGGACGCCCGGGGCGATCGGCTCCGTCTCTAGGGCGTTAATATACTTCCGGACGGTTATCTCGGAGATCCCCGGTAGGTAAGGGACCTTCTTAGTATATTTACCGGAGTTAAGGTACGGCTAGACCGGTTCCGGCGGTATTACGGCGTCGGAGGTTAGGTCGATATATTATTAAATATTAGCGCTTATAACTATCGCTTAAAGGGCGTTAGACTACTCCGGCTAGTCGTTTAAGCGGTTATACTTAACGTTAACGGCGCTTATCGTACTCGAGGTAGGATTTATCGCTTAGATTATAGAAATAGCTATAGGGTACGTTTACTATAGGCGGCTTAAGGCGATCGGAGGGCCGAGATCGCGTTACAGGTATTTCGGGTTCGTAAAGGGTTGTACCTATCGAAATAAGTAGTATCGATTTAGTTCGGTAGGTAAGGGTTTATCGTATATTTTCGCTTTTATCGCTTTAATTACGTAAGGCTTTTACGGTAGTTAGACTATTAATTGTTAAACTATACGTATTGTATTGATCGAGCGTATAACTAGAAGCGAGAGAGCCGTGGAACCGTAGAAGTGGGCGATGGCCAGATACCCCCTCCTGGGGGGTGGGCGCCAAGGTGTCTTGGCGGCGCCTACTCTGGCCAACTAATCGTAGGTGGCGGATCTACATACAGAAACCTTCATTCCGACACTATCCATCCTCACCCCGTCCATGCTTTTTCATGGGAAGCCAGAGCCTGGTCCTGGTCTTCAACTTTGCACGATACGAAACGAGGATTCGACCCGTTGGGCCTCTAAACTATTCCCCGGGACCCAGAGATGGTAGACGTGAGTCTTACAAGCCTGCCCTGCAAGGTCTAGACATGCTCTCGGAATCACCCCTCAAGTTCGCCCAGAAAGCGTCGTCGAAGCTGCAGGAAGTCGTGAACGAGTTATGCTCTCCTCCCCCGAACTCTTCCTATCACCAGTTTTGTGCAGCTATCCAGACAACGCTTCACCTGGTTGTTCCACGGTTTCAGGCGCTGCCCGATACCAGGATCTTCAGAAACGAAGCCTCTGAGTTGTTGGATACCCTCGAGACGCTTTGCCAGGTTAGTACTACTCTCAATCAATCCAGTGCCGCCAAATTCGCCACATCACTGCTGCCTTCTATCCACTCCTATTCAATGTATGTGGACTGGCCGGTACTAATCTCTGCCTACATACCTAGGTGCGACATACCAACGACTCCGTTATCCAACCGATCGAGACACCCGGACGCCGTTATCCATCTCTTGTACATCTCTTGAACGACGACGTGAGCGCGAAGGAAGCCATCAAGGAGTTTGCCAGGTGCGATGATGTGCGCGCCCGAAAACGGTTTCTTAAACGTCTGAAAGACTTTGAGGGCGATGATGAGAGTACTCCATGCTCGGCGAGCTCTGGGGCCCTTTCTTCGCTCCCCGATATCGTCGTGCAAGCCGAGAACGGGGCACCGCCCGAGTGTGGGAGGGAGATTGTGCTCCTCCACAGCACCCTCTCAACCTACTGCTTCTGCATCACAGAAACGGTCCATCGACCAACGGCCGCATGCATCCGGTTGAGGAGCAGCAACCTCGGAGACACCAAAGTCACCTTTGGCGTGCTATTCATGGGTCATCCCCATCAGCATATACATGGAGCCGAGACGAAGTACCCGCCCTTGTGGCAGGACACTGAAATCTCGCTGTACCGAACTGTGTCAGCTCCACCATCATCCATACCGCCCTAGCCGTGGCAGCATTGCTAACCTGTTCCATTAGACAAACCGGAGGTGGCACCTTGCCAGCTGATGGCCAGGCTCCCTTGGAGTTCGGATGCCCACCAGATGATAGCAGGTTTTGCTACTACATCAGCCTCCAAGACCAGATCGGGCCGGCACTTCTGCACTTCTCAGTCACCCAAGCACCTGTTGGCACAGATTCGGTTCCCATGACATCGGTTCCTGTGACATCGGTCGGCAAGGAAAAACTCGACAAAAAAAGGTTGTATATTGATGCCCTCCAGAATACTGATATTCCCAGAGCATGGCGTGCTCGCGAGCCCAGCATCTCTCTGCGGCGCCTATTAGAGACAGTTGCCCCAGAGGACTTCTCCCAAAAGAAGAAGGAAGTCCTTTCTGTCTCCTTGGCTAAGGCGGTATGGCAGTACTACAGCTCGCCGTGGATGGCCAGCCCATGGACGAAAGATAACGTCCATTTCATCTTCGAGCAGCGACGAACAGTCCGTAACGAGGAGCTTCAAGGCATTTTCGTGGACGAACCCCTCCTCTCGATTTCAATCTCGGTTCCCAGCCTGCAGAACACTGAGGTCCTCCCTGCCAGAGCCTCATTTGGAGCGGTTCACAAGCTCCCCAAATTACTCGCTCTTGGGGTGATGCTGATGGAAATTCAGTTGGGACATCCCATCCAGACACTTTACACCAACGTCAACTTCTCGCGCCACTGCGGCCTGGAGGGGATGGCCTATGCCAACACCGACTACAACATCTGCAAAGACCTCATCGAGAAAGGACAAATATTCATGGTCAAGGACACATCGGTTCCCCTTTCTACCCTCATTACAAACTGCATACTTCCCAGACAAGTCTTCATGCCACCCCGTGTCAAAGATTTGACCGACGAATGCATCCGACCTGCCCTCTACGACTTGGTCAGTCAGCTCGAGGTCTGGTCTTCCGGACTGCAGCCTGGCAATCTGCAGCCGTTGAGTTTACCAGAATCCATGGAACGAACCCCCTCCTCGACACAAGCAGCGCATCGGTGCTCGCCCTTGAAACGCCATGATGAGAAGCGTCGTTACTATGGTCGAACAATGGCCCAACTGTATTGCCCTCGCGGCCTTGGCTGTCATCCACATGCTGACTCTCTTTAGCACGAACTCGAGGACGACCGAGGATTGGTTCACTCGCATGCGCAGTCTCGTCCACATCCTCAAGGCACCGGATGAAGATGAGGACAAGTACAAGAAGGTCAAGATCGCGGTCCTCGACACGGGCGTTCATCCGGATCACCCAGAGACCCGTTACATCGAAGGCTACCAAGATTTTGTCACTGGAAATCACGACGTGAGGTGCGACAACACTGGACATGGGACGACTCTGGTTGGTCTCATTTTCGAAATGTGCGACTCCGCCGACGTGTACGCATTGAGGATTTTGGAGGATGACACTGCCACCGAGAAAACTCCGCAGCGGGCGGTTCTTGTAAGTTGGGCAGTTTCTGCACGGTCTTGGAAGGTTTCATTGCTTACAAAAGTCTATTCGATACAGGCTCTCGACTGGTGCATAGCGAACAACATTGACATCGTCTGCATGGCATGGGGCCTCACCAATGACGACGCGAAACTTTACCACAAAGTCCGGGACGCCTCTTGTAAAATGCTTCTAATCGCCGCCCCGACCAACGAAGGGAACCAGCACAGCATCCTCTATCCCGCTGCCTACGAGGAGTTCGTGCTCCCGATGTTTGCTACCAACGGACATGTCAAGAATTCCGGGTTGAATCCGTCCAAAGGTCCGGGGAGGAACAACTTCGCCATACTCGGTGAGGATATCAAGAACTGTCACGACAAGGTTGGGTCCGGAACATCATATTCGACCGCAATCGCCGCTGCACTTGCCGCAAGGTTGCTCGACTTTTCCCGACATAGCGACACAAAGTCTATATTCGGAGACAAGGCCGAAAAGCTCAAGAGAAAAAAGGAGTTTAAGAGAGTTCTGTCGTCTATAGCAGTGCAGAGCAGGGATGGATCGTTCCGCTACATCCGGCCATGGGATCTGTTGCCTACAAAACTTCAGAGGCATCTCCCTGTTTTGCCCGCACAGGATGGCATAGAAAGGTCAAAGGCAAGGGATGAAATCTGCCACATGATTTGCCTGTTTATCGATAGGGAATTCGGATGAAACAAGGCACATTGGGACCTGGAGTCTGGGAAAGGGATCCGAGTCTGCATCAGTGTGGTTCTCTTGATGGCCTTCTGTACAACGCTAGATATGGGGAATACAAGCCAACGCAGCCCGCATTAATATTGAGGCCCTCGAATACACTCCACCCCTGGTCTGTTTCTTAGCGCGAGACATTCGAGACACAGCCCAAGGTCTGGAGTGTACGTCTCGCGCTTACCTCGTACTACCTACACACCATCGATCGTGACAAAGAACTGCTGCACCGGCTCTTCCGAGTCGTCCTCTACCTCGAATGCCTCCACGGAGCGAACACCGTCGCCGAGCTCCAGCTTCTCTCTCAGCTTGCCGAGGAAATCCGCTGCGTCGACCGTGTCCGACCTTGACGACAAGGCAGCCCCCAGGGTATAAGGCTCCAGCTCCGTGTACTGAGTCCCGCGCCAGCTCAGGAGGTTGCCGAAGATGCCGCGGTCGGACACGAGCGAGAGACGGATCGCCCATACAAAGTCCTCGTTGTCGTAGTTTTCCCCTGAGACCTTCGTCTGAGTCTTGGTCCCACATTTGGCGCTTATCTTGGCTGTTGCAACACCGGTCACGTCGCTATATTACGGGAGAGTAATCGTTAGCTTGCTGTTACGGTCGTCTGGGGGCACGATCAAGCGGGAGGGCACGGCGAGGCGAAGAGCGTACAGGGTGCGGTAAAACCGGGAGGGAACGGGGAGGCGAATAGCGTATAGGTTGCGGTAAAACAGTGAATCCCCGTCGACGCTATTACGCCAGTGACTTGGAAGAGAATGATATAAGAACTTACGCGCCAACCCCGGCATTCGCCCCTTTGCCGCTCGACTCGGTCCTCTCCTGCTTCACCGCACCGTGGGCGATCATCAAGCCGGTAACGATGTAGGCCTTCCATGCGCCCAGGCTCTTGTTCCTGGCGACCCAGGACGCTACCTCGGGGGTCTGGAGGCATTTCTGAATATATGCTTGCGTGGGCTGCGTGATTTGCGTCTCAAGGCGCTCGATATCCCAGGTCTCGCCCATCACCTTGTTGAAGAGGACGCCCGTGTCCGCAGCGACAGGGGTGGCGGTGCACGTGGGGAGCTTGAGGTTGGTGTCGACGCCGACGTCGTGGTCCACCTGCCTGGAGAAGCGAAAGTTGGCCGTGTTCTTCTTAGTTATGCGCATGTCCTTGGGGAAGTCCAGGACGCCGTCCGTGTTGATGATGCTGTCGACCGACTTGGGCCCGGGCAGCAGGTGCCCCAGCCGGAGAGGCCCCTGGGCCCTGCCAAAGGCCATGCTGGGGTGGAAGTCGTACACGGGCGCCGTGTAGTGCGTCTGACCGAGAACGAACCAGCACTTGTCCATGTTGGCGATCTGAGATGTTTGGTCTTGTTTGGTGATCAGAGATTCATGGCTTCAAGACTCAAGTGCGGGGCTGATCAGGCAGAAATGAGCTGCCTCCTTCACCCGTGTCGTACAACCATTAACCAAGCCTGAGAGCCTTGCCAACTAGGTACACTCGTTTTTGATAAGAGTGTACACTCCAGCCCTGATTTGCTTGTTAGCGCGAGACATCCACGACACCGCCCAAGACGGGCACACATCCGACAGTTTGATCAGGGCCTTGAAGATGGAACTCGACACTTGTACTTTTGCTGACCACGCCCTAGAGATGGAACTGGAGACCATGCAGACATGGTCCTGGAGTCGGAATTGGAGACATTCGCTTCCTTGGCAACAGGTCTCGCACTAATAAGAACCCAGGGCTGGATTGTAAGTGTGTGTTGGAATGTTGGTATTCTGGACTAACTAATGCAAAATACTGAGCTTCGAGTCTCCGTTTCATAGCTGTTCCCATAAATCCCACCTCGCTCGACGCAAAACAGCCATTGAACCCAACAGAAGCACCCCCCTAGCACTGCACAACCTTCTCCCCCGTCGGAAACGCCACATCATACTCCAACGTCAACCTCACGCTCTTCCCAGCATTCAGCAACACATCCCAGGCCACCTCCCCGCCCTTCTTCATCACGGCTGTAGCCTTCCCCCACCCCTCGCCCTCCTTGCCCTCCTTCCCGGGCAAACCCGTCGCCACCACGTTCCCTCCACTGACGCCCTTCGGCATCTGCACATCCACCCTCAGCTTCTCATCCTCGCTCACCGGCACCTGGTCCAGCACCGCCAGCGTGACCGGCTTCCCGGCCGCCGCCCGCGTATTCACCAGCGTCACGGTGCGCGTATACAAGGAATTCTCCCCCTTGGTGAACACCCCCGTGGTGCTGCGCTTGACCTCGGGCTTGGGGTACGCGACCTTGATGGCCGGGTCGACGCCGAGGCTGAGGACGAACGAGTCGCCGGCGGAGCAGCGGGGGAGGGTGGAGCGCCCCAAGAAGGTACCATCGAGCGTAAGACCCGTTGGCCCTTTGAGGAGGGTCAGCTTGGAGGCGTTGCGGAGCTTGGCCTTGAGGTACGCGACGGGGCGGTATTTGGCGATGACAGTGTGGGAGAACTGGACCGAGGAAAAGGAGAGGCGGGCGACGCGCTGCTTGGAGGCGGTGATCGAGGGCTTGAGGGTCTTGAGGTTCGGGAGGTCATACGTCGCGGTGAGGCCGGTTTCCTCGAACGAGGACTCTTGGAAGTCGAGCGAGGGCTGGGGTTCAGGTTGGAAGGAGTCGAAGTCGAACGATGCGTCTTCGACGGCGGCGGTTTCCGGGTTCCAGGCCTGGCGGGATGAGGAGGCGGCCGAGGCGGTGGCTTTGTAGGCGAACGCGGGTTTGTTGATGGTTCCGAAGGCGGTAGTTGCGGAGTTAGTGGCTCCGGGGTTGGAGGCTCCGAATGTGGTAGTTGTGGGATGGCCGGCACCACCGAAGAGGCTAGTTCCAGCGTTATTGTTGCTGAATAGACCTGACGCAGCGGCCGCCTGGTTTTGAGACATTTGCTGCTGTTGCTGTTGCTGTTGGGCCTGCTGCTGAGCCTGCAAAATGAACGGTTGGGGTTGCGGCGCCTCATGCACCCGGGCCATCATCAGGCGCTTTTTATTTTGCTGTTCCAAAAGCATAAGCTGCGCCTGATAGTCTTGCAGGGAGGTCGCGTTGCTGAGACCAAAGAGCTGTTCCCGGGGCATCTGGGTGTTGTTGACGGCCTGTGTCGCCTGCCAGGACCCCTTCTCCTTGCGCTCTTCATTGCTGGCGAGGAGGTCGTTCTGGGGCCCTCCGTTCGATCTACCGCCCAGCTTGACGCGCCACGGCGTGAGGGTTGGGATGGCATCCTGGAGATCCGCAAAGGTGGTCTGGGAGGTGCTGAGGGTGACCTTGCTGTTGGACCACGTCTCGGACGTCATGTTGGTCAGCTGCGCGTCAAAGCAAAGCATCGCGGTGCTGGCCGTGGTGGAAAGGGCCAGGTCGTAGCTGGGTGACCAAAAGGCCGCCCCTGTCACGTAGGAGAGCGACAGGTCACATGCGTAGGTGCTGCAGGCGCTGCCGCCGTCGGGAGCCGTGGCCTTCTCGGCCATGACTGTGACATCGCTGACACTGGCGATGGAGCTGCGCCGAGACGACGACGGAGTGAAGTTGGTAGCCTCGAGTGTGATGCGCACCGAGTAGCAGCTGCGGGGCCAAAAGCTCTCTCGCTCCTTGCGGATGCGCTTCTTCTCATTGAGGCGCTCCAACTCCCGGCGGCTCTCCTTCTCCCTGAGTTTTGCCTTGGCGCGCTCGACGCGGGCCTTTGCCTTGGCTGCCTTGCAACTCTCCTTGAGGGCCAGCTTGTCAAGCCGCGTCTTCTCCTTTTCGAGATCGAGTATCTTTGCAGATAGCTCTCGCACCTGGATCGAGCCACTGATGTGATCACCAAAGACCTTCTCGCGCTCCTTGCGGTACGTCTCGACGCTGACTTCAATATCGACGCTGCGCTTTGGATCTGACAGGGAGTTGCCGTAGGCGTCCAGGAACTTGAGACGGCTCGCTGCGCTCAAAACTGCCTCGCTAGCACGGCTTTTATCGTCGGTCAGCTCCTGGATTTTGGCCTTGACTTCCTCCAGGGCAGTGTTGGTCTTTTCCTCGACGTCATCGTCGTCTTGGTCCGAGTCCTCCTTGTCCGAGTCCGAGTCGGGGTAGATGTCCTCGAAGATGTCACGGTTGGGCAGGAGCTCGACCGTGATGTCAGTAATGATGGCAGATCCGGTGCCTTCGACTTTGATGGAGTGCCTGTCGGTGGTTGGGGTCAAGCCGACGACCGTGATCTCGTTGGGGCCCGGCTGGGATGTGTTAGTGGGGTGTGCTTGGCCAGAAGGTGGTAAACGTACCCGCAGTGTGACATTCTTGATCTCGCGAACAATCTGGGCGCGGGTGGGGAAGAGCGTGACCGACTTGGTCGGCAGATCGCGAATGCGATACTCTTGGTTGGAGAGAGAGTCCATGGTGTATACGTGGTAAAGTGTTGGGCGGGAGCAATTGTGGAAGCAACAAGACAGGAAGGACGTTGGAGTTCTCAGCACCCGTGCTGACTGGTGGTGGAGGAGACCGGAGGAGAGGAAACACAGGTATACTTATACCCGCAAGATGTCGTTGGTATGGAGGTGGAGTGCTGCCTTGAAGTCCTCCATGTCGTGTTTCCCCAAGGTGCCGTCTTGGGAGATGCCTTGTACCCGTCCCGTACAATTCAATCCTGGTTTGTTTGTTAGCGCGAGACATTCGATACATCGGCCAAGGCCGCAGACCTTTTGGTACAGGCCCTGAAGTTGGGGCTGGATACCTATTCCTCTACTGACCAGGTCCTGATGTCAAAATTGGGGGTGTCTGGTCTTGTCATTCGGGTATCGCTTCCTTGGCCCGATGTCTTGCGTTAACAAACAAACCAGGGCTGGAGTGTGAGCCAACACCCAAGGCAGCAGTGAGTCAATGAGGACGGCGCCGGGATTGGTCAATTGATTCTGGTGCCAGGCACTCCATTGGCCATTCGATGCCCAAGTGTGCGTCTCAAACAAAGCCGGCGAATGGGATTGCTGCAAAATCTCGACCGGTCTTCTGCCTGACACGCAAGGGAACTCGGCGGATGTCGCGTCATACTCTGTACACAGAGTTTTGAGGGCGGTTGATGGGATGCAGTCGAAAAAGGGGGATGAAGTGGAAAGGCAAGAAGAGATGGAAAGAGGGAAGCGAGTGGGTCGTTGCCAAGATGCCCGTTTGCACGGTCGTGGGCCCGTGGGGGGCCAGAGGGGTTCATTCCCCGCTTCGTCCGCCTACCCCGCTTGACCCCAATCCTGAACCCCAACTCCCCAACTGAGAGCGCTGAAACGCCCGACAACACCTGGCGACTCCCAGCCACCGCCATTCCCTCAAGTGCCTCACTCGGCGATAACCCTCACTGACCAACAACCGGGCAACGAGCAGAGCTTTCAGTTCGGCCATTGTCATAGTGTCACTGTCATTTGTGACGCTTGCAGGCCTGTGAGTGTAGGCTGTTGCAGCCCGAAGCCTACAGCAATCCCCGCCCTTTCCAGGGCCGCCCACCTACCTAGCGTCCCGAGGACACGATCCAGCAAAAGCTGTGCTCGAGAGACGACGGCGACCTTGACGATAGCTTCCATCTTTACCGCCGCCTGATCCTCCGACCGCGACAATGTCCAACCAACCCACCCCCTCGGTGCCACCCTACGCCCAGTCAACCCCCGGCGTCTCCTCGTACAATGACGTGACCCGTCCTCCCCCCGAGTCGTACAGGCCCCAGACCGCCTCAGACGCCAACTACATCCCCGCGAGCAACGCCGACAACACCAACGGCGCCTCCCTCCCCTACCGACACCCCCAAGATCCAACAACAACCTCTACCAAAGCCGACCCCTACTCCCACCCCGTCCAAGCCTCCTACCCCCCTCCCCCCGGCACCTACCCCCCGTCCTACCCCCTCCCCCCGCAATCCACCGGCGTCAGCTACCCGGGCGGCCCGCCCGCTCCCGCTCCGTCCTACGGGCTCTCCATGACGGACCAGGCCCCGCGCCCCGCCGCCGCGGGGCAGCACACCATTGCCAAGCCCAGCCTCAAGGCCACGCGCTCGGCCACCGAGGCCACCCTGCGCGAGTACATGAACATGCAGCGCGTGCGGCGCCTCAAGGCCGAGCCGGGCATGGACGAGCGCCTGCGCATCCAGGCCGCCACGGCCCTCGGCGACCTGCGCACGCTCCGACAGGAGGTCGGCGAGATGGTCAGGGCGGCGGAGAAGCATCGCTGGCGGAGGTTTATTGTTGGCGGTGTCATGTATGTCTCCTTTTCAGTCCATGGTGGATGCTGACTAACGCTCACAGCGCATCTTTCATTCCTCTGGTGCGCATCCTCTTCCGCCGGCCGAGGACCCAGTACAAGGACTCGTCGACCGATATGAGCGGGGCCGCCACGAATGACACCGAGTACGCGTTCTTCAAGAGCAAGTCGCTCGTGGCGCGCATCCTGCGGTCGATCCACCGCCCGGGGCTGGCGACGCTGACGTTCTTTGTGTTTGCCGTCATGTATGTGTTTCAGAACGAGGTGACGCTGCGCATTGCGAGGACGGTGGGCAAGAAGCTGAAGAGGTTGAGCTCAAAGGTGGAGAGGGGCGAGGAGGACGTTAATGAGGAGGATCTGAAGATGCTACAGGGGTGGAGGTGGAGGATTTTGATGTGGAGCTGAGAGGGGGATGACTTTATGATGACGTGATGATCATGAGAGGGATGTTATATACCATCTGGGGTGTATGTATGGGCGCATTTTATGTTTCTTTTTGTTGTAACGAGGGACGCCATCAGGTCTTTGAGTTTTGTTTCTTAGTGTCTTGGTTTATCAAGCAACTGGATCAAACCCCACGATTTTCAACTGAACTTTGCGAGATCAACTTAAATACGGGGCTGCCAACGGGGCACGAGCTGAGTTGTCAGACACAGCAGGGGCTGAGCACCACATGGCGCGGATAGCCACAGACTCAGATTATGCGCCGCATTTGATATTACCAAACCTGAAGGCCAAGGAAACAGTTCTCGGGCCGGAAAGGGGACAGGTACCACCAGTTCCCAGTTCCGAAGACCTTGCTGTTACATCCGACAACAGCCTCGTGGGGCCTCATGGGGCCTCGTGGGGCCTCGTGGGGCCCACAATTCCACGCGAACTATCTCGCCCACTCAACTTCGATGATCTATGGTGCGAGAGGCAACTTGAGTGCGGGCAGTTGGTGCTATATAACCCCTGAGGCTTGCATGTGGTGTTTGGCAGTACCCGAGGAGACACCCAACTCCTCTCTCTGCGGACCGAGAAATTGTCTGGCAATGTCGGATGGGGGCGATGCCCGAGTCCCGGCAGTTCAATAACCTCCCATTGGAGCTCGCAGACCTGGAAGAAAGTCGAGAAGGACATCGGGGGATTTCAGTCCACCCGGGGATGCCGCGAGGCTTGTTGAGAGGCGGTGGTGCGCGCATGCTGCAGCGGATACAAACATCTCGGATCGTTTCGTGTAAGTTATTTCGTGCATAAATTTAGAATGAACATCCGAATTTGGACGACAGCTGGTGATGTTGGTGCTGTGGAACACGAGGTAGGCAAACAACCCGGGGAGCTTGCGGGGGTTATATCATACCTGGGTCATTCCTGGGACAAGTTCGCCGGGGGATCTGTCTACGTTCTTCACTCTCCGAGTTTGAAAGCTTCAACTCGGCAGCTACTGTCCCACTTCACCAACAACAAAGCCCCAATACCTACTTCCCGATCTGAGGTGTACCCACCTCATACACGGTCTTCAATGAGTGACGGGATCATCGGCTTCTTGCCTCAGTTCGATGACGGGGGTGCAGTTACAGGATGTAAGGTTTGGCAATGCAAATTCCGCTTCTGACCATTCCCTCCACAACTTTTAGGGGCTTGTAAAGGCTGACAGGAGCGTTAGGGACAAATATATCCTGTGAATTTTCCGACTATTGGCAGCCCGACGTCGAGCCGGGCTTGGCTGGTTGCTGCATACCCCAAGAGACATGTGCCATTCACCGGGAATGCACTTACAGACGCAGTTCCAACCCATATTGGGGAGATTGGTAAGCCATACCCCGACCGCGGAGCAGTGGTACGGGCTTATGCTGTCAGATTCTGACTTCCGGCTGACTGATAACTTATGCAGCGGTAATCGAAGTTGTCGAGAGATATTGATCTTCGACCAATACCCGAGAGAAGAAGCAAAGACGACCTGGACACAATGGAGATGCGGAGACCAAGAGACAACAACATCGGTCTACCGACAGATTGGCCAGTCCACAACCGCGTCCGAGTCTACGCTTTCCGCCAAAACCACTTTGTCCGAGTCGACCTTCCTGACGGTTCCCATTGTCACAACAAACACGGGGCCCGCCCTGCCGTCTGGAACATCCGGACATGACGGAACGCCAGTCCAACAAACCGCAGCTCCCACAACCTCTCGGGCATGGATCGCAGGCGCCGTGGCCGGCCCTATAGTGATTGTTGTACTCGTTGCAGCTGTCCTCCTTTTTCGAAGACGTCTCTCGGCGAAGACGGCCGACCACGGTCCCGACAATGTTAGTGGTCAGGGAGGATTAGGACTGGGTAGCAATGGTGAAAAGATTGGAGGGACCGCGGGCCTTGGAACGCAGTTCACACCGCTGGAGAAGATGGAGCCTGAGAAGGCCATGACAGAAGCGGTGGAACTACCATGCCCTGATTATGTACCGGTTCCCCAAAGCCATGCCAGTGAGCTTGGAGCCTCTGCTCCTGTGGGGAGGGAGATTAGGATTTCTTGTGTTTCATGAGGTGAAGACTTGTGTCACATATGTACGGCTAGGGATAAAAATCAACCAATGGTGAAACCAAACAAAAGTGGCCAAAACCTGTATCATTGTGCATTCCTGAAACCTCAACCTGAAGACTCAATACTGCTTATAATGGCCAATAATGCCAGAATCACTAACCCAGAGACTCACAGTCAGTCATCTCACTATAGCAAAGAAGAAAAGAAGTCAACTTACCAGATGAAGATGTCAAGAGAAAACTCGCCACCGTAAACGCCGTCTGTGCGTCACCGCCGCTCATGACCGTCCAAACAACCCCTAGCAGGCAAGAGCTCAGCCATGGAGCTGTCCCCGACACGGCGATTCGCGTGGTATTCCAGCCCTCGACAAACTCGAGCGCGTGGCGCCGGTCGCGGCGGCGCAGGCGAAACACCCAACGGATCCAGTCATCGGTGCTGTGGCTGCTAGCACTTGAAAGTCGACCAAGTCGATTCGGGTGGCGGTAGGCGTACATCATTTCCTGCAGAATGAAATCGTCCAGGGGCACGACGACGGGGCGAGTTGTGGGGGTGTACTTGGGAAAGAGTTAGCGTGCGTTGGTGAAGTAGGGGCGAGGAGGAAAGTAAACAAATGAAAAGGGGCAGGAGTGGAGACACTTACCGCGAGGATACGGAATGCTTTGAGACTCTTGAGGGAAAAGTACCGGCGGAAGAAGCCACACATTTGTGTTTTGTACAGGCGTTGTATCTCTCGGAAGAATTGGTCGTCGGCGTGGATGAGTTGTGGGTTCGCTTTCACAGCGGCATGGAACTTGGCTTCGTCGGGGAAGGAGGACCGGAGTACACAATGGATTTGTTGCAGGTCGCAACCATTTGCACCGGAGCGGTAGCAGACGAGGTTGAGGGAGCATGTTGGTTTTGTGGTGTTGTAGTACGCAGGTCGGGTTTGAGCCGGTGCTGTCGTCGTCTTTGAGGTCGATGACGTTGATGAGCGGGAGTTGAGGCTGGGCGGATCCGGTCCGAGTGTTTTGGGGTCTGATGAGGGAGCCTGAATGTTCGAAAGTGGTGGCAACGCGCTGCTTGTGACTTCAGGAGAGGCGGCGAAACTGGTCGTCTCCTCGATTGTAGATGCCTCGTCGGCTCGCCGCAGATCGAATCCATTTACCTTGGAAGGCATGTCTTTGAACGGCCCCGGGAACGGATTCCCCAGAGTCCCCTCGGATGTTTGTGTATCCTCAAGTCTGAACCAACCAAAGTCTGAACGGATTGGTGGTCTCACAGCACCGAGAGCATCCAAATCCTGCCACTGATATCCATCTGCGCCCCGAGAGATGGGCCGGGGGCCAAAGGTAGAGTCTCTGGAGTCGGGTCTCCCGAACTGGGATGGCGGGTACTGTTCATCCTCATAGTCGGATTCATCCAGCTCGGCGATGGCCTGGAGGTTGTCGGGTCTGTCAATTCCGCGCTGCTGCTGTTGTCGCGACCGGTACGAAGACGCAATCGAGGGCGCCGGCGACTTGGCAAACTGGTAGTCAAACACCGGGGGAGGTTCCACCGACCTGTCGATATCGAGGGAGTCGTGTGGCTGATGGTCCGTCGGTATTGACTCTTGATGTCCAGTAAAAGTGAGGGGGTTGGTCGGGGGGTTGGGCTGTTTGCTCCAAAGTTTGAAAATGTTGTTCAAGAGTCCAGCCAAACCGTCCGGCGCAGGCACTGGTTCCTGGGTTTTCTTACCACCCATCTCATTTGATGGCGAACCTCAATATGCAGGTTGAACGGTTGAAAAAGTGAGATTGAACATGTACTCCGTACCTTCCGTCTTTTGACAACTTCAACGAAGGAGGGAGCCACACACCAGTGACCACCAATCAATTCGATGGAAATTCTGCAGGTTAGAGGCATGGACCCCCCCGTACACAGCCCCCGATTCCCCTGTTTCTGCGGCACTTTCCGAACCGCCTCCAACGGTTCACGAGACTTTATCCGAGCTCGAACCAAACATGGACGCAGTTGGGATAAGCTTCCCGAACCAAAAAATGGACAAAGTTGGGATAAGCTTCTCGAACCAAACATGGACGCAGTTGGGATCAGCTTTCAGATTGTAAAAGGCCCGTTACCTAGGTAGGTATGCTGCTTGAACAAAGTTCCGGTCGCCTCTGAATGGCTGCCCGCACTGCTCTCTACATAATCCATATACCAGGTACGTTTTACTCCGACTCGTCCATACGGAGCATCTAGGTACAGAAACTGGAAAGTAGATGGGAGCTCGGGATCCCGTCCGTCCTGACTCCCCCTACCCAGGTGCCGTGAGGTCGAGGTGCCCAAGCCCGCTGAGATATGGAAGCCAGTAACTACCGCCGTCAACGATGAATCACCAATTTCCTCGCCTGCTTTCTGACCGAGATGATCCGGTTGACGATGCAAAATTAAACGCAACCATCTCGGCCCAGGTGCCGCCGTCGATCCGAAGTTGAACACAAGGCTCCGGGCAGTGCGAGCTGGCAGGCGCCGTCTGACCTGGTGACTCTGGTCGAAGCGAACGGAGAAGTCCCTAGGTTGGTTAAATAGGACGGACATACACGGCCCCCAGACTCATCTTCGGATTTTGCATTTTATTTTCTTTCACAACCACGCGGCTCTCTTTTAATCCGACCACGACTCGCACACTCTCCCCGTCGGTCCCCGATTCCCCTTTGCGATCATTCGAGCCGGCCTCAAACTTCTTCATGCGCTGCCTGATAATTCTCCGGGCCGCCGTGGCTACCGCCGCCGTCGTTGCAACCGACTCACCTCCCTCGACCGCCCTCCCACATCGCCCCCTTCGACGCGGTGATCTGGAACATTACGTACTTGCCGACTGCACGAGGCAGGGAAGCAACTTCCTCAAGGCATCGCAGCTAGCATACTTCACCGGACCTGTCGTCGGCTTCCCTCATGCCATCACCAACGTCACGAGCGACAAGCATTATGCCTGGGCCGGATCGGGCGAGATAAGCATCAAGACGCCGGACAGTGTCGTATTCTCGGTCGAGATTCCCTCCCCTGTCCGGGATGGGCAGTTCGCTGGCAGCGGACAGAACGGGTTTTCGGCATTCAGCTGCTACGCCATGTTCAAAAAGAGGCTGTACACAACGGAGGAAGGCCTCGTCTGCGACCAAGTCTACGACTGCGATCACATAACGAGTCCTCCCGGTGAGTGTCCAAGACCCTAAAGGCAGCCATCACGCGTGCTAATTTCCTCATGCAGTAACCTCGACAATACAGAGTTCAAGTTCCTCAACTCCAGCAGCGAGCATCAAGTCAAGCAGTGCAGACCCAAGTCCTGCGCAGCCAACCGGTTCCTCATCGACCTCGAACCCAACCAGCAGCCCACCAGAAGCGACTTCGGCCCCTGACGACTCTCTTTCCAAAGCGCAAAAGATCGGTATCGGTGTTGGTGCAGGCGTGCCCGGTCTCGCCATAATCATAACCATTCTCATATACCTGTTCCCTCGCACGAGTGAGGACGAGGGGCTATTGAGTGGGCGAGGGTACAGATTCTCCCATAAAGCGAGGAACCACACGGGGAACAACCACACCTACATGGGAGGCAACCATACCATCATCAACAACCACCACAACCTGCAGTCAGGGGCGACCATTTCCCCTACCACCTACGGTGTCAGAGGACATATGAACAACCACCACAACCACCACAACGGCGAGGTTAGACTCAGGGATCTGGAAGACAATTAGGGAAGCACCGATCTGAAGAGTTGTATATATGTACTTTATGATGTAATGTATTGCGTTGGTAGAATAGCAGTTGGGTATCTTTGTCCAATAGACCCATTGCATACTCAACAAAGAAAACTTACAAGGATTATTATGGCGGCTTAACTCCGACTTCCTCCGGCCCACTCGATTTTGACAGCGGGATGCAGCTGCACGCATGGTCTGGCCGACAACAGCATCCACTCTCACGCCGCAAAACGAGCTCGAAAATCCTCCATGACAAAGAGTGACTCACATTGAACGCAAAAAGAATGCACCCACATGCCCAACAAAAAGACATTTTCTGCACGCTATAATATCTGAATTCAAGAAAGCTTGGTGGCGCAGCGGAAGCGCGCCGGGCTCATAACCCGGAGGTCCCTCGATCGAAACGAGGCCAAGCTAGAATTCTTCTTTTTTTTGCTATTCTTTTCTGTTTACCAGCCCAACCAGTACAGCAAAAAGAATGCAAAACTCTATTCGTGTAGTTCATTTTGCTTTGTATCGCAATCCATCCATGATGTCTGTCAAGAAAAATCGAAACTAACTCCAGTGTTGTGAGTGTGCGTCAACGTAGATATATTCTCTGGCCAACCTTCCCCGGCCAGCCAGCACGCGCAGCAGCGCAGACAAAATGAGCGGCGACAGCATTCCAAGCCAAATAACCCGCCGACGACTCCTTCACCATGCATCAACTCTCTACATCCGCCTCCTGTACATGCTCCCCTGGAGCCCATCCCCCCAGATCCCCACCACCGCCACCACAAACCCAGCCGCCGTGACGGCAGTCTGCAGGATCTGCTTCCTCAAGAACGTATGCACCCTGGCCCTCACCTCCTCCCCGTTCACCTCCTCCTCACCGAGCAACACCCCCTCGTCCGTCCCCTCGCTGTGCGCATCCGAGCCTCCAGACCCGAGGACCTCGTAGCTAGCCTCCATGCGCGCGCGCGCCGCGGCGGCAGCGGCGGCCGCGCGGTCCTTCTTCTGCTGCGCGGCGCGGCGCGCGGCGTACTCGCTGGCCGGC
Organism: Podospora conica; assembly: GCA_030685255.1. Classification (NCBI taxonomy): domain Eukaryota; kingdom Fungi; phylum Ascomycota; class Sordariomycetes; order Sordariales; family Podosporaceae; genus Podospora; species Podospora conica. The sequence goes on along the minus strand of MU839438.1, from coordinate 198,390 downwards.
GGGCCGGCGAGGCCGAGGTAGGGCGCCGCGAAGTCGGTAACGACGAAGCGCGCGCCGAGGACGAGGAGCGAGGTGTAGACAAGATAGGGGTGGCGGGACCAGCGCGGGGAGAGGAGGTAGGCGAGGGAGAGGGAGGTGGCGGAGAGGGTGGAGAGGGTGCCGAGGTGGCGGCGGGCGGAGAGGGCGAGGTCGTCGAAGGCGCGGGCGGCGGTGTCGGCGTTGGGGAGGGTGAGGAGGGCCGGGATGGTGAGGGTCGAGAGGGTATAGGAGACGCCCTGGGGGGGAGGGGGGTTAGTTGGGTTGGGTTGGGAAGGGGGAGGGAGAGGTGGTGACGGGGTGGACGTCATCGGCTGAGCAGAGGGGAAGCTACTCACGGTCAAGAGTCCGAGGGACACTGTGCCGACGAATTTGAGGGCCGAGACGCCTCGTTCAGCCATGTTTGCGGTTGCTGAAGAGCAGTTTCTCGGGTGGTTTGGTTGGGCGTCGAGAGAAAGAGAGGTGTTGAGGGAGGAAAGACCGCGTCGGCGTCGGGCAGCTTGAGACGGGAGGTGGAGGTGGTGGGCTGTGATGGGGTGAGGGAGGGGCTTGGCTTGGCAAACCTTAGCGCCTGGAGGCCGGGCTTGGCGCGAGCTTGAGATGGGATGGGCAGCAAGCGGCCCGAGCTTCCCATTTGCTGGAAACCCGACATCGAATTCACGTCTCTGAACCCAACAAGCCAACCATCAGATCATTGCCCATCAACTTGCTTCATCAAAAGAGCCATCCAGTTAACTCCAGTCAATTCCCAAGTTACTATACACGCTCCGGTTACATAAAACAACATCACACCGGTCCCATCGCCATTTCCGGGCCTCAGTCAACGACCGCCTCTCCTTCCGCCTCTCTTTGAACAGTCGAGTCTCCTAAGTCCTCGACAATGTTCTCCTGAGGCCTCCGAAAAGACCAGTCTTGACTTTCTGGACCGGGTTAATCTTTCCAACGGCTCTGTTCGGCCACACCTGGACGGTCTTGACCGTCGGCCCACCATTCCCAGAAAATGGAAACGAGCCTCCCATCGTCACACACACCTCGCACCCTGACTGGTAGCTCTTGTCGCCCCCTTCCCTCTCAGTCTGCTGCCTCAATCTGAAGAGGGCACCTTCGATCGACTTCTTGGTGTGGCGCTGGTTGGGTGGAAGAACTTCGGTGTAAAACAGGTAGCCAGAACCATGCCTTCGCACCCCCAACAATACGAAGGTCTCGCCAAATGTTTTGTGCTTGATCTTCACAGTTGTCGCCATGAACGAGAAAGGTGTACCAACGGACCCGTCGATGAAGGCCACCATGGAAACACTCTTGAGCAGCTCGACCCCTGGCTGGGCCGAACCAAGCTCAACCTCGCAGCCGTCAAGATGGAATGCGAGGAAGAAGGCAACTCGGGCTTGGGCAGCTCTGCCTAAATCGCTGTGGAATCGGCGTGATTGACTTTGCTGCTGTGCCAGATCGCTGGCCTTAAAGCGGTGATCAAGCGGATGTTCGGCTGTGTTGATGAAAATATTCTTTGTCCCACCCAGCGTGCTGTCGATAATCGGCACAGGACGTGGAGGGCATGGGAGCCTCTGAAATAACCGACCGGTCTGGAGAGGAAGCCCTACTCGAAATGCCCTCGACTCTCGGTCAATGACCATGACCTCGAGCACAGCCAAGACCACCGATGGATCCGCCGTCTGGATGAGAGGGAGGTTAATCGACAAGGCTGCATTGGAAATTTCACACGGCGTGGATGTCTCGCCGCCGTCCCAGAGCTTTGGGACATATTTTCCGGAGTTCGCGAACGCTCCGGGACATGGGGCGAGGATGCTGACCCAACCCGGGGCCACGGTGTTGTCCCACTCCCAGCAGAAGATTGAGTGATCGTCAGTAGTCTTCAACAACGCCTCCTGCAGGCGCATAAAGGCGCGGGTACCCTCGCCGTAGATGAGGGGCATGAAGATTCCAAGAATGCCGAGCATTGAGTAAGCCATGTCTTCGAGCTGTGTTGTCTCCCGCTTGGATATCCATGACATCCTCTGGGCAACACTTGCGGTCCGGAGTTCCTGATTGTTGACGAGATAGTCTGTCGGGATGCCTGTGATCTCTGAGACAGGGATTTGAAGTTCCAGTTTGGTGCCAAGTCGTTGCCAGTTGCGTGAAAAGAAGACCACGTCCCTCGTTGCCAGGAGCTCTTGCAAAGTCCACCCCCTGGTGAACCATTTGCTTCGACGGAAGGCTTCTGTCACTTTTGGCATCCCGCTGCACTTGTCGAAATGAACTGCATCATCGGCGACATCCGATAGGTAGGTATAGCATCTGTGAGCTTTGCTATACCACTTGAACATGGAGTTGATGGCCTCTGTGAGTTCCACATGACTAGTCTTGTCGATGCAGTTGGTGTCGATCCAAAGGTAATCGTAGTGATCCTTTCGAGCTTGTGCGCATGCGCCCCTGAACTTTGCGTATCCGTGTTTGGAAGAGGCCTTGTGTGGATTTGGCACGCAGTCCTGGAACGTCACTTCCTCAGGACCCCACGTGTGGGAGAGGATGGCATAACGCGGAGGGCGGTCGCCGTGCTCCTTGATTTCGAGAGTCTTGGTGTTGATGAGTCGCATGACTGGGCCCTGGCTTGCTTGTTAGTTGAAAATGAAATATTGAGGACCTAGGCAGGGCAATATACCTGACAATTGAACCCCTGAACTCCAGCTGGTGGCGTATATCTGCTCTGGTCAGGGTTTCTGAGTACAGAGCCGGTCCTCGTGTGCTAGACAGCGGATCTTGCGCTGTGCCGCGAAGCCAAGATGAACCCTGACGTCCTGCTGGAAGTCGTTTCGGAGAAGGGAAGCCGGAAGAGGCTGAGGAAGAGATGCAACGAGCAAGGAGTCGAGAAAAGGACGAGAGGCCAACTCTCCTTGAACTAGACTGACAGTAACTGGAAACAAAAAGACTTGGGCGACTGTTTCCATGGGCGAATTGATGGAGGCCGCCCGAGTTTTGACCCGGCCATGATCTTCATTACGCGCCGAACCCTGGCGAGAAGCGCTCGCGATGGCGGCTGTTTCGCCCGCGTGAAACGGGCGATTGGCGGTGGTCGCATTGCGGGTTCCCAAAGATCGCATGATATGGCGAACATGCAGGCCCAAATGGAACTGTAACCTGTTGGCCTGGATCTGCGGACGCGGCAGAGCGGTTGTCGTCAAAAATAGGCTGTGCTGTGAGGAGCAAGCAGCTCGGGGAAAATGGGAGATTGGTTTAAGCGCTGCAAAACTTTGGTCAAGGGAATTGACGCCGCCAAGGGGGACGACCCGGAAGGCTGGACCCTTTTACCTATCGTCGCGGTAAAAACATACATCCAACAACAACACCAGATCCCATCATATGCGCCGATCGAAAAATCCAGGTTCGTAACAGGCATATCCCCTAATCAACATTCAGCTTCCAAAGCCCATCCCCCAAGAAATGTGCCTCCTCCACCACCGGCCCCTTGCCCTTCTCCTTGACGTCCTTTGTCCCGGCCACCAGCAACCCCACCGCGCATGCCTCCTCCTTCCCCTCGGCCATGATCACCACCGGCTCGCCCTTCTCCAGCTCGCGGCTCCAGTGCCCGTCCTCATCTACCCCCTCATTCGGCACGCCCTCGGCGACCGGCTCCCCGGGCCGCTCCGTCGGCACCGGCAGCCGCCCACCCTTGCTCGTCAGCCCCGGCGCCATCAGCGTCGCGCCGCTAAGCACGAAGCGAATGGCGCCGCGGTCGATGCGGATGGTGGGAAAAGCCTGGGGAAAGCGGTGTACGAGGCGCAGATGCGGGAGCAGCGTCGGGTCAATGTCCTGCTGGAAGAAGAGCGGCTGGCCGTCGATGACGTAGAGGCTGACACGGTCGGGGAGCTTGACCTGCTCGAGGGACGACTTCTTGGGGAGGATTTCGTCGATGTGCGGGGTGAGGAGGGGGTAGGTGGCGAGGAGCGAGGCGCGGAGCGAGCGCTGGATCGACGACTTGAGCTTTTGCTTGGGCGACGCCGTGAGGGTCCTGGTGGTGGGGGCGGTTAGCTGGGACTGGGGTAGGGGCGCTTGGGGGAGTTTTACGTCTTGAACATGGTGACGAGAAAGGGGACGGGGCTCGTCCGGGTTGATGGGAGGTTGTTGTTTCTCGTGTCGCACGGAGTCGCGTGTCTCGAGACTGCAATTGTTTTTGCCCCGCGATGGGAATTGGATGGAGGGGCAGAGGGGTAAATTCAGGCCTGGGGAAGAAGTGGGGTGTGATGGTACAGGGGGCCTCGGTGACCCCGCAGGTGACGACACTGCAGTCACCTAGACCACGGCGACGTTGTAGCAACAAAGAACATCAGACCGGGAGGAGACCATAAACATCGTGAAAAAGTCGCGATAATTCGATTAAGTGTCATATCTTCGTGCCAACCCATAAACCCATAAAATCATGGAAACCCCCCGTCCACCTCTCGCTCACACCCTCAGCCGTGGTTGACATGGGCGACCGTTCCGTCCTCGTTGAGATGGACGTTCAGACGCTCCGGGTTGTAGTCCTTTGTCACCATGCTGCCCGGCTCGATGACCCGAGTGGCCTTGGGCAGATCTGTCTTGCAAAATGTCTGGCATTGCGCGTTAGAAACCGCTGTCAGCCTTCCAGACCGAGGGATCTCACCGTCTCATTTGAGGGCTCCGTCTCGGAAATCTTCTTGCCCACGAGCTTGTTCATCCACTCCTCGGTCTTGTCGCCCGAACCGTTGTTGGACGTGATTCCTGGGACGACGAGAGGCATGGTGACTGCGTGTGGAGATGGGCGATTCTGGGTAGTGTTGGAATATGAGGAGCTTCTGAGCTGGAGTGTTGTTGGTACGTTTGGATGGTTTGAGGGAGATGTACAAACAACGGAGGCATCCGTTGATATATGAATGCGTCGTCTCCCGGTGGGTTCGGAGTTCTTACCGATGACGTAGAGGTTCACACGTGCCTGACACGGCCTACCCTGCACCCAACCCTTGTTCCATTGTTAGCGCAGTACATTCGAGATGAATGTACGCCAAGGCATATGCGTTTGATGGAGGACTTGAAGATGAAGTTGGATGCCTATACTTTTGCAAATCAGGCCCTGATATGGAGTTAGTCCCCTGGAATTATCCAACTAACCCTTCCCATTGCAGACCGCTCACGATCGTTTCCACGGCGAGAGGTATCATACTAGCAAAACAAAGCAGAGCCACAGTGTACCTTGAGTGTACCCAGCCATTGCATGTGATCTCAGCGGCCGCCCGATTTACGCAACGCGGTTTTGCGATTTATGTTTTGCCCAACTTTCGCCAGTTCCTCATCGACCCGATTTTGCCCAATTGCGCAAGTCTCCAATGCTCCATGTCCTCCCCTTCAGTTGCGCAACCAACGGTGAGTCCATCTCACGGAGATCCAAAGAGCCTTCTGCTTCCCTGTTTTAATCATTTGCAGTTCGGTCTCCTTTCGACGTCGGCTTCGTTTCCTCCTCTCCATGTTCGCGGCATACCTTCACCATCCAACATCAAAGCAGTCACCAATCACGATGGCCGGAAAATGAAAAGGTCCGATTAGCTTCCTCAGCCTTCGGATGTGTGGTGTGGTGCTGGGAGGCTATCTCGTGTTTCAGGGGAAGGCGGTGCTGGCGCCGAGGTTACATGTACCTGATCTCAGAGCCTGGCGCTTAAGACTTGCCCATTCTTGAACCTCCAGGCTCCCACTTCCACTTCACCGGCCAACAACATACCCGCCGACGATTTTCCCCAGCACAGTCAAGACCCCGTCAATTTCCGCCTCCCCCCTCTCCCAAAAGCCTCCCGATGCGCCTCCTGAACACCCGAACGAAGATCCTCAAAGAATTCTTTGATGACGACATCCCGCGATATGCCATCCTCTCCCACACCTGGGGCCCCAACGAGCCCACCTTCCAAGATTTTGCCGTTCCAGGATTTCGCGATGCCCATGTCAAGATTGACGGGTGTTGCGACCGAGCGTTGAAGGACAACTACGAGTATGTGTGGATCGACAACATCTGCATCGACAAGAGCAGCAGCGCGGAGCTCTCGGAAGCTATCAACTCCATGTTTGCGTGGTATGCGGGCTCTGGTGTTTGCTATGCATACCTTTCCGACACATCCTTCGACCACAAAACGCCAATGGACGAATTAGCCGATCCAGACTCGGATTTCTGCCGCAGCAGGTGGTTCACGCGAGGGTGGACGCTTCAGGAGCTGATCGCCCCCGAGAGAGTGGAGTTCTACAACAGCAGCTGGGATTACATCGGCGTGAAAACCATCACTGTGGATACTTGGAAGGGTCGTGGCCATGAGACGTTCCATGAGCTCCTTGAGAAGATCACCGGCATACCTTACCGCGTCCTCACGGGCAGGGAGTCGCTCAGCAGCGTCAGTGTCGCGGCTAGGATGACTTGGGCAGCAAGCCGGCGGACTACGCGAAAAGAAGACGTCGCTTACTGCTTGCTGGGCATCTTCGGAATCAACATGAGCATGCTATACGGTGAGGGCGATCGCGCCTTCGCACGGTTACAAGAAGAAATCATCCGGACATCGGATGACGAGTCCATCTTTGTCTGGGGCTACAAGACCACGACTCGAAAGACCTCCCTGGAGCTCGGGCACAACTCTTGGGCTAGTCGATTTGGCCTAAGAAAAGTGGGAGCAGATGCCCGTCTCCTAGCCACCTCGCCCGCGGACTTCCTGGGATGCGAAGATGTCAACCGGGAGGAACCATCACGATATAAGGACCAGCATTTCACTGCCATGTCAACACATTACTCCCTTACCAACAAGGGACTGCTAATCGACAGGCCCATTGTGGTGCTCCCAGCCCCGTTTGACACGGTACTCGTCCCGCTCAACTGCTCTACATATCGGCGTTTTCGTCAAATTCTTGCGCTTCCTCTGCATGGCAAGCCCTACGAAGACGCACAGTTGACTATGGACACATGCAGCCGCCCAATCTGGGTCCATTCTGACCTCTTCAGAGATGGTACTCCCAAAACAAGGATTTATATTCGTACCAGCAACGAACCGTCCAATCAATCAGGCAGATGGTGGCCAAGCTGTTGGGTAGTCGCTGCCTTCCTCTTCGAAATCGAGACAGATGAACCCGGCTTGTCGGTTGACGGGATATACCCTTCCTGGCTCCTACCGTGGCAACCATTCCCTGAGGGGAAACAGAAATCACAATTCTTTCTCCTCGATTCGACAAACCTGAACGGCGGGACTGAGACGAAGCAAGCTCGGCATGTTCTGCTCGATCTTGTGTGTCCCAATGGCCAGAGGTACATGGTACACGTAGTTCTGCGCCACAGTGCGGTTGCCGTCGGGGTTTCCCAGAAAGCCCCGGACGGCACGGCGGTAAAGGATATCCTGAGCTTGTTAGAAGGGGATTCGTTTTCACCGGGGTTAGTCCGAACCTCGTGGCCGACGACCTCGGATGATGGCTATGTGAGGTTGGAGCTGCAGGATTCTTCCCCCGACGAGCTTGAGTCCTGGAGGCTTGGTTCCATTGTATACACTGGATCAAAGTTGAAGATAACCTGCAGGACCCCGAAGAGCAGCAGATAATTTGGTGGTGTGTTTCTTTCCCCTTGGGGACGGGACTTTTGAGGGATACGGAAGGCGCATAGACATACAAGAGGAGTGTACAATATACAGCGTCGGAAGGTAGCTGGGCACAGTCGCCTGTTTGTATTTCGCTGGTCTCCGGGCTTTTATGTTTGTTGATTCCCGTGTTTATTTCGTGCTCCCAGGTATTTCCGTGGCAACGCTCATCTGAAGAAGTTCTTCAGAAGAACTTCGTCGCGTTATGTCACCATCTCGGCTGATGCTGCCTGGTGACTGATGGAGATATAATTAGGATAAGAATCAACGCAAAAGGACAGGGAGGATACCAGATGAGAGCTTGAAAAACCAGCTTCATAATTGTAGAAGAAACGTTGCCATGTCGTTGAATTCGCCTTATGTGTCCCACGCGCTGAGTAGGTTACCTCTTCCGCTGACACACGTTGAACACGACCTGGGGTGAAAAGACCCGAGCCAGGCAACTGCCGTGCGTCCTTTCAGCATTGCTATCCACCGGCACCTGAACGACGTTGTCGTAGTACGTTGAAGAGTTGAAGTGTTCTACAGGTTCCCGTCTCCCATCACCAGCTGCCTTCCCACAACATCAGCAACTCGGAATTGTAGAACTTGAAAAGTATCTCGCATGCGGGATTATGCAGGTACCAGACATAGATGGTGGGAAAGTCTGTCTATAACTTGAAGTCAGCGCCTCCTTTCCTTTCCATCCCAACCCTCCATCCCATACCAACCGCCCTCTGCCAAGCCAAAGACTCAACACACACCGACACACCATCACGATGAAGATCACCGCCTTCCTGCTACTCGCAGCCTCGGCCAGCGCCGGCAAGTTCAATCAATACGCGAACATGGACGATTGGTATGTCGAGTTACCCACCCCCCCCATCCTATGAGCCCGGCAACTCCCTTAACACAACTCCAGCGGGTCTGATGCCAACATCATCTCCCACGACAACCCCATCTCGGGCCGCTGCTATGAGTTTGACGACAGCGCCAGGGTCTTCTTCTGGGATCCGGCGGGCATGTGGAACCCTAGGGTGTACTTTAATCATGAATGCGAGGGCATCGAGGATCCTCTTTCGCGGAACGGAAGGTGCATGGATAGAGGGGTGTACAACTCGTTCAGGATGTGGTAGGGAATCGGCTCTTTGGGTACTTGTTAAAATAGGATACCAAAATGCTCATTCGTGAGGTACTCCCCGGGATTGCTTGGCCAGCATGACCAGTCTGCTTCGACCACCACGGGGGAACACCCGCTTCCTCCTACCAACCGAGCTTTCACCTGCGATTTGGAGGACACATCCAGCGTGAAAGTTCCTGGACTGACATGATGTGATTGAAGAAAGACTGTACGATTTGTGATAAAAATCTCAAAAAATCAAACCGAAAAAGGGTGGGAAAATGACTCTCACAGAATTTCCAGGGGCGCTGTTGTGTTACGGTGCGATGTCGTTGAAGTCGTCCCCTGTGCCCACCGCCCTGCCAAGCCCGCAGCCCCAGTGCACGTGCCCTGTAGCATCGATCCCGCTGCAGGGCATCTTCCCTGCAGCATTTTCCGACGGCAGGATCCGACCGGCCTCAAAACTCCGCGGCAGATGCCATCACAGGATGCGCTCCGTTTATAACATCCTCCCACCAACTGCGCGGTAATCATGGCCATTGCCCCCGCCCGCCCCCTCCCTCCTCCTTCCGACCGATTCCTCCACCGAACCCAACCGCGCCCACAACAATGCGCCCCCTCCTGCGACAGGCCCTCCGCGCTCGACCAACCTCGCGAACCCTGACGACCACCACCTCGACCACCACCCTCCCTCGAACCCTTCCCCCTCGACAAATCCCGCACCCCCAATCCCTCCAACCGACCCCCTCCCGCACAATGGCATCCTCCTGCCGCACCGCCTCCCCGCCCCGCCCGGCCTTCGAAAAGATCCCCTCCACCTCCATCCGCGTCCTCCGCACCGCCTCGGCCCTCCGCCGCTGGCGCCGCCCCCACACCCTCGACCAGCGCACCGTCGCCCTCGTCCCGACCATGGGCGCCCTGCACGAGGGCCACCTGTCGCTCATCCGCGCCGCCGCGCGCGACAACCACGAGGTCGTCGTCAGCATCTACGTCAACCCCGCGCAGTTCGGGCTGACCGAGGACCTGGCCTCGTACCCGGTGACCTGGGCGTCCGACACGGCCACGCTCGCGGCGCTGGACCGCGAGCTCGCCGAGGACGGGTCGAACCTCGGGCGGGTGAGCGCGGTGTTTGCGCCGACGACGGAGGAGATGTATCCCTCTGGGTTTCCTGGGCAGGCGGTGGATAGCAAGGGGAGTTTTGTGAATATCACGCCGGTGGGGGAGGTGTTGGAGGGGGCGTCGCGGCCGACGTTTTTCAGGGGGGTGGCGACGGTTTGTATGAAGTTGTTTAATGTGGTGCAGCCGGAGAGGGTGTATTTTGGGCAGAAGGATGTGCAGCAGACGGTGGTGATCAGGAGTCTGGTGAGGGACTTTTTGATGCCCATTGAGGTTGTCATTGGGCCTACGACGAGGGCGGAGGATGGGTTGGCGCTGAGCTCGAGGAATGTGTACCTTGGGGAGAGGAGGAGGAGGGTGGCGACGGTGTTGCATCGGGCGCTGACGGCGGCCGAGGCGGCATATCAAGGAGGGGGGAGGGACAGGGAGACGGTTTTGGGGGCAGCGAGGAGGGTTGCCGAGGAGGTGCTGGCTGAGCAGATGGCGTTGGCGCCGGGGAAGCGGGTGAAGTTCGAGGTGGATTACCTTGCCCTGTCGGACCCGATGACGATGGAGGAGCTGGAGGTTGTTGATCCGGCAAAGGGAGGGATTCTCAGCGGTGCGATTCGCATGCTGCCTGTGGAAGAGCCGCAAGAAGGGGAGGATCTCGGCCATAGTGGGGGACCGCTGGTCCGGCTGATTGACAACATCATCTTGCCGCCAAGCTGAAGGTGGCCTGGGTTCATACGGGAAGGGAGGTATTCTGATTTGAGCAAGCATTGGGATGGCGCAGGAGGGAATACACGTCCATTTGATCTTTGCAACGGTCTTTTATTATCGCAATCGATGTTTACGGAAGGATTCTTCCCCCTGTTTCCGGCCTATACTCCAGCCCTGGTTTGTTTGTTGGCGCGAGACCTCTTGCCAAGGAAGCGATCTCTGAACGACAAAACCAGACGCCTCCAGTTTTGACTTTGGGACCTGGTCGGTAGAGAAAAAGGTATCTAGCTCTGAATTTTAGCCCTGGTTAACAGAAATATAGGTATCCAGCTCTAACCTTGGGTTCTATTTAAGCAAGGGAAAGGTATCCGGCTTCTTATTCAGGGCCTTGGCCGTGGTGTCGAATGTCTCGCGTAAGGAAGCGATACCTTTATGACAAGAGTAGACGTCTCCAGTTCTGAATTCAGACCTGGTCGGTAGAGAAATAGGTGTCCAGTTCCATTACTAAGGCCTTTATTGAAACGGTTTCTAGACTTGGCCAGTATCTCGCATGTCTCGCGCTAATAAATAAACCAGGGCTGGATTTTACGCTCACAAGTGTATCACCACCAAGGATATCACCACCTAAACCCTCCCTCTTACAATCCGACTCCTCAACAACGGAGCCGGCGCCAGCCCCTGAACCCCCCCGAAGCTTCCCTCGGGAGCCACCACACCATCACCTCCAATGACCGCAGCAGCCACCCCCGTCTCCGCAACAGCACTCCCTTGCACGCCCCCAAAGCTTCCCTCGGGAGCAACCACCGTCTCCTCCACGGCCGCCGTCCCCACCGTCTCCTCCACCGCCGCCGTCACCCTCGGCTCGCCACCACCCGCCCCCTGCTGAACAAGCAACTTATTCCTCTCCGCCTGCGCCCTCTTCAAATCCGCATTCACCCCCTCCCCAACCCCCGCCCCTTGCACCCCCGTCCCCGCGGGCACCATAACAAAGTCCACACAGCTCTCATACGTCTGCTTCGCATCCGTCCCCAACCACCACCACTGCAACACGCACTGCCCCGCCACCCCGCACCTCCGCACCACCTCCTCCCCCTTCTTCCCCACCGGCATCGTCACCCCAAACGCCGTGTTATTCCCCGGCAGCTCCGCCGCGCTCTCATCGGCGTACGCATCGAAAAACAGCAAGATGTCCCCCACGATGACGTTGGTCGCCGTCTCGACGATGGAAAGGTTCGCCGGCCCGAGGTGCGGGATCGTCAGCGCGACTTCGACGAGCACGACCTGCCCCGGGGAGTACGACTGGATGTGCGAGGCGGGGACGTCGGCGAACTGGGCGCCGCGGCAGAGGCCGATGTTGCAGGCGGCGGAGGCGGGGACGACTTCTTCGAGGGCGATGGTGCCGTCGGAGAGGACGGTGTTGACGGCGGCCTGGCCACACACGGCGAGCATGGCGGGCCCGGGGAGGCGTGCGGCGGGGAAGGTGATATTGCCGTGGGCGGAGGCGAGGGTCGCCGACGCCGCGAGGGCGAGGAGGTGTGTTGTTTTCATTTCGGGCTCTTTTCCGGGGGTTGTTTTGTTGGGAGGGTGTATGTAGGATGTATGCCACCACAGAAGGGAACTAAAACGAGTGACCAGCACTGGGGGAAACGACAGAAAGCTCAACACGACGAATACAGGGAGAGTGTAAGTGCAATGGACATTGCAGGGTTCTGGGGGGGGCAGCTATCTACATCTTCGACTGTCCCTCACAGCCCTCCCACGACCCTCCCACAACGTCGTGCAGTCGGCTGTGCGACCCCTGGTAGCCGCGGAGGTCGACTGGCCCGAGCAGTGTCGGCCATATTATCGCGGGTCCTGGCCGTGAAGCGAGGAGGTGCGAAACGTCCCTGGTCGGAGATTCTTGGCGTGCACGACGTTCCGGGTGGTTTTGCGGTGCAAGCGGTTTTAGGATCGCCAACAGGGAGACCGAGAGCACAGCCGTGCCACAATGAAACGGGAGCAGCCCAGAAGGGTCTTTTGAACTCCGTTCCCAAGAGGTAATCCGTACCGGCATATGGGTTGGACGAGTTGGGATTGGTGCTGGGGGGAGTTGAGCCTCACGACGAACTGCCGGACTGCATCGGGGTTGCCAAGCATTTGACACCCAAGATCTGCAATCCTGTCTCGGCGGCGCACATCCGGCTCAAGATCCCGTGGGCTGAACAGACTCGCTGGAGGGGCACGTAGAACATTTGGCTGATGGTTCCCGCGAGCGGCAGAACGCTGAATGTTGTCGCCATGAGCTCTGGGAGGTCGTCAGCCTCGAGACCCCGCCACGTGCCCTCCAGGACGGGACGATGTCCACCTACCCCTGAATGAAGATCGCGTCTCTGATAGACTGCAGTCATCACGGTAACTTGGAATCCCGCGCTGACTTTTCGCTTTGGAGCTCGTCGTGTCATAAGCCGATGCAGCCATCCAATAGACCGGTCCGATTCATCCATCAAAGTCTCTCATAGGATCTTTGAGAAATGCGCCCTAAACTTCTTGTTCGCGCGATCTGCCGAGCGATGCTGGAATTGTTCCCCGTGGATATCAAAGACGAAGCTCTGGGAACGATCCGCCTCGGCAGACTCGAGCTCCTGGGGGACATCACTCTCTTTCGGGGGGCCAGGAACCTCGAGCCGGAACACGGTCCCCTCCTTGGGCACCAGTTTCAGCTGGTTCTTCCTCGTGACCACCTCAAAGGCAAACTTGGAGTCCTTGATGACGATGCCCTTGATCCCGACTCGACTGACGCATCCGCTGCGGACAATCTCGACCTCGGCGCCGTGAAAGTCGGCGCTGGCCAGCTTTGCCGCTGCTGCTTCGCCTCCCGTGTAGATCTCGGACCCTAAAATCTCGCGGATGTAGCCGAGCCAGAGGTTGTGGAGAGGCTCGAAAAGGGCGTATTTCTGGTCCTTGCGCGGGACATCGTAGAGGCCGAGCTTCCGTCGCTGTGTTGCCGAGAGAGGTTTTGGTTTGAGGGCCTTCTTTCGCTGCTCCTTCTTCTTCTCGGCGGCTCGTCTTCTCGCGGCGCGCTCGTTGCTTGGCGGAGGTGAGGAAGGGCGTAGGAAGAGCGGACGCTGCTGGATCTTTTCGGTGAAGATGCGGTTGGCTTCGTCGGGTTCGTGTGCCCGCGCCAAAAGGGTGGCGGCCAGGGACTGGTCTTTTCGGCCTCTGCTTTCCATGGTGGGCTCTTTTGATGTTGACTGCCAATGGGAAGCTGTTGTCGTGAACTCGGGGTTGTTGGGCGACGTCTGGAGTGGAGGATGAAGAAATCCGAAATTGAAGAGGAGAGGATTCCGCAGTGGAAACTTTCACAAGCCAACGCGACGGGAAGCGGCTTGGCGTCCAAGCTTCAGTGGGAATTGGAGCTGAGCTTGCCCTGTGCGGTTAGCTTCGGCTCCTCTTCCCCGCGCATCCCCAGATTCGCTGCACCCCTGTAGAGCATCAGCCATCAGCTGCCATTTGGCGCTGAAACCACTGAGCCACAGGCACATGGTCCCCCAATTCCCATCCATTCCAAGGTTTCTTTGCTGGCCACATCCCGTCCTCGGCGTGTTCCCGTCTTCCACCTTATGCCGTCATGGAGTTTATCTTGCCCTGACGACCTCTCCTCGCCCGGGAACTTCTCGACCCCGAACCCAATTATTCACCTGTACGCAACGCTCCAACGAACACCACTCGACTGCTTACAACTACAAAGACGATTCTGGAAGTTTGGGTTGGGGAATTGGAAGAGGAGGGACTCGGCGCGGACTCGTTCGAAGCTCGGAATCGCCATTGACAGAATCACAACACCACTCGAAATCTCGAAACGCGTCGACCACTGCCTACGCCCACCATGAGCGACCGCCCCAGCGATTCGGCGCCAGACCTGCGCATCCTCGGCGATGAGATCACCCTACAGCCGAGCGGGTTCGTCGAGCCGCCAAAACGGACGCGCGATGAGGGAAAGGAGCAGGCCTTGATGGAGAACTTTGCGCGCTTCCGCTCCGAGCCATTACAGTACGTCACCTTGCGTTCCTTGCCTCTCCGAACCTTTCCAACGTCTTGTCTCTTTATCGCCATCTTGTTACTCTGCCGCAAACTGCTGCCATGGCTGCTCCTACCGACACGGCCGCGTCGGCCATATCCTTTATACCGTCCACTGACCCGTCATGGCCCAGGTTCCTCCGCGAAGTCTCCCTCTACGTCTCCGGCACCGGATGGCGCGCGTACGACCACGTCGTCGGCCAGCCCATCTTCTACTCGGGCTTCTCAGAGCACATCAAGACCGAAGTCATGTCCGCCACCCTTCTCCAGACCAAGATCTCCGAGTTGGCCGATATGCGCGTTGCTGTCGAAGAAAAGGAGGGGCTGCTCAACAAGCTGGACAAGGACTTCCTGACGAAGCGTGCCCAGCGCCGGGGAGTGATTGTGCAGAGTCTCCAGGACGTCGCCGAGCACCTCACGGACAGCATGATTTGCAAGTTTGAGAGCAAGACCTTCATTCGGGGCGCTTACTACATGGTCACGCAGCTGCTGCTGAGGGCGTACCACCAGGGCATTCATGTGTCCAGCGAAGAGGTGCTGCGTCTGCGAAATGTGGCCGAGGAGGCGCAAAGAAAGAAGCAGAGCATCATATTCCTGCCCTGTCATCGATCACATGTCGATTATGTCTCCTTGCAGCTGCTGTGCTACCGGTTGGGCTTGGCGCTCCCCGTGGTGGTGGCTGGCGACAACCTCAACTTCCCTGTTGTGGGGAGTTTCTTGCAGCATGCTGGTGCGTACTTCTGCCCTGATCACACATGACATACATATGCTAACTCGGATAGGGGCTATGTACATCCGCAGATCCTTTGGAGACGACCAGCTCTACACCACATTGGTTCAGGCTTACATCGACACGCTCCTCCGCGGTGGCTACAACCTTGAATGCTTCATCGAGGGCGGGAGATCACGCACGGGCAAACTTCTGCCGCCCAAGTTTGGTATTCTCAATTTTGTCCTCGACAGTCTCCTTTCCGGGCGAGTCGAGGACGCAATCATCTGCCCCGTGAGCACACAGTATGACAAGGTCGTAGAAACTGAAGGCTATGTCACCGAGCTCCTCGGTATGCCGAAGAAGAAGGAAAACCTCGCCGACTTTCTTTCTGGGGGTTCCAGCGTCCTGTCACTCCGGCTTGGGAGAGTAGACGTCCGTTTTCACGAGCCATGGAGTCTCCGGGGTTTCATTGACCAGCAGGTGACAAGACTGTCCAAAGTACCATCCTCCCTGAACATAAACTGGAGAGACACCAAGAACGCCATGGTCCGCCAGAAGCTGTTGCGGACCCTCGGCTACAAGGTCCTGGCCGATATCAACGACGTATCCGTGGTCATGCCGACCGCCCTCATCGGGACTGTCCTCCTGACCCTCCGAGGTCGCGGCGTCGGGAGAACTGAGCTCATCCGACGCGTCGAATGGCTTACGGAGCGCGTTCGCGCCAAGGGTGGGCGAGTAGCCCACTTCGGCAACTCCCCCCTCTCCGACGTCATCCAACGCGGTCTGGACGTCCTCGGAAAGGACCTCGTCGGTGTCGTCGACGGCCTCGCCGAGCCCACCTACTACGCCGTCGATCGCTTCCAACTCTCCTTCTACCGCAACATGACAATCCACCTCTTCATATCCGAAGCTCTCGTCGCCGCAGCCCTCTACACGCGTGTCAAGCGCGGCGGCGGACCCTCGATCCAAGACATCCCATACCAGGACCTCCACGACCAGGTTCTGTTTCTGTCCTCCCTCTTCCGCGGCGAGTTCATCTACTCGTCCGAAGGCCTCAATGTCAACCTCGAGCGCACCCTCGCTGGCCTCGAGGCCGACAACATCATCCACATTGAAAAGGACGAAGAAGGGCACATCACAAAGGTCGGTCTCTCGGACGCCGAGCGCGCCGCTGGCCGCGAGAACTACGACTTTTACTGCTTCCTCATCTGGCCGTTTATCGAGTCAAGCTGGCTCGCCGCCGTGTCCCTCGTCGGCCTCACCCCCCCGCTCGCGCAAAAGGCCGACATCTGGATCCAAACATCCAAGGCGCTCAGCAGCGCGCAACTGGTACGTCCCTTCCCCCTTCCCCACCACCAACCCCCTGACTGACCCGCACCAGCTCGGCAAAACCCTCTACCACCAAGGTGACCTCTCCTACTTTGAAGCCGTCAACAAGGAAACCCTCAAAAACTCGTACCAACGCTTCGAAGAAGAAGGCATCATCCACGTCGTCCGCTCGCGCGACACGCGCATCCCACCGCGCCTGCGCCTCGCACCCGACTGGCGGCCCGCGCGCGATCCGGCGACGGGTAAACTCGCCCCGACGACGGGTAGGCTGTGGGAATTTACCGAGAAAATCGCGTCGAGCAGGAGGGAGGGGAAGAATCGACGGGACGGCGCGACGGTGAGTACGCGGGTGGTGGGGCTGGCGGAGGAGTTGGGGCGCAAGATGTTTGAGGAGGCGATGGCGGGCGGGAAGGAGGAGAAGGGGAAGGGGAAGGGGGTGGTGGCGCCGGCGACGTTGAGTGGAGAGGAGGAGAGGGAGGTGGGGAGATTGGTGGGTGAGCAGAAGAGGAAGAGAAGGTTGGAGAAGAGGGCGAGGTTGTGAAGTGAGGGGGGTGATATCGACAGACACGAGTAAACAGATACAGAAAGGGGGCGGGGTTGGGGGTTGGTAAACTGTACAACTCTTGGGCTTCAAGTTGGCATTGTTTTGGTAGCATATGGAGCATTAAACAGCCATGGTTTAACGTTGATGTTTTGTTGGCCACGACGTGTAGTATGAGCTGCTGATGTCTGGTATCTGATATTGGACCTCTCCGGCTGGCAAAGGAAGTATGATGACAAAATGGCTTTGAGTGTCTCGACCAAATAGCAGACCAGTCAAGATCAAGTCACAGGGATACATACACTGAACATATGCTCGTGAAATCCAGCTTTCATTTCCCACGGCTCTCCTGTCAAAGAGGTAGCCAAGTCCCAAGTCCCAAGTCCCAATGCCATCGCCATGCTCCTACCCAAATATGATACAACAGAAACAAAACGGTCGGTCTCAAACCGCCGCTCAAGTTCAACTCGTACACGCACAACATGCCACTGGGCGCTCGGCTCCGTAGGTACCCAGGTGGCCATGATCGTAACGTCGTCATCCATTTTCCGCTTTCCTCCCAGGGGTATCATTCTTCCTCTCCGTCCTCCTCTTCCTCCTCCATGCAACATAAAATCCCCATCAACTCTGCCAAATCCCCAACGCATCCCTCTCCCCACCGCCCCTCGCCCCCCGGCTCTCCCTCCCACTACCCCCCGTCGGCGGCTCATAAACCGCCTGATACGGATGCCCCGGCAGCCCAAAGTCCGCATTCACCAGCAACGGATTCACCACCGGCAGGGTACTCCCCGCCGCCCCTCCCACAATCGGCGCCAACCTCGTCCCCGCCCCCTCCGCCCCCTGCTGCCACTCCCCCTCCCACCCCCACCCCTCCTTCAACCCGCCCACGGCCCTCGCCAGATTCCACCCCGTCTCGCGCGCCGTGCGCCCCAGGATGGCCAGCACCTCCTCCTGTTCCGCGCGGTCGGTGAGCACCCCCGCGCAGAGCACCAGACAGCGGATCGCGCCGCTGGCGACCCCGGGGTCGCGCGTATGCGCGGCGATGCCGCACGCGTGGTGGGCGTGATGCCGCGCCGAGATGCGGTTATCCGCGGAATCCGGGCCCTCGACGGGGTTGAGCTGCGTGAGGAGGCACATGGCGGTGTGGTAGAGCAGGCGGCCGAGGACGGCGGGGCGGCGGATGATCCAGACCTTTGGGAAGAGCGAGGTGGACGACGAGGCGGTGGGGGCGTAGCCGTACGTCTGCATCGAGCGGGGGCAATTCGCGTTCCACGCGTCGCAGAGGGCCTTTAGTCGCCTCCAGGCGCCGAAGCGGGCCTGGCGGCGCGCCTGCTCGTCGTGCGGCGAGGGTTCCTGGAAGCGGGGCGCCGAGGCGCGGAAGTTGGCGATGCGCGCCGTGATGTACAGGATGCGGTGGACCCAGAGCTCCTCGTCGCCGGTGAGGGCGGCGCGCGGGGTGCCGCCGCTGCTGCCGCTGCTGCTGCGCGGGGTGGGCGTCCAGTTTGTGAATTCGAGGTCGAGGCCCCAGGCGTCGGGGTCCCACGCGGTTTGCCAGTTGAAGGCGAGGCAGCTGAGGACTTCCATGCCGACGTTGAGCCAGAAGCAGGCGGCGCCGAGGCCGGTGGACGAGGCGTCCCAGCCGCACTCGCGGATGAGGGCGCGCGCGCCGGCGATGTGGTTCATGCGCTGCTTGGGGCTGTCGGACATGGTCTCGTAGACGTTGAGGACGACGGCGGCCGTGGCGCACTCGGACGTGTTGCGGTCGGGGTTCTTGAGGCAGCGGAGGAGGTGGGCGGTGGCGGTGTCGTAATGGTGGATGGCTTTTTCCTCGCCGTGGCCGTGGACCATCGAGTGCTGCTTGGAGCCGCAGGCGAGCATGGCGTGCAGGAGCATGGGCGAGTCGAGGGCGAGGTACGGGAGCGTGTTGGCAAAGTGCTTGTCCTTGTCGAGGACGTCCATCCAGACGGCCACTTCGTCGACAAAGACTTGCATGAAGAGGATCTCGTCTTCGGTGCTCAGGTACTCCCGGTCGCTGGACTTTTCGTTGGGCGGCGTGATGAGGCCGTCTGAGGTCTCGCGGGGCTGGGGGGTGGTCTCGCGCGTGGGTCGGGGCGTGGTTTCACGCGTGGCACGGTGCGGTTGTGGTGTTGGCGCCGAGGTCAGAAAGGGGAAGGGTGACGGGAGACTGAAGAAGTCGCTGATCCTTCCGCTTGAGCGTCGGTAGGCGTCATCCCTGGTCGCGAACTGTTCAAAGGGGGAACCGCTCGAGATGGGGGCTACGGCGGGGAGGGCAGTCGGGGGGGTCGTCGTGATGGGCGGGAAGGACATGCTGTCTTTGTGTTGTCGTACGGGCGGAACATCGTATCGTTGGGGTTCGTTGTAGCGTGCGGGACTCGCTGCCGCGTGAGAGTACCAGCTTCGGTGAGGCGATGGAAAGTTGTTTTCCAGCGGCTCGAGTGGGGGCTGCAAAGGGGCTGGTGGTTCGTGAAGGGGGGCAGCTGGCATCTCCCGCTCCCGTGGGGGGGTAATGTCCTTCTGGCGGATGATGGGATATTTCCCAAGTCCCCCACGGTACTCCGAAGCAATTAGGCGCGACTCATCCTGGAATTTGACTGCGACGTGGTTAGCACTGGATGTACTCGCTCCCAGGATAGTCCGGGCCCCTGAAAGATTCCACACATACCGGACCAGTCCGCCGTCGGTGGGATGATGGCTGGGTTCTTGACCTGCGTGTCGA
This sequence comes from Podospora conica, assembly GCA_030685255.1. Lineage (NCBI taxonomy): Eukaryota > Fungi > Ascomycota > Sordariomycetes > Sordariales > Podosporaceae > Podospora > Podospora conica. The sequence continues at coordinate 178,461 of MU839438.1, read as the reverse complement.
TGAAGTTGAGGCGCACACCCCGCTTGCACTCCCTGCTGCTCTTTCGGCAGTTGTTGCAGTCGGGCAAGCCCTCGTCGCATTTGAGATGGCGCTCACGGCACGTCAGACACCCCGTGCGTACTCGCCGCGACTTTCCCGCCGCAGGACCAGGCGGTGGTGCGGCCGTCTTGGTGCTGCCCTGACCGTCCCGCGACTGTCCTCGCTCCGGCACCGACCCGGCGCGGACCGACTTCATATCCATGGACTTGGTGGGAGCATGTCGTTTGGCCGCAACCTTGGCCGGCTCGCCGTGTCTGGGGCCGGACAGCTTCTGTCGCTTCGGGGGAGAAAGCTCAAAGGTTTCGCTGGGGCTGCGGTTGCTCGTCGGCGTCGTCGTATAGGGGGGCGATGGTTCATCATAAGGTCCGTATGGCGCCGAGGGGTTCGATGAGAGGTCGTACGCGCGAGGCTGCGAGTAGGCCGGAGGGTGGATGTGAGAGAGATTCATTTCCCCGAGGCTGAGACTCGGGAAGAAGAGATCGGATGAGGCCTCGTAGGCCGGGAGAATTATGGTTGCCAGCTTGACCCTGATCAAGGGGCTTCTTCGAAACCTGTAACTTGGACCGAGTTGGAGAGAATCAACATGCGCTAACTCTCACGGGACGGTGGACAGGACAGGATGTAAGTCGTCGTCGTGGGCCGGGGAAGATGACAACGGCAGAACAGGTGGAAAGGAGAGAGTGGAAAGAAACGAGCGACGAGGGCCAAGGCATGCTTTTGGGAAACAAAAGTCGATCCGAAGAAGCGAGGGTTGCGATGTGTTGATGTGGGGGAGGAGGATGGTCGAGTCCTGAGTGTCACCCTGAGTGCGGGACACCCCCTGGCCAAGGGTCCCGAGCGCATTTCATTCGCTCCAGACAGGAGAGCCAAGGAAATCTCGATTATCTGGCACTCGGATGCGGACCTGCATGTCTTGGATGCTGGGGGGAAGTTGGTCTAAACGCATAGGGTTCGTCGCATCATCTTGGACCCAAGGTGGTGGTGGTGGTGGTGGCAGTGGTGGTGGTTGCTGAGTGCTCTCTGCGATGGCCGGAGTGCATAAGAGCTTGCGTACCTCCCCCGGCGATGCCAGCACGGGGGGGGTACAGAGGTCCGTATACTTTGTGCTCCCGTCTTATCAACCCATCAGGGCCATGGCTGGCAATGCCGCCGACCATGGGAGCACAATGTCACAACCTGCTGGCCGGTGCGACCTTGGCCGCCATGCCAGGAAGCAACACAAGTGAAGCAGCTCGAGGGCCCCGCAAATTGGCCATGTGCAGCTCATTGCGGAGGACAGTGAGCAGGACAGTGGACACTGGACACGGCGCCAGCAGAAGCCCCGTCTCGAGCGGACCGTCCGGACGGTGATGCACGGCAGGGTTGCAGCGGCACATGCAGGCAAGGCCGTGCCCCGGGGGTCCTGATGCCCGCTGCAGGTCCATGGCAGCACTCCTCCTTTTCGAGGCAGTCATGAGCTCAATACTATGTGCTCTTCGATAGATTGGAGCAGGCCGTCGATGGAGGCTGTGCGCGAAGTGGTCGGCAATGGCGGCAGACGGGCTGTCGTCCGGGTCGAGGTCGAGGTCGAGACACAGGCCCGGTTACACTTGAAGAGTCGGTTTGAGAAGCGCTTCGGGCTGAGCTCGTCAACGAACGAGAGAGGTGTTTTGTTTTCAGAGCAAGCCGATGGAGCCTGGACGTCCCACTTGCGCCGACGACGCCAACCGAAGCTTGGGGGAGACTCCCTCCTGCAATCAAGCCTGGGCAAAGACCCGGGCACCCGGGCTGACTTGAAACGTTGCTGAGAACCCAGCAGGCTTGCCTTTTGAATTCCACCACTTGGTGTCGCTTGTCGCTTGGGTGAAGAGATGCCCCCGCGATGATTTGCAATCTTGGCGCAGCGGATCGCGATGGAACATTCCGCGCGTCTTCCATTGTGCTTGGGGAGACAGACCAAGGCAGTTTGATCGTAAGACGCGACATCGAGGTGAGGTTGTGTAAGTATAGCATCGCGCCTTTAAGAGCATCCGTGTCCGTAGGTGATGGCTCGATGCCCGCTCGACCCGGTTCCCCCATCTGGCATGAACATATTCCGTCTGCGTGGCGTGCTAGTGATACTCGTCATGTGGGTTTGAAGGCCGTCCCACTGCTTGGCCGGGTGAGAATGACAACCTGGGGATCCATGTCTCGCATCTGGTTCCGTAAGATGGTGTCCAGCGAGACATGCTGTACCGGATTCCTGGTACAAGGTCGGCTGCTGCTGATGCCCACTGCCCACTGCCCAGCGTGGAAAAGTCCTGATCTTGTCTCTGGACCTCGATCTGAGACCTGGGCGGACGGTCCGGAGTGACGAGCACAACTGAGAGCGTAATCCGTAGGGCGCCGGGGGGGTCGCACCGGGAGCTGCCGAAATGCAGCAAAATCCGGATCCCGAAAGAACATGCGGGCTCGTGAGACCCTGGTGATCAGATGAGATCCAACCTTGCCGGCGATGATGGGGGGGGGGACAGTGAGGAATCGTTCCGGGAGCATGCCACACAACCCCGGAGTGGCCGCGTGTCTCCCGCCGGGAGGGGCCGGGAGGGGCTGGCGACACGGCGTGATATCATCACCATGGTCGTTTGTCCCGAGTCCCAGGATGCGATGAGGGCATCATGGTCGAGAACTTGAGAACTTGAGATGATCAGGGCGGCGACAAGGGTCCGGGGCCGAGATACGACTCTCGAGATGAAACGAGCTGGCTAAAACAACCACGTCGCCTGCGGGCTGTGGCTGAGGGGGGATGAAACAAAGTGAACGGCTGGTCCATGTGCTGCCAAGAAAGAGTCAAGACCGAAGCCGCCGACTTGCAGTGGCCCACTCAGCACTGGCCCAAACGTCCATGCGCTGTGACGATGCATTTTTTCGGACGACGGCGATGGAACCACGCCGTCCGACATGAGATGAACGGGATCGACATCGACGCCGTCTGTCGAGCGATCCCAAACCATAATTATGGTTACCGGAGCTGCGGTGCGTCCTGCACTATTTTTGCGTGAAGCGCGCGAGTAGGTTGGCGATTCGCATCTTGGGTTGGAATGGACATGTCGGGTGAGTGATGTTGCGTTGAAGAAAAGATTTTGGGCCCGTGGTGTTTCAACCTAGCCAAAGAGTGTTGCCCTGAAGGACGCCCTGTGCGGCTAGCTTCCCCCACTATAGCCCCCCACTCTGCCTCCTAAAAGACATCAGCATCAGCGCAGGTGAGGTCGCAGCGTACCTGCCGCACCCCACAGTGGGCTGGCACGCTGAAGACTGCCTGAAGCAGGAACAGCCGCTCGCTCATTGAGGACTCAGGTCGGAGAATTCTGGTTACCACGTTCTTTTTCCATCGCGGCCAGCTCCCGTCCATCGACAGACTGGGCAACTTTTGACGAAGACCCCCAGACTTGGATCTCGAACCCCCCCTGCAAGGCCCGGCTATTGTTGTATCATTACCCGACTTCGAGGTCTCAAAGCTCGAAACTCCAACAACAAACGACAGTGTCGCGGCCGTTTGTTTGTCTCCTTGCTCTCCCTCTCCCTCCCCCTCCCGAGTCCCTATCGGGCCATCTCTCGATCAGGACCACGGCCAGATGAGATGACGGACAGAGGGCCTGCCCATCCAAAGTCTATCCTCCGGGGCCACAAGACATCGGTTCACGCCGCCGCATTTATCCGCGGCAACGAGCGACTGTTGACTGGCGACGCTGATGGTTTTGTCATCGTCTGGGATCTGACCATCTTGAGGCCGAGGGCCGTCTGGCAGGCACACGATGGTGCCATCTTGGGCTTCTCTTCGTGGGGCCCCGACCGGATCATCACGTAAGCCACGAAGCTGGCCCTGAGCTGCCTCTCCCACCCACTGAGTATCTCGTAGGCATGGCCGGGACAACAAGTTGATCGTCTGGAAGCTGGGCGTGGCCGAGGAGACCGGGCTAAGCACCACGCTCCCCCTGGACCCATCACCAGAGCCACGACCCAAACCATGGATCCTTTACATGCTATCCATCAACACCATGAACTTCTGCTCCTTCGCCCACTGCCCTGCCTCCCCGCATGACACCGACCCAACCCCAGACCTCCTCGTAGCCGTCCCCAACACCCTCTTCTCCGAAGCCGTAAGCCCCCCTCCCCCCACCATCACCCCCAGACCAACCACTGACCCCCACCCCAGGTCGACATCTTCCACCTCCCCACCCAAGAACGCCGCCACACCATCCGCCTCGAAGACAAAGGCGGCATGGTCATGGCCCTCGCCCTCCTCCACCTCCACTCAACCCTCACCCTCGCCGCCGGCTACGAGAACGGCGTCGTCGCCACCGCCCAGCTCCTCCCCTCCACCGGCTGGACCACCACCTACCACGTCCAACCCCACTCCCAGCCCGTCCTCTCCCTCGCCCTCTCCCCCAGCCACGACTACTTCCTCACCTCCTCCGCCGACGCCCTCCTCATCAAACACCCCCTCCCGTCCCCTAGCACCGTCCCAGCGCCTCCGCCCCCCGACACCACCACCACCACAAAAACGGCAACAATACCCGACCCCGACCTCGACCCCAAGCCCACATCCCTCCTCTCAGCCGCCCTGGGTCCCAAGCCCACATCCCTCCTCTCCGCCGCCCTGGGTCCCAAGCCCCAAACCCCCCAAACCGCAACGGCCCGGGAACCCCTCGCCGTCCTCAACACGCGGCACGCCGGCCAGCAGGCCCTCGCGGTGCGCTCCGACGGCCGCGTCTTTGCCACGGCGGGGTGGGACGCACGCGTGCGCGTGTACGTGCCGCAGGGTCCGATGCGCGAGGTGGCGGTGCTGAAGTGGCACCAGGCGGGGTGCTATGCGCTGGCTATGGCGGATGTTGGGGGTCCTCCTTTGGTGTCTGGGGAGGAGGGGGTTGGCGCGGTCGAGGGGGGACGGGGGGCAGAGCTGGTCAAGGGGGAGGCCAGTCATGGTGGCTCAGGAAAGGGTTCAGAGGGAGGGAGCAGTATTGCGACGACGACAAAGGGGAGAGGGGAGTTGTCTGTTAGGGAGAAGAGGATCAGGCAGGCCAAGGAGGGGCACTGGATTGCGGCGGGGAGTAAGGATGGGAAGGTTAGTTTGTGGGATATTTACTAGCGGAGCCATCGTTTGTACAGAGGTCAGCGGGCCAACGGGTGCTTGCTCCATTTTATCTAGTCTACTCCCCGCCGTTGCTCTTCCGCCGTCTAACTGCTGCACGATGCTGCCAAAAGTGGGCAGCCGAGATGTGACAAGATGCTCTCTCAAGTCCATCGCAGGACGAGCTCGGGATATCTCTCGCCCTTGGAAAATGCAATGCAACCAAGAACCATCGTGACATGTAGCCACGTCCGCGTCGGCCAACGCCATGCCCCGAAACGCCATACATCAACGGCCGAAAGGAGTCCGACCCGTGGAGGGCTCCAAGTTGAAGCCACAAGAAGATCGTAATCTAAGCCGTGACACCACTCTTGGTGGCCTCGTCCCCGTTCGGGACAGACACCTCGGCAGGCGGAATCGTGATCCCATACTTCTCGTACGGAAAGTCAACCATGGTCTCGTAGTAATCCGCCCACCCATCATCAATCTCGCCCAGCTGATGAACATCAACATCTCCCGCCGCGCCAATATGTCCAGCAAGGACCTCGGCCTCCCGCCCCTCGTACACCTTCTTGAGCATGGGGTGCGGGCACCAAATCACCCGCATACCGGCGCGGCGACCCGCCTCAACTCCGGGGACGCTGTCCTCAAAGACCAAGCACTCCTCGGGCGTGATGGGCTTCTCGCCCTCCGACAGGGACTCGTTGATGGTCTTGAGGGCCACCAGGAAGATGTCGGGGAGCGGCTTGCCGCGGCCGGGCTCGATGCGCTTGTCGTCGCCCAGGACGCGGCGGTGCGTCTCAAAGACGCTGAAGACGTCCTCGAGGTGGGTCGTCTTGAGCTTGAAGTTGGACTCGTGGGACGACGTGGCCAGGGCGATGTGCACGCGGTGCGGCTTCTTGCCGCCGTTCTCGGTATTCTCCTGGTCCTCTTCGTACACGCGGGTCCGGTCGAGATCGCCGAGCAGCTTGACCATGCCGGGGAGGGGCTTGGTAGTGGGGAAGTGGACAGAGTGCAGGGCGTAGAGCTCGCGGGCGTACTCCTCAACCGAGATGGGGAGCTGGGCCCACTCCATGAGGAGCTTGGTCGCGGACGGGCCGGGCCGGCCCTGGAGCGTGGCCTTGACTTCCCAGGGCAGGTCGGGGCGGCCATACTTGCGGAGAACGAGGTTGACGCAAACTGTGTAGATGTCTTCTGTATCGATGATGAGGCCGTCCATGTCGAAGAGACAGGCACGCACAGGGGGGAAGCTGGGTTAAGGTCAGTTACAGGTCAAGGGGGGAGAGGAAAAGAAGGGATAGGGCCCTTACTCGGTTCTGGGCGCCATCTTGAATGCAACGCCAGGTATATTTATTCCACGGGGGACGGGTAAGATGTTGGAGATGGGGGTCGAGATTGTAACAGCGGCAGAGGGGGCTCGACACTGCCAAGTTCGAGGAAGATGTTCAAGATGCTTGAGAATGGAGTTCACCGAAACAGCCCTGGGAAGTTGACTGGGAATGGCCAGGTTGAGAAGGTGAGAAGGTGAAATGGGGAGGTTATATGCTTCTGAGATGGGTGGAGAACGTAGGCACTGGAAGCCACAAACGGAAGGCTCATCCAGAGATTGGATCAAGGGAACAGGGGCAACTTCCGATCAGGCAGGAATATGGAAATGATGTGTCTGCATTTTCAGTGACAAGACCAAATCGGAATGGAACCCAGTCAGATCGACTGCACGGAGCGACGATACAAACACATAAAGCGGAGAAAACCGCATCTTCCCAGGATCCCGTTGTCGACCTCAAAACAGGATGAAGACGCAATATCAGATCCTCGGGGCAGTGACTACCCACAAAGGTCCCTCTACCATCCGCACTTCTGCACACACTTGTCCTTTCAACCTGAACACAAGAGCATGAGATTGCGCATCCCGTCTCTGAGACCCGCGAATACCCCACCGACAGAGATCGCGGACCAGATAAGGATGGCCGATCGGCGCCGTTGACGGATGACGGGGTCAAAAAGAGGCTATTTTCATCGGGAACTTGGCGGGGCTTGTGACAGGGGCGAGGGAGGGGCGACAGGGGTCTCCAGCCCTGGTTGGTTTGTTAGCGCGAGACCTCTTGCCAAGGAAGAGATCACTTGATGAAAAGACCAGGCGCCTCCAGTTCTGACTTCAGTGCCTGGTCGGTAGAGTATCATGTTCTTACTTCAGGACCTGGTTAGACAAATAAAGGCATCCCGTTCAACTTGAAGACCTGGTTGGTAAAAATATTGGTATCCAGTTCTTTCCTTAAGGCATGTCTCGCGCTAACAAACAAACCAGGGCTGGAGCGTAAAGTGGTGGGGCCTGTTGCTCTGAGGTCACCACTGCAACGGCAGGCGACAACAGACAAACAGAGCAACGAGGGGTTGAGACCAACCAACTTTGCGCCCAGTGCCATATCGCATGTGAAAGCCACCTCTGGCACGATTCCATATCACCATCAACGACCAAATCTACCTCGGTATCCGATCGATACGGCATCCCCCGAAATGGCTGCTGGCGACGCCAATTCTCCGGGAAGCGAAAAGCCCCCGGCCGATGTCCCCAAGGAAAAGGAGGATGTCGAAATCGAGAGATTCTCGCCCGAGGAAGAAAGCGCATGTCATACCCAACCCCTTTTGGCCCTGCTGCCCAAGCTAACATGCCCTCCTCCATCCAGTCCATGGTGACAGCCTCCAACACCCACAAGACCGAAGCCAACGCCCTCTTCACCTCGGGTAAATATGACGCCGCCATCACCAAATACGACGAGGCCCTGACCGTCTGCCCAAACTACCTCGACTACGAGCTCGCCGTGCTGCGCTCCAATGTCGCCGCCTGCCACCTGAAGCTGGAAGAGTGGAAGGAAGCCATCAGCAGCGCCACGGCGGCCCTGGATAACCTCGACCGGCTGGAACGCGAGGAGGAAGAAAAGCACAAGTCCTACCTGGCTCAAAAAGAAGAAGATGACGTTGTCGAACTCGAAATTGTCAGCCCTGGGGCAGCGAAAGCAGGCCCTGCCGCGCCCGTGACGGAAACGGATGATCCCACCGAGGCGGCATATAAGAAGCGACAAGCTGATATCGCGAGGATACGCACAAAGGCTCTGATGCGACGGGCACGAGCACGAAGCGAGCTGGGAGGGTGGTCGAATCTTGAGGGGGCCGTCACGGATTACCAGAAGCTGTCGACGATGCAGGACAATCTGGGGGCGGCAGACAGGAAGCTTGTCCAGTCGCAACTGCGGGTTCTCCCTCCCAAGGCCAAGGCAGCGCAGGAGAAGGAGATGTCGGAGATGTGGGGGAAGCTGAAGGATCTGGGGAACGGATTGTTGAAGCCGTTTGGGCTGAGCACCGAGAACTTCAAGATGGTCAAGGATGAGAATTCGGGGGGCTATAGCATGAACTTTGAGGGGGGCGCTGGCGGTGGGAAACAATGACCGCTGGGCAAATCATCATTATGGTCCTTGAAGGGGGACTGAGGGAGTTTGAAGTCACAGCGTCCCAGAGACGAAGCGTACCTGTCGCCACTGTTTAATTCCACAACAACAAATACAGCCATTCGAATGCAGCTGCGTCGGAAGATCTCCGCGGACATGTCACGAAGAGCGAGACCATGACATATGCCGTCTCTCTCGGATATCAGAGCCAGTATGACTCTCCTGAGGCCGAAGAAGTCCACTGCGAGTCTGAGTCACAGCACAGAAAGTAAGATACAGTACATCCGAACGTTGTCTCGTAACAGCCAAGCCATATGGCTCACTGAGATGACAAACATGTTGCTTCATGGTGTGTCTATCTGCCCCTTTTCATGCTGGCCAGCTGCCGCCAGCTGGCCAGCCAGGGACCGGAGTGGCGAAGATGAACTTGGCTCGCTTGGCACATGCGCAGTGGCGTCGCGACCGGCCCCACATGCAATCGATAAGCTGCTTATCAACCGCGGGGCAATTTTCCAGCAGACAGAAAGAAAATAATATTAGGACGGCTGCCCCGCCTTCCAAGTCCCTACCATCACCACCGCCTACGCCTCGATTCCTTGCTGCGACTGGACCCGACGTCGTTGATCGCAACCCTCCCTCCCTCGAATAAGAAATCACAGAAATCCAGGTTCCCCGATCGATCACAGCCATGGATGTCGACACCCCCATGGGCATGGTCCCGCTGGACGCCTCGTTGGGAACTTCGAGGACAGGCGCGACGTGGGTTTCTCCCGGTACCATGGGAATCCTTTCAACCTGTGCTAATATTTGACAGTATTCTCTGCTGCAACTGCGGTTCTCCCATCGACGGAACGGCTTCTGCCGGCGCTCTCTGCTTTGACTGGTAAGCACATATACCTACCCCCCAGCGACATCAAGACCTAACACAGTTCAGCATCAAATCTACTGTCGACATCTCCGCAGGGATACCACGAGACGGCACCCTCCAGTTCTGCCGAGACTGCGACCGATGGCTCCAACCCCCCACAACCTGGGTCAGCGCGGCCCTTGAATCCCGAGAACTGTTGTCGCTCTGCCTCAAGCGACTGAGGAACCTGGGCAAGGTTCGCATCACAGACGCCAGATTCGTCTGGACAGAGCCCCATTCGAGGAGAGTCAAGGTCCAAATCACAGTACAAGACTCGGTCGCCGACGGCGTGCTCATGCAGCAGAGCTTCGAGGTCGTCTATGTTGTCGCCTACCAGCAGTGCCGCGAGTGCGCCAAGTCGTACACGGCCAACGTCTGGCGAGCGGCCGTCCAGGTCCGCCAAAAGGTCACACATAAGCGCACATTCCTCTTCCTCGAACAATTGATCTTGAAGCACCAAGCCCATCGGGACGCCATCAACATCAAGGAGGAGAGGGACGGCATCGACTTTTACTTTGCCCACCAAAATCAGGCCGTGACCTTTATCAACTTTCTCAAATCCGTGGTGCCAGTCTTCACCAAGGAGTCGAAGCATCTCATCTCGCAGGATACACACACGGGAAACAAGTCGTACAAGTTCAACTACTCGATCGAGATCGTGCCAGTATGTCGAGACGATCTGGTTGCCCTGCCGCTCAAGATCGCCAAGGCCGCCGGCAACATTACGCCACTGGTCTTGTGCCACCGCATCGGCACGTCGGTCAACCTCCTCGACACCAACACCCTCCAGACCTCCGAGATCAGCGCCGATCTCTATTGGCGCGCACCATTCGCGCCGTTAGCCGGTGCTCCGGAGATGGTGGAGTTCATCGTCATGGATATTGAGTCGACGGGTGTTCGCAAGGGCAAGTGGCTCCTCGCCGAGGCCACCATCGCCCGGTCGTCGGACTTGGGTGTCAACGACAGGACGTACTTTGCGCGGACACACATGGGCAACATTCTCCACGCCGGCGACTCGGTCATGGGGTACTTGCTCAACGGGTCCAACTACAACTCGGATGCCTTTGAGGCGATTGAGAACTCCAAGGCGTACGGTTCGACCATCCCAGACGTGATCCTGGTCAAGAAGCACTACCCCAACCGCCGCAAGAACAGGAAGAGGAACTGGAAGCTCAAGCGCATGACCAAGGATGAGGGCGATCTGCTGCCCAAGGCGACGGACCAGGCCAAGATGGATGCCGACTACGAGAACTTCCTCCGGGATGTCGAGGAGGACGAGGAGTTGCGGGCTGCCTTGGCTCTGTACAAGAACACCAAGAAGACGAAGCAGGCGGATCCCGACGCCATGAGCGTGGCGGAGACAGAGATGACGGTGGATGACGAGGGACCAAGGGTCAATATGGAGGAACTGCTTGATGATTTTGAGGAGTTGGAGATTCAGGATGGGAATTAGACAGGCCCAGGGAGAGAGGTTAGGTCTGATGAATGGAATACCACCGACTTCTGGTGTGAGTGTCCAACTGGTTGTGTTCTGTCTATGTGTCTCTGCCAGCTCTAAGCCAAATCTGTGAAAGCAACCAAGCGCCATCCTCTGTGTCTATCGCCAAAAAGCAACTCCCTGGCCCAAGCAAACCAATCCAGGAAAGAAAACCAAAGCAAAAACAAAAACAAGCAAGTCTAAGAACCCTCCAGAGAAAACCAGCCTAAGCAGTCCGAGAAGCCAAAAACGAAATCCAAGATCATCTCCATTACCCCCCGTACCAACCCAGAACCCATCAACAAACAACACCTCGATCAAAACCCGAACCAACGCCATCCAAAATAGCCAAATAACCACAAGCACACCCACATTCTCCACCTCATCCTCTCCTATCTCAGTGTCTGTCAACCACAACAGCAGCAGTTCAAGACTCCCAACTACCGCTCCAAACCCAATTTCTTCATATCCTTCCCCCCTCCCCATCAACCCCTCGAAGCCTCCCACCTCTCCCACCCCCTCTCCCGCACCACCTTCACCCCGACCTCTTCCTCCGCCGCCGCGCAACGACGACGGTACACATACTCGGGCTGCGTCGGACCGGCGGCGCCGGTGCTGCGGCCGTAAGGAGGCCACGGGCGCGGGGAGGGCTCGCGGATGGGCCGCGGCGGCCGGAGCTCGCTCGCCTTGCCGGCGTCGCGGCCGAAGTAGACGCCCATATCCCCCGTCTCGGCGTGCAGACGATCTTGGAGGTATGATCCCAGCTCGCGCTCTCGCTCGACCCACGGGCGCGGCGGCTGCGGGGAGAGCGGGCGGATGGGTCGCGGCGGGCGGAGGTCGGTGGGCTTGAAGGGGGGCGAGTAGGTCCGGGAGGGGAGGAGGTGCGCTGCGGAGGCGCAGTTGCGGTGAGGGAGCCATGAGGGTTCTTTCGTGCGGGGGAGTGAGAGGTGATCGCGGGGAGAGGAAGGGGGAGGGGGCGGGGGAAACAGGGGCCGGGGGGGCCGAGGGGGGCGGAGGTCGGTGGCCTTTGGCTTTTCGCTTGGCCCGTCGGGGCCGCGGGGCGTGTATTTGCCGTTGGGGGTGTATTTGCCGTGGGGGGTATATTTGCGGCGGGGAGAGGAAGGCGGAGGGGGTTTGGGGGAGGGAGGGCGGATGGGGCGGGGGGGTCGGTCGTCCATTTCCTCGCTCCTTTCACTGGAGGAGCTGGAACGGGCGCGGCTCCGCGCGGATTCCGAGTCGTGGTCGGAGTCGTACTGGGAGAAGAATGGTGAGGAGAAGCTGGACTGGCGGCTGAGGCTCGTGGGGGTGTTTGGGGGCGGGGAGGTCGGGGAGGTCGGCGGGGGAAGGCCGCCGCCGCGGAGGTTGAAGGAGGGCTCGTCGTCTCGGGTACGGGGGACATGATGATGGTGACTGTCGATGTCACGGGGGGCTGGGCCCTGAAAGGGCCCCTCGTGGGTGTTCGGTGACCGGGGAGGGGTTTGGTAGAAGCCAACGGGTGCTGTCGCTAGACGTAGCTCCCAGCCGCGGGTGATTTGGGCGGCAAGCCATGGCGAGGGACGGCCCCAATCAAACCACGGAGAGGTATCCGGCACTATGGGGTCAAACCATGGAGGGGGGCAGCCGGAGTAAGGCGGTCTGCTCTGATACATGTCGCCATTAGCTTCCAGGTCGTCCCGGGGGCTTCGGGCGTTGCCAGGGCGGGAGCTGCCTGGGCTGCCATCCGCGGTGCTGGAGTGGCCAGAGGAGGAGGACTGTTCGCAGGAGACGGCGAAACGTTGGAGCCCTATGTTTCTCTCAACTGCCATGACGCATTTCTTGAAAGCGGCCTCGATCCAGATCATTGGATACGTCCAAATTCTGAGGTGAGGAAAGTAGTAACGCCACTCCTCGATGAGCAAATGGAGGATGACAGGGGACATCCCCCTGTCGTGGTGCTCGGCGAGGAAGCGAATCTTGATGTACTCCTGGAGTTTGGCGGCTTCCATCCTGGTGAGGCCGATGGTCTGGATGGCGGAGCCAATGTCGAACTCGTCGCTGAGCTGCTGAGCCCGCTGGAGGCGCTCCCAGTACAGGGTTGAAGAGTCCATGGTGACTCTGGTGTTGTTATCCACGAGACAGAAGGCAGAGAATGATGGAGATGAATGCTCGCTGGTAGAGTCGCTTGAGTGATGGACTGAGCAGCAGCATGGCTGGCACTCAGCATATATTTATATTAGGTTCCCTGCCTGATATCGCCAAGTCAACATAAACAAGAGAGTCTCGTCATCGAAAGAGCCTCTCGTGTCAACCTGTCTCACCCTGCGCATACACAACGAGGTCCTGCATGAGAGACACACAGACATTGTGACCGCAGCACTTCTTCCACCATCTACCCCCCTTGGCGTCGCCTCTAGAAGAGTCCTCCGAAACTTTGGATGGTGGTGTTTTGTTGGTCTTCGCCCTGTTTCCTCTTCTTCGCCAGTGGAACCTGCGCAAAGGCAAAGCGCTTCCTCCCCCCAGCTGACCCCCCTGCGGGTTCTGAAACCGAGGACGCTGGTTTGTCGCTTTCCCCGGCTTCGGTGCCCTTCTGCCGCCTCTTCTCCTGCATGCCATCCAAGACCTTTGCGCGCTCGATGTTGGCGGCGAACTCTTTGTTCTCCTTGGTGGACTTTGTGATCTCTGCGCGCATCCTGCTCGAGCGCTCGGCATTCTCCGCCGAGATCTGCTCCGTCAGGTTGTGCCACTTGAAGCCAGAAAGGTACAGCAGGTTCCAGATGTCGTCCCGGTAGTATGAGCCCTTCTTTCCACCGATGGTTTGGGCCTGTCCCAAGGAGTTGGGTCAGTGGCTGCGGGACGGGAGGGGGTTCTTTGTCACCTACGTTGAGCAGCTCGCACGCCTTCTTGGCGTCCTTTTTCCGCAGAAACTCGACCCAGCCCTCTGTGAAGAAGCGCTTCTTGTTGCCTCCGCTCTTGATCCGCCTCGTCCGTGCCGCCGGGTCCTCTGGCGCCAGGAAGATGCGGTTGATCTTGCCGTACGGCTCGAGGAGGGAGCGCAGCTTGTGGGGGTTCATGTACGGAGGTACGCGCGAGAGATAGACGACACCCGACTTCTTGATGGCAGCATCGCTGACCACCAGGTTGGGCTTGACCAGGTTCTTTGTGACGCCAGGCAGGTCTGGCTTCCCACTGGATTTTGTCTTGGGTGCCTTCGTCCCGTCCGTCTTGTCACCCACGTCCCCGTCTGCTGGGTCGGCGTCTTTGTCCAGGGCGGCACCGCCGTCGTGGTCGCTCAGGTCGGCGTCGCTTTGATCCTGTTCGCCGTCGCTTGGGTCCTCTGGGTCGCTTTCATCGTCGTCCACCCTCCTTCGCTTCGCATTGCGGCCGCCCTTTTGGAGGTCGTCGTCCGAGTCGTCGGGACGGCCGAGATCGTCATCGCTGTCCCCCGCGTCGAGGAACCGGTTCCGATTATCGGTGGGCATGGTTGGATATAGCGATTGGGGTGTCGGGAGCGAGTCGTCAACGGGGTTGTGAGTGTTGGGCGGCAGATGTTCCGTTGCGATGCGACGCGAATGGTGAACTTTCGAAATTTCTGGGTCCACTTGGAGGTTTGGGGAAAAGGGGACAAGCCCACTATCGATGGCGACGAGCTGATTCTGAGGCGCAGGCCTGTACAGTACAGTTCTCGGTCCACAACTGCTAGATCTGTGACAAAAAGGACGATGAAGTCCTATTAACTGTGTTTTATTCCAAAGAACGCATTGGATGGGGAGCAAGCTCAATTTTATGTCGGTGGTTTTGTTAGTATTGAACTTGGACCTCATCATCTCCAACTCTTATCTTATCGCGATAAGACCAGCAAGGTGCACTGGCCGAGGGCGGAGGGGCAACGGGCAGGTCACAACAGAGGAGAGGGGATGACGGTGGAGGAGGAGTGAGCTTATGTCGCCCCTTCCCATGGAGTGTTGATCAAGTCAAGTAGTCCGGAAATTCAATTCGAAATTTAATTCCTGACAACTTCACCCCAACCTGGAATCTTCCCTTGCACTCCTCACCCCCTGACCTCGCGTCACCATGTCACTCGAAGTCATCACGACCATCTCGCCCACCACCGGGGAGCCCATCCTCAAGCGCAACGGCGCCTCGGCCCAGGACTTGCAAGAGATCACAACTGTCGCCACCTCTTCCTTTGAATCATGGCGCACCACCTCGCTGGAGCACCGCCAGGGCATCGTCCAAAAGGCCCTCAAGATCCTCGCCTCCAAGAAGGATGAGCTGGCCATGGAGCTCACGGTCCAGATGGGCCGCCCCATCAACTTCACCCCGGGCGAGATTGCCACGGCCATCAAGAGGGCCGACTACCTCGTCAAGATCAGCGGTGAGGCCCTGGCCGATACTGACGGCGAGGCTGAGAAGGGCTTCAAGAGGTTCATCCGAAAGGTCCCTGTTGGCCCTGTCCTCATCATATTTGCCTGGAACGTGAGTACCATCACTCTCGCTCGACTGGGAGCATATCTGATTATCTAGTACCCCTATCTCATCCTGATCAACGCCCTCATTCCCGCCCTCCTAGCCGGAAACACAGTGATCTTGAAGCCGTCGCCACAAACGCCCACCATCGTCGAGCAAATGGCCAAGGTCTTTGCCGAGGCCGGCTTGCCTCATGGAGTGCTGCAGTTCTTCCATGCAGGATCGCCAACCACCATCGAGACCATAGTACGGGATCCCGCCATCAAGCTTGTGTGCTTCACAGGCTCGGTGGCCGGTGGTTTGGCTGTTCAGAGGGCCGCGGCCGATCGCATCGTCAATGTAGGCCTGGAGCTGGGAGGCAAAGACCCTGCATATGTCCGGAGCGATGTCGACATAGAATGGGCCGCCGAAGAGATCGTCGATGGCGCCATCTTCAACTCGGGACAGAGCTGCTGCTCGATCGAGCGCGTGTACGTCGACGCGAGCATCCACGACCAGTTTGTGGAAGCCGTCCAAAAGGTCCTCGCAGGCTACCGACTCGGGGATCCTCTCGATAAGGCGACGCAGATCGGACCCGTCATCTCGAAGCAGGCCAAGGAGCGAATCCAGGAGCACATTCAAGACGCGCTGGACAAGGGCGCAAAGTCGGCGAACCCAGAGAATGAGACGTTCGACACCCTGCCAGCAAAGGGAAATTTCGTCGTTCCAACGCTCCTTATCAATGTTGACCACAGCATGACAGTCATGACGGAAGAGACGTTTGGGCCTGTCATTCCAGTCATGAAAGTGGACAGCGACGACCAAGCCATCGCGCTGATGAACGACAGCGAGTTCGGCCTGACTGCCAGCGTCTGGACCAAAGACACGGCCAAGGGGTACGAATTGGCCGAGAAACTCGAAGCGGGCACGGTATTCGTCAATCGGTGCGACTATCCCAGTCCTGTAAGTGCATCGCCATCCCGCGCCGTCACCACTTACACCCACTGACAATCGGCAGGATCTGGCCTGGACAGGGTGGAAGAACTCTGGCAAGGGCGTGACGCTGAGCAAGCACGGGTACGATCAATTCGTCAAGCTCAAGAGCTACCATTTGAAGGATTATCCCAAGTAGGGTCAAGGGGTAGCCCTCAGTTTCCGGAAGCGCGCAAGGGAGGCGGCCCAAAAGGCGATTCAATCCGTCAGCCATGGGACCACGTCCAAACGGGGTTGAAGGATATTCATGTCTCAGAAACAATCGTAGCGGTGTCTTGGAGTTGGCGTCGTTAAATATTACCGAGCATTCCACCCCGTTATTGCGACGCGTGCGGCTGGTGGCCGGTTCGTCGGCGGATGAGATTTCCATTCCAGCGACTCGGTCCTCGCGTCTCTCCCCAGGGACAAGTTCCAGCAGCATGGCTCCCCAGATTCGATCCCGCAACATATATTCTTTGACTGTCCCGTTCCGGGTCACACCAGGATTTCCTTGGTTCTTTGTGCCCAAGCCGTCGTTGGAGGGTGACCACACAGCCGGCTTCGACAACACCACCACCACGGGCTGTCCTCGCCCATTCCGTCGTCGTCTTTGATCCCATGGGCCGCTTCGACGCCCTCGCCACTCGTTTCTTTCTTTGATCCGTCCCAGTCCTGCTCCTGTCAGCAGTTCCCACGCTCGCTTCACCCATCCAGTCTGTCGGGAGACCGTCCCAGCCTCGCGTCATCGGCTCATCCATTCGTTCCCAGAGGTCCGGTTCGCGAGGAGAGACGGGAACTTGTAGTCTTTGTTCCCTCGTCCCAACCATCAGGCCACGCCCAGTTTCTTAGTCCTCGTCGCCATTTATCTTGGCCCATCGCGCCCGTCGAGTCTCTAGTCTCGTCTCCGGTCCATCAACTCTGCAACACCAGCAGACCACCACTAATACCACCACGAATCAACATCACAACATACATCACATACATCTCATCCACCATCCACCTGTACATCACATCACACATCACACCATAACCGCCAACATGCAATTCTCCACCAACCTCAAGACGCTCTACTCCCGCGTCACCCTCCGCAGCAGCCGGAAATCCTCCAAGACCCCCCAACGCACCCTCCAAATCGTAAGCCCTCCCTTCCCACATCATCCCTTGCAACATTCACTAACAAACCCCAGTCCCAACCCTTCAACTTCAAAAAAGAGCCCTGCGTCCTCCCCGGCCTCACCGAGTCGGAGATCTTTGCCCTCCGCGAAAAGGCCGCCGCCTCGCGCATCGCCATCCTCCCCGAGTACACGGCCTCGCCATCCCCGTCCTCGCCCGTCTCCCGCTCGCGGTGCTCCAGCCCGGGCAGCGCGCGCAGCGTCGTCCTCGACAGCCGGGACACGCAAGACTTCTTTGCGCCGGCGCCGCCGATCCCGGTGCGCTCGGCGCGGCGGGCCGCGAGCATGATGGTGGTGCGGACGACGGATTTCGGCGTGGCGGCGGGCGGGAGCACGACGTCGCTGCCGACGGGGTGCAGCACGCCGGTGGATCTGGACGAGTTGTTCCACGTCGGGCCGGTGGTGGGTGTGGTGCCCGAGGTGACCAGGGGGCGGGGGAGGGCCGGGTGGCGGTCTGCGACTGGGGGGAGTCCCACGCGGGCGTAGGTGGTGAGGGGGGGAGGGAGGGAGGCGGGGTTGTATGATTGATGAATGTTTTCTTGTCATGTCTTAATACGGGGCAAGCATTGTTAGCCTTTGGGGAGTTTGGGGTTGTCTGTACCAACATTATGACTGGGCGGGGGGTGTACGGATATTGGGAGGGAAAAAAGACACAGAAGATAAATCATACACGCGCGGATGGTGGCCGCTGGTGTCTCCATCTAGACGGAGATCCAATACACATCATACAAACAACACTTGTTCCTGTCCGTGTCCTGATTGTGACTTGCTCGATTATACCTTTGAGGTATCTCACATATGTATTTTACTTTGCTTTACCCCTTTTTTGTTCCCTACCGGATCCACTCTCCATACCCCCCAGCATCCTCCTCCCTCACCCCCTCCATCTCCCCTTTGACATCCATCAAACTAACCCTCACCCCCTTCTCCTTCCCCCACGCCTCCAAGAAAGCCCTCACCCTCCCCGCCGTCTCGTCATCATCCCTCACCAGCAACGCCAGCGCATCATACCCGCCCGCCCCGGGCACCACCCCGCCAAACACCCCCTCCACGCCCGTCAACCCATCCAGCAACGCCGTCTGACTCTCGGGCTCAATCGGCACCCCGCTCTCCTCCCCCATCCTCCTCACCAACTCCCTCACCCTTGCCACCGCCCCCGTAATCTCCTCCACCCTCCCCTCCTTCAAAACCCCCGCCAGCTCCTCATTCCTCCTCTGCAGCCCATCCCACACCTCGGCCGCCAGCTCCTTCTCCCTCCCCCGCCACGCCAACACCCCCTTCACCATCCCCACCGTCTGACTCCCGCAGTCCACGTCGCACATCCTGACCGCCACGCCCTCCGGCAGCCCCACCCCGTCCTTGTCGACCTCGACGTCCCACGCCCCCGCGCTGACCACGCCCTCCAGCGCCGTCGCGAACCCGGGCGCCCCGGGCTCCGGGAGCGCGGCCAGCACCGACGGCGAGAACCGTCGGTACCGCGCGCTGCCGTAGACGGCGGCCGCCACGTCGAACCCCGAGCCGACCTTGCCCTGGGCGGCGCAGTGCGCGGCTTGGGCGAGGTTGTGCAGGGTCTGGCGGCCGGCGGGGGTGGAGAGGGTGAAGAGGGAGGGGTCGAGGTAGTGCGTGAGGAGGGCGGCGGTGAGGGCGGTGACGAGGGCGGCGGAGGAGCCGAGGCCGGTTTTGTGGGCTGAGGAGAGGGGGACGGGGAAGTGGGCGAATCGGGACTTGGAGGAGGGGGTGGGGGTGGTGGCGGCGGACGGTTGCGAGTAGTAGTCGTTGTCTGCGAGGATGGTGAGGCGGGCCGAGTGCACGGGGCGGGTAGCGCGGCGGGTGTGGACGCGGGCGATGTAGGTGAGGGCGAAGTTGAGGGTGGTTTCGACGAAGGGGTTGGGGGTGATGTGCGAGCCGCTGGGGGGGGGGGGGGGGGTCAGTGGGGTGTAAGGGGGGGGGGGGGGGGCGCGTACACTTGGAGCTGGGTGACTTTGATACCGCCGTCGTCGTCGGCGAGGTGGTACCCGTAGCGCCACTGGGCGTCGAGGAACTGCGGGCTCTCGACGACGATCTCGGTCAGGTGGACGCCGGGGCTGGTGTGGATCTCCTGGGCGACGACGTTGATGCGGGCGCTGAGGCCGAAGACGAGGCCCGTGTAGGCGCGGTCGAGGACGAGGTAGCCGCCGGCCAGCATGACCTTGCCGGGGGCCGACACGGCGACGAGGGGGTCTTTGGTGCTCATGATGGAGGTGGTGATGGCTTCAATGACGCGAATTGGGTCGTGGAGGAACGGGGAGGATCCGTGCTGGCTGGGATCGCCAGGAACAGATGGAACTGCGAGGGGATCGAGGAACTACGGCGGCACGGTGCACCTGGGCGACATTTCATTCAGGGCGGGGTTGCACTAACCCCAGGGGGGAGGGGAGGGGGGAGGGGAATGCGGGGTTGGCGTTGGCGTTGGGGGGCAGCTGCAGACTGCAGTGATGGATCAGGGCATCATTTCTTTGCATGTTTTGTTTTGTTCGAGGTATTTGCATCATTTCTCCCGGCACGATGCCATTGTTCCTTTGATCGGTCCTTTTGAAAAGAATTGGCCTGGCGACGACAGCATTCCTCGGGGAGCATCAGCCGGGGTTGAGTGAGGCATGGCATCGGGAAGCTGTCGTGCGACCAGCTTTTGGAGATGCCAATGTCCGGCTGGTCCCGTCCGTCCGTCATTGTTGACCAAGCCCGTTTGCTCTGTCAACAGTCAAAAGTCAAGACAACTGTCAGTTCCAGATGGGAGTTGGCATCTCAAAAGAATGATGGACAGGTGGAGTGCGATGCCACGAGACGGGCACATATTTCTCAGCCGTCTCCATTGCCCTGAAATGCGGAGAAGCAGGAGGTCCACGACCCACAGCGCCGTCCGGGTCGCCGACCCCCTCGGCCGAGCACACGGACGGACTTTGAGCCCGGACGCCGGGGCCTGAGGCGGACATAAGCCCGGTCCTTGGATCTCTCCGAGCGGTCGCGGGCCATTTTCGTTGGAGAGGCGCATGTGACTTTGCAATCCAACCCCCCAATGTCAGATTCCTGCTTTGGACGGACAACCATCGGATGCCGGCAAGGAACTTTGCGGGATGCCTTGTCGCTGTAACTTGTCCCTTTCCAGGGGACACAGTGTTGTTGACGCCTCAAACATCGACGCAGTGACAAGAGTCAGAGACTGCAAACAATGCCCTTTTGTGCGACGCTTAAAAGGCATTTCCACTGTTGCATCCACCAAAAAGATTCTGTTCTGGAAAGGCCTCATTTCCTACCGAGGCATAGCGCCGGCACGGTACCAAGCTGTTCCCGACACAGCGGAGAGGAGCGCCCAGCCTGCAGTCTGGAGCCGAAGCTGGGGAAGTTCAACGTGGCCTCGGTACAAGGGCATCAGGGCGAGGCGACAAAGGGGAGCTGCTCTGCTAGGGCTCTAACAGGCGGGGGGGGAAGCGCCCGTCTTGGCGGAGGTCCGATTTGTCTTCGTCTTTTTTTCACGGAACGAGACCCGCCAACCCGCGTCCGAGTCTTCCGCGAACCAACCGCAGTCGTCGTCATCGCGATCCAGCTCCCATCCATCCCTCCAGCCTTCGTCGCTCGATGGATGCCTGGTGGCCTCGTGGATGCGAAAAGGCTTCGTGTCGCGGACGGGAGACGGGAGTGGAAGGCAATGGCAAATGTCGGGTGGGGGTTGGTGTGGCAATGTGGCAGAGAAATACACTCCAGGCCTGGTTTGTTTGTTAGCGCGAGACATGCGAGATACTAGCCAAGGCCGGAAACCGTTCAATAGAGGCCTTGGTGATGGAACTGGACACCTATTTCTCTGCCGACCAGGCCCTGAATTCAGAACTGGAGGCGTCTACTCTTGTCATGGAGGTATCGCTTCCTTGGCAAGAGGTCTCGCGCTAACAAATAAACCAGCTGGAGTGTATCATGGAGCATCCCTTTCAGGCTGCAAATGCCACGCACTCGGCCGTTTGTTGACGAGCCATCACAATCTCGAGTCGTCGTCGATGCTTGGCGGTGAGTCTTCGATCTGATGCCGCTCCAAGACCAAGATATATATCGTCGTCATCAATCCACAACAACGCACAATTAATTCTTTAAAAATACAATTGCCTGTGCAACTGTTCCTGCCATTGAATTCCATCCACAGCTCCGCGTACTTTCGACTCATAATTGCCTCGAGGCAGCCCGCAGCTTGACTAATTCCTGCCATCCATCGAGGTTGCGTCGATTCCGAGTCCACCCGCGACAACGGCATTGGGGGATGACCCCTGCACATCCTCCCGCACAGCCAAAAAAAAAAGTTGGAGCTGGCACACCCTCACTCAGCCCGTCCACACCGACCATCACACAAATACAGAGGCCTGCCCTCTCTATTCCCTCGCCGTGACCTCCCCTGACCGAGCTTTCTCTGCAAAACCCCTCGATATCCCACCCAATTCCAATCGCGCGTTTGTTTGACGGCTTCAGTGTCCGTCAAATGAACCTGCAATCGCCCACCCCTTTTTCTCTCCCTGTAAGTCGCTGATCTTGACCTGCCCCTGCATGGTCCATGGTCCTTCTGGTCCTGTCGCTCGCACCGCAGTGTCGCGTTCCCCCCTACTATCCAATGCTGACGCCGCACTCCCACAGACTTCACCCCCGATTGGAATCTCCTAAATGCCCTCCGTCTACTCGAACGTGTTCCAGAACTTTATCCGTCAGGGATTTGCAAAGTCTCTCACCCACGGCTACGCCCAATCGGTCGTCGCCGCCACCCACCACAATGTGCTAAACCCTCAGAGTCGCCCGTCCTTTGCGCGCCGCAGCAGCGCGAGGGTCGGGCGCCTCGCCACTATCGGCCTTCAGAATGCCTTCCACACCACCTCGGCTGCCGCTGGCTTGGTAGAGCACCGCGTCGAGAAGCTCCCCACCACCACCGGCGGCCTCGAGGCCTATTTTGAGAACCTCCAAAAGACACAGGAGGCCACCGAGGAGGCAGAGGGCGCCGAGGAGCAGGAATGGGTCCAGTTCCAGTTCCAGAAGCGCATCGAGTGGAAGCCCACCCCGGCTTCCATCCTCCTCGGTCCCGATGTCCAGGGCCTCGCCAGCGAAAGCGCCGAGGCCGAGGCTGAGGCCGCCCCTGTCGACACCGCTGTGAGCATCCCGCCAGAGGCCGAGGCGGCCCTGGCCCAGATCGATGCCGCCCTGGAGAACGAGATCGAGGTCCGCAAGCAGCTCGAGGCGTTGGAGGTCGAGGTTGAGTCGCTGCGAGCCCACTCCCCCGCGCTCGCCGAGCAGCTCGAGGAGCAGATCCGGACGCGTTCGATCACGCCCGTATCTCGCGTCCGCACCCCCGGCAGCATCGCCCGCACCGCCACGCCCCCGGTCGACCCCCAATCGCAAGCCTATGCCGACCACCTCACCAAGCTCTCCGAGTCCGGACGCTATGTCGAGATCCCCGCCGTCTTCGAGGCGATGCTCGTGGGTGGCCTCAAGCCCATCGCCACCGCCTACAATGCGCTCCTGATGGCGGCCATCCACCTGCCTGCCGACAAGTACGAGACGGTCTCCAAGGCTCTCGATGTCTACGCCGATATGCTCCGCCGCAAGGTCCGGCCTGACAGCCAGACCTACAACATCCTCGTTGGCCTCCTGGCGACCCGCTCGCTCGAGGTGTCGGGGCTCAAGAAGTCGCTGGAAGAAAAGCGAGTTCGATTCGGCGGCATGGACGAACCCGGAAAGTTCATGTTTGCGTCGCATGAGCTCGAGCACGCCATCCTCTCCGAGGAGGACCGTCTCGACATGGCCATGCAGTTGTTCCGCTCGTCGGTCGAGTACGAGAGAGATCAGTACTCCTCCGAGACGTACCACCAGCTCATCACGGCGTGTGCGGAATCCGGGCGGGTTTCGGACATGCTCCAGCTCTTTGAGCACATGGAGCTGAACCAGGCCATCCCCTATGCTGGCACTTTCCCTGCTATGATCACGGCATTTGCCAAGGCTGGGGACCTGATCAGTGCCGTCGAGTGCTACAACGAGTACCGGACACTGGCCATCGCCAACGATAACGGGGAGCCCACTCTGTACGGCCGCATCGACGCCCGCGTCTACGCTGCCGTCATCAACGCCTACGTCGTCTCGGACAAGCTCGAGGGTGCCATGAAGTTCTACAAGAAGGTCCTCACCGAGTACGACGTGACGGCTGCCGAGATCAAGCAGGCCCTCGTCGCTAGTGGGTTTGTCAAGGGTTTTGTTCATCGCGGCATCTACCAGGAGGCCCTGCGATGGGCGCGCGAGATTGAGAACGACACCAAGAACGCGAGCATGAGCGAGATTGCCACGGTTGCGGCTGATCACGGCGACAAGCAAACAGCCGTTGCTGCCTACGGCCATGTCGCCTCGGTAGCCGAGCTTCCATCGCCGACAATGGCCCTGCTTGCTATGAGCATCCG
Source organism: Podospora conica (assembly GCA_030685255.1). Lineage (NCBI taxonomy): Eukaryota > Fungi > Ascomycota > Sordariomycetes > Sordariales > Podosporaceae > Podospora > Podospora conica. The sequence goes on along the minus strand of MU839438.1, from coordinate 154,479 downwards.
CCAGGGTGATGTGTCGGCCGCCAGCCGGTACTGGGACATTCTGTGCAGCCCCGAGATCAAGCCGTCGTCGTCCTTTATCGAGCCCGCCGCCATGTATGCCGTTGCCATGATCGGCTCCGGGCAGGTGGCCGAGGGCTTGAACCGCGCCGAATGGATGTTCCAGCGCATCCGCGAGGCGCGGCCATACATGCTCGATGAGATTGAGGAGGCAAGCGAGTTCGTCACTCGCTACATGTCCGCCCGAGGCATTGTCGACCCCCGGCAGATGATGCCCGCGCCAACACCCGTCGCCGTTCCTCAGTCGTTCACTCCGGCCCCGTACACCGCCCCTGCGCCCAGCTACGAGGATACATTTGACCCGTATGCACACAACACCGACTTTAAGGGTTCTTCATTGATCTCTGACGAGTTGGAGGGCAGCCACGGTCGCAAGGGATCGAAGCTGAACGATGCGCTCACTCGCTTCCGCAACATGCGCCGGGCTGGCCGTCACCCTCGGTACATCACGTATGCCAAGCTTATCTCTGCCGCCGCTCGCGAGGGCAAGGCTGATCTGTGCCACGACATCCTTGCCATGGCCCGCTCCGATGTGCCTCTTCTTCCCCAGTACGCCGTCGTCCGCTACGGGTGGTCCTCGATCCTCGATGCCATGGTCGGCGCCTGCCTTACCGTCGGCGACAGGAACCTGGCTGAGCAGTATCACCAGGAACTTCTCGCCATGGGTGCCACACCGTCTGCCAACACCTTTGGTCTCTACATCACGACCCTCAAGGAGTCGACCAAGACCTTTGACGAGGCTTCCGAGGCCGTCAAGATCTTCCACCGCGCCAAGGCCGAGGGTGTTGAGCCCAGCTCCTTCCTGTACAATGCGCTGATCGGCAAGCTCGGAAAGGCTCGTCGCATTGACGACTGCCTCTTCTATTTTGCCGAGATGCGCGCCCTGGGGATCAAGCCCACGTCGGTCACGTACGGCACCATTGTCAATGCCCTCTGCCGCGTCAGCGACGAGAAGTTTGCCGAGGAGCTCTTTGACGAGATGGAGGCCATGCCCAACTACAAGGCCCGGCCGGCGCCCTACAACAGCATGATGCAGTTCTTCCTGACGACCAAGCGCGACAAGACCAAGGTGCTCGAGTACTACGAGCGCATGAAGTCCAAGGGCATCTCCCCCACGGCCCACACCTTCAAGCTCCTCGTCGACACCCACGCCACCCTCGAGCCCGTCGACATGACGGCCGCCGAGGCCGTCCTCGAGATGATCCGCGCGTCGGGCCAGCACCCTGAGCCCGTCCACTATGCCTCGCTGATCCACGCCCGTGGCTGCGTGCTCCACGATATGGAGGGCGCCCGCCGCGTGTTCGACGGCGTCATGAAGGACGCGGCCGTCGCGCCCAACGCGTGCCTCTTCCAGGCTCTCTTCGAGGCCATGGTCGCCAACCACCACGTCGCCGACACGGAGCCCATCCTCGCCGACATGCGCCGCCGGCGCGTCGACATGACGCCCTACATCGCCAACACTCTGATCCACGGCTGGGCGGCCGACAAGAACATTGCCAAGGCCAAGCAGATCTACGCGGGTGTCGCCCGCGAGAGGCGCGAGCCCAGCACGTACGAGGCCATGACACGCGCCTTCCTCGCTGTCGAGGACCGCGAGTCGGCCAAGGGCGTCGTCACCGAGATGCTCAGCCGCGGGTATCCCAATGCGGTTGTCAACAAGGTGCTGGAGCTTCTTGGTGGTGGTGGTGGGGGCGGAAACGCCACGGCCGCTGCCGCCGAGCCGGTCGTCGCCTCGGCGTAAGGCGCGCCGGGCGCGCACTCTGCCAAACTTCGCTTCGTGTCACGAAACCTCGTTCTTGCATTTCCCGACTTTTTCACATTTTCCTTTGTCTCCTGATGATACCCCCTGTGTAACAGTGCGAGCGCGACCGGCGGTGTGGGAGGATGGGTCGACGGCCGGAGTTGTTTTTCCATCTGGGGGTAGTCTTTTCGGGGGGACCAGTCGATTTTCTTTTTGTTGTGTCGGTCTCGGGAAACCGGCGCACACAGAAGCATGGCGTTTTGGGGGGGAGGCAGGAAGGGGGGAGGTAATCAAGGACGGACCGGAGGGCCCCAATGAGCGGCTCGGTCGGGGTTTTGGCTTTGGGAAGGGGGGGGGGCATGATGACATTTTAGACAAATCTCCACTCTATAAAGGTGTGCAAATCAGGGATGGACGACGGGATGGGATCGGATATACTATGGATATGGGAGCGAGGGATAGAATGGGATCGCATTGGGGGGATGGGGATGAATGGGTTATGGGCTTGGGCTCTGGGCGAGACTTGGTCGGTAGGGACTGGGTCGTGCGATCTTCTCGCTTCTGTAGGAGTATGTCGAAGAGGAATGGAAGATGAATATGTCTCTGACTTTGTGCTGGGGAGTGGTGGTGGTGATGTTGGTTGGGTCTTGTGAGGCTGATGGCTGTCGCTGTCTCGACTGCCATGTGCATTTCCAAATCAACCACCCGAACCACGTCAACGAGCAAAAAATGAAGAGCAGGAAAATACAAAAAAAGAAGAGATGATTCTATTGAGAAGCTTGTCAAGTTCTCGGATACGGGGAGTCGAACCCCGGGCTGGTGAGTGAGAGTCACCGATGTTACCGCTACACCATACCCGATTTGGATGAATGGGTGAGTGTTATCGGGCTTCTTGAGGTACCTTGGCTCCCCAGTGTCGGACTCAGTGACGGTGCCGGTTCGCAGTCCATGTGCCAGTTGGCCATGAGCACATTGCAAGAGCGTGTTGAGCGCATTACAAAATCGTGATGAGCACGTTTCAATGTTCTCAAAGTGACCAGTTCTTTTACATGCCATCCTTAATCGTAACTGCCTATAAAGCGTACTTGCCGGCGTATTTGCCCACCATGTCTCGAAGAACACTACATTCTCTTGCCTCCATACTTTAGGTACCTACCTAGGTACCTACTCCAGTGCACCTACCCACCTAGGTACCTACACCACAGAAACACTTTACCCCTTAACATACCAAACCGAGTATACCGACAAGAGCTGACTCAGAGAGCCTCGGAAACCATTCGAACAAAGGCAATCGTTAAATTCAAGTTGGCCTTACACACCTAGGCGTCCCGCCGTCCCCCCTGGATACTACAACCACCAGCACAGCGCTACGATGGAGGACCCTGGCCCTGCTACCTGGGTGTTCCTGGGTATTTGCGGCCTTGCGTATATGATCGGCATGACGTGGATTCTAAGTGAACTTCTTATCCCAGAGGTGAAGCCCCACTGGCGACTACAGGCCAGGAAGAATCGCGCGCTTTTCCTCGTCTACGTCGCTGGCTGTTTCCTCAGCGCACCTTTTGCACTGGGCATCGCGTTTTTGGCCCCGCGTTGCTTCCGGTCAAAGAAGGAAGAGGAGGAGACCCAGGTACAGGCAAGCGGCCATGGAGGAGGGTTGGGGGATCTTGAGATGGGACATGGAGTTGTTCATGTTGTCCATGTCTGGCCACCTTCGCAGCAACCTCGGGCTGCCTGTGCGGTTGACAAAGACATTCCGCCTCCGCCATACGTCTATCTGCCGCCAGAGAGCCAAGTGCTATCACCACCGACTGGAGCTCACTTGCACCGGAGCCATTCTATCTAACACCTCTACGGATATATCCTACACAACAGTCATGCACAGCCTCCTTCATGAATTAACTGCAGTGAGGTGAAAGCACGACCATGGACTTGCTCAAACCACCCACCTCGTAAATGTATTTTTGGCGCCTCTCCCAAGACCAAGACCCAAGACCCCTTCCCTTTCTATTTCCCCCCCCAACCACTCACATCGCCCGTGACGAGCGCCGTCAGCACGGCAGTCCAGCGGTGCCAAGCACGGGACAGGCGCTTCCCCCAACCTCGGACCAATCACGACCCCCACCACCCCGTGTAAGCGCCGACACCCTCCCCCCCCGAGCTTCACCCCCTCCGCCTCCAAGTCCAACCCCAAAAAAAAGAATAAAACACCACCGCGCCCATGTCTTCAAGATCGCCAAGCCTCCCCTCCTCCCCCAACGACGCCAGGCCTCCTCGACGGAGACGACCACCGCCAACATGCTCCCGCTCCCGCTCCTCCTCGTCGGTGCCGCCGCCGGCCTCGCCCGCGCCACCTCGATCCTCTTCGTCCCCGACACCAACACCACCATCGCCGTGCACTTCCCCCCGTCCGCCCCCGACGACATCAACATCTTCGTCTCGGCCCCCTCCTGGTTCCAGTACACGGCCCTCGGCTTCGGCGACTCCATGGCCCCCGGCACGCCCATGCTCGTCTTCTACCCCTCCGACGTCCCGGGCCAGGTAACCGTCAGCCCGCGCATCACCGTCAAGGCGTACGCCCCCCCCCCTGCCCCCTACCTCCCAAGATGTATGCTGACAGCACAAAAAAGCCACCACGAACCCCTCCCCCACCCCCTGACCATCACCCTCCACCCGCCCGCGCCCGGCGCCGGCTCCGCCGAGCAGGCTCACCTCCTCACCGCCAACATCACCTGCCACCGCTGCCGCTCGCACCTCCCGCCCAACCAGCGCACCCCGACGCTCATCTTCGCCAACGGCCCGGGCAACGCGCGCGTCGGCGGCGACCCGGCGTCGCAGGACGCGTTTCTGAGGCGCCACGTCGCGCACGGCCGGTTCACCGTCGACACGGCCGTGGCCGCGTCCACGGAGTTTAACGTCGACGTAGGCACGGACAGCACCGGGATGCCGGTCTCGCGGGGAGCGACGCTGGAGGGGGGGAGGGCGACGCCGACGAGGCGGAGCAAGGCGGGGTTGGCGCACGGGGTGGTGCTGACGGTGGCGGTGCTGGGGGTGATGCCGGTGGATGCGGTGCTGGGGATGGCGGTGGCGAGCGGGCGGGGAGGGGGGAGTCGGTTGGGGGTTTGGGGGGCTTGGGTGCAGGGGGTGGTGAGTGGGGTGGTGGTTGTGTTGGTGGTGGTGGGGTTGGTGTTGGGGGTGGGAGGGGCGGGGGAGGTGAGGAGTGTGAGTACCTATCCCTTTTTGTTGGGTTGGGGTGGTGCTGACTTTGATGTGTGTGGCAGACTTCGTCGATGCAGACGCCGCATCAGGTGCTGGGGTTGATCGTCACGGCGGCCATCTTTGCGCTGTTCTTGCTTGGGATCGCGTTGGCGGTCATGAGGAGGCGGGCGACGTCGGCGGTGGCGGCGGATGGGACGGTGCTTCCGCCGAGGCCGCTGGCGGCGACGGTGCCGGGGAAGGTTCACAGGTGGGGTGGGTGGGGGGCGTGGGTGTTGATGGTTGTTACCGGTGGCTTGTGAGTTTCTTCTTTTCCCTCTGACAAGATGTGTGTGCTAACAGTAAAAGGGGCCTCCAACTCGCCGACCGCGGTCGCATGTTCATGATGGGCTATGGCGTGTTGATTGGTGCCGTGCTGCTGGTCATGGTGCCCGTGTGGTTCTGCGTGTGGCGGTGCTCAAAGTATCGCAAGGAGAAGGTCGAAGAGGAGCAGTACGAGCTGCAGAATCAGCAGCAGCAGCAGTACAGTATCTATAACCATGACCGTTATTGAGTCGGATGTGTTGGGATGGAGTTGGGGCGTTGGGAAAGGATCTATACGGTCGTGTATTCTATCAATGCTGTTTTTAATGCGAACCCCGGGACTGGATACCCTGCTTGTTTACATACCTGGCGCCAGACTCCTCTGCTGTTTTCATGATGTTGCAGTTATCTCCTTCTTCTCCGTCGTCTTCCTCTCCCCCTTGACACCATCGTCAACCCCCGCCGCCTCCTCAAGCGACTTCTCCGTCAACGTCTCCCCGTCCCCGGGGAAATCATCCTTCCTAATCGCCCACCCGCCCCTCCAGCCGAACCACCTCGTCTCCCTCGGCCCCCGGACAAAACACACCACCCTATGGGAGATAGATGTCAGCTTTTGAAAGAGTTTGGGGAATAAACCGAGGGAGCGGGAGCTCCGGGAGCTCTTCGGGAGCAGATGAGGGCCTGGGGCAGTAGGGGACCTAGTACGTACTAGAACGATGTGTTAGCAAACCACTATCTTAAAGAACTGCTTTGTCCCTCCGCGGGAGCTCCGGGAGCTCCTGCTAAACCCTCTGATGAAAGAAAATGGGGTGTATTTGGTCATGTATTTTACGTACCAGCGCAAACACCACAAACCCAACTATCCCCGTCAGCATCACCACCACAGACACACACACGGAAAGGGGAACTCACTACTCGCACTACCGCTATACACCCACCCCCCTTGCGCATACAGCCGATTTCCAACTGCAGTCCCGGTTAGTTGTCCCGAAAACGACGCAACCATGTACGCCGTATTGACGCGATTCCTCGCATCCGGCCTAATCGCATACACCGCCGCGCGGTTCGCAATCTGCGTAAACTGCGCGCCGACATCAATCGTCAGCGCCTGCACGATCGGCCCGGCCACGCACCAGCTCCCGATCGCCGTGCCGACCACCAGGCCGCACAGCTCGAACCCGAGCCCGAGGATCGCGCTGAACAGCGGCACGAAGCGGTCGATGACCAGGCGGCTGTACACGGGCGCCAGCAGGATGACGACGACGCCGATGAGGCCGAAGAGGCCGATGACGACGGAGGAGTAGGAGTAGGGCGGCGAGGCGAGGAGGAAGGAGAGCGTCGTCCAGAAGGAGGTGAAGGTCGCCGAGAGGCAGAAGGCGACGATGGCGGCTTGGAGGAGGAGGGGTTCCGAGAAGAGGAGGTGGAAGACGGTGGCGAGCATACGCGGGTAGTTGAGGCCGTCGGGGTTCTTGGAGGGGTAGGCCGGGAGGTAGACGTAGAGGGAGAGGACTACGAGGGATTGCGCGCCGAGGCCGAACCAGTAGATGTTGCGCCAGGAGGAGGTGGTGGCGAGGGCGCCGGCGAGGATGCGCGCGACGAGGATGCCGAGGGAGAGGCCGGAGACGACGATGGCGAGGGAGGAGGCGCGGCGGTGCGGTGGGGCGAGGTCGCCCACGAGAGGAAGTAGGAGTTGTGGGGTGACGGTGGTGAGGCCGCAGAGAAACGAAATGGTGGCGAAGAGGGGGAAGGAGTTGGTGAGGCAGAGAATGATCCAAAGAGCGGTGGTCAAGAACACAAGTCCGATGATGAAGGGGCGGCGGGGGAAGAGGTCGCCGAGTGGGCAGATGAAGAGGAGGCCGGAGGCGTAGCCGGCTTGCATGAGGGTCGCGACGGAGGATGCCTTTTCAAAGGTCACGTCAAAGGTCTCGGCGATTTTGTTGAGCACTGCTTGGTTGTAGTACAGGTTGGATACCGTGAAGCAGCCGGCCTGGGGGCGTCAGCGTGGTTCTGGGTGAGATATCTGGACGACTTACAAAGGCAAACAAGAGGTTCATCCAGACGGTAAACTTGGGAGGGTTCTCCGGGTCATACCTCGCTGGCGGGGGCATCCATCTCCAAAGTCGGCGGACACGGTCTCTCCAAGGTTCATTTTCAGGGGTGGTTTGAGGATTTGAGGCGACTGGCAACGACAGACTCGATCCCGTGTCTGTTGGTGACGCCGACAGATGCTTGTCGTCGGCCATCTTGGAGCTGGGGTTCTCTTCTTGAGGAGATACAGGCCCCTTGTCAACCTCCATCTTTCCCGGTTCCCCGGAAGCCATACTTGGTTCACCTGAACACGGCCCGTTCTGATGGTTGAGATGGGATCTAGGATGGACCTAGGATTCAGCCAGAATGGAGGATGGGTGTGGTTATGAGTGGCTGGGTCCTTCCGGGAACAGTTCTCTCCACGCCCGGGTACCAGATGTCGGGACTGGGGAGGTGAGTATGGGACCACAGCAGGATTGTTTACTTTGGTCTGTGAGACCGAGAGGAAGCTGGTGAGCAAAAGTGACGTTTGTGTGTTTGGCGGTCAACGCCGACCTCTTCGGGACTTGTCGGCGGCTTGCCGCTATGACGCCATTCCCCAATGAATTATGACAGAACCAAGCTCGGATATAAGTGAGGTAGTCGATATCAATTGAGGGCTCGAGAGGATGTTGAGTACAGGTATCTGATAGGGAGTCGGTATCTTGAACACCTATCCGGGAAAGGGAGTTTGGATTTGCTGTCGAGAAAGGATTTCTCTTCCTCCTTCGTCTTCGTGCCTTCCACCCACCGGAGATAAGAAGTGCGTGCCCCCTGTCATGGGCGAGGAAATCGTGAACCGGCCCGCCGCCCGGTGCGTCTCTAGCGCCATGCCGGGTGCCGCCTCGGCCCGGCACAGGGCGGGATGGCCCCGAGTTCCGACTTTACTATCCATCGAGCTGGTCTAACAGGGCGGACGAACGCCAAAAGTTGCAGAAGTGATATGTTTCCGGAGCTAGAATAGTGGTGATGGTGACACGGCGTCACGTCAAGTGTTTACTTGGTCGATCACCTGCTGTCTGTCCTCAGTCTTGTGCCCGAGGCCAGCTCCGGGCACCAATCAGGACTTAAGTGTCACTAACACCTGGTCCGGCACAGTTGCCCGTCCGAGACTTTTCCATCAGCGTTGTGACGATGTCTTGAATTCCCGACGTCTTGATCTTATCTGCCGTGATGCTCGGTTGGAGATGTTGGGCATAAGGGCCTGCATGGCTCATCCTGATCATCATGGGTTTCCAAGCCGCTCTGTAGATCATCAGTGGTTCCCTGGGCCTTGTACTGTTCGATTAGTCAAAAATAGATAGGTACCTATCCTCCGATTGAGCTTGGATGGTTCCGGCTTTTGGTCTGGACGGCCATGAGATGGTGCCATGACGTGACAGCAAGGGTTCTTCAATGCGCGGTTGGGTCTGATGTAGAATAGGCGGCTAATTCTGCGTACTTCGATACATTCATTCTATTCTTTTGCGAACGGCGCGAGACTGGCTGGAGTTGTCTGAAGTGCAGTGTCGTTGTCGAAAGCGAAGGTTGAAGAGAAGAGTCTGGCACCAGGTGGTGCTGATCCCGTTTGTTCAGGACCCTGGCAAGAGATGGGAAGAAGGGTCTGGAATCGGGCTGTTTCTCGCCAGGCGATTGGCAATCATGGCCAGCAAATCGTCTGTTTGTTGCAGTGACCGCCTGGTGATGGTTTATGCGCTGTCCAAACTTCAAACGAAACTCTGGACTGTTGGGAAAGATTCGCAGGAAAGAAAGGCTCGTGATGGACGGGAAGCCAAGACAGAAATTTGTCAGAGTGCAAAGGCCTGCCCTCAGTGGGCACAGCCCTGTAGAGCTCCATGTTACAGCGATCGTGGTTCGTCATGCAGGGGCATCGCCGCCTTCCCTTCTCAGCGCTTGGCCTTTTTCCTCTTTTCCAACCTCTTCTGCCCACCCTTCGACCTCGATCAACCTGCGTCTGTTGGGTTCACGAATGCGACCGCACCGACCGTCAATTGCTCGAGTGTCCCGGTCGCCGCCATCGTCACGATAACGTTTCGTCGGACCGTGTCTCTGCCGGAGTCGGTCGCTCGCTCGGGCTCGAGGCCTCACCTTCACCTTCGTCCCATCTTCACCACCTCTGCAATTCTCGCAACTCCTCTCGCTGTAACACATCGCTTCCATCAGAGTCGCAGCCCCTGGACTACCCCGACAACGACACACGCAAAGTTTGGTTGTCAGCGGAACTTTTCGGCAGAGCTCGTGGCACTCGGTGTCCAGTCCGTCTGTCATGGGCATTCGTCATTCATGATCCGAGGATCGACTCGACTCGACTCGACCCGCGAACAATGGCTTGCTATTTTTATCTTCCTGGGACAGGACAAACATCCCAAGTTTCTGTGCCCATGATTTCCCTGGATGCTGATCGTCTGGATAGACCTGGAGACCTGTTCCTCTGCTGCCAGCATGACGGTCTGTCACTCTGTTTATTCAAATGCCTGTTTCACCAGTCGGGGCTCACGTCGATCTCTAAACTCCCGATGTCGCTTGGATCCCCTCCCCCTTGGTCCCCTCGCAACGGCGTGTCACCAATGACCCTTGGTCGCTACTATCGCCAAGTCAACACCAAGATCTTTGATGCAGCCATCCCGCTGGTTGAACCAGGGTTGGTCCGCCGCGAGGTCCCTGGGTTCGTGTGCCAGAGACGGGAACGTTGTCGTGGGGGGGAGGAACCGTTTCACCCACGCCTTCCCACGCCCTGACCTCGACACTCTGAAACCACCGAGCCCGCGCCTCTTCGTCCACCCTCTGGAGCCCATCCACCTACCGCTATTGGACCAGCTCGGCCTTCCATCGTTGCGATTGGACACCGGCTCCCGGACTTATACCTCAATGACCACATGCCCGACCCGCACACCCGGCGAGCTTCCCCGGATTGGAGAGCACGGAATGTGGTCCTCGGGGCATTTGGAATTCGACCGCTGTTTGGGGCCCCAGCTCGTCGACAACCCCGGCCGGGGGATGCGGTAGCTCTCCCGTCCCCCACATGTGTCTCGTCGATCCATGTCAAGAGTTGATGTCCGTCCGGGTTTCCACGTTCAACTTTTAACCTTAAGTGTCCGCGTTTGGCAGTTCTTGCGGGAGAAGAAAAAACCCCCGACCCGCCACGTCGACCTGCCGTGACAGTTGACCCAGGACGACGACTGCTTCCCTGTGTCGGGACCAACACCACTTGGGTAACTCTGGACCACTACCCACTGCAAGCCGAAATCCAGAGATGGCGTCATGGAGAACTCTCGGAAAAAGCAACGCCTCTTTGCTCGACGGCCCAAGGTCAGGGAGCCTCGCTTCCTGCCCTTTTTCCGGAAAAAGGAATCAGATCCTGAGGAGGACACCGAGGAACTCGAGGGAGACTCCTCTCTGGGAGATTTGATCAAAGGGAAAGGGAAGGGAAAGGGGAAAGCCGTGGTTGTCAACGGCCCACTGTTCACCATCACCACCGTTGGTCCCGAGGTCACCAGGACCATCGTCGCAACCAGTGTCCTGACATTGGAACCATCACCACCGCCGCCGCCACCTCCACCTCCGCCGCCGCCGCCCACATCATCGGCAGTCCAAGAGCCCCCAAAAACACTCACACCCATTGCTCCGGCCCCAATACTGCCAGTACAAACATTGACACCGCTGGTGCCGAGTCGGGTTGAGACACAGGCCCCAGAGGAATCCACATCGAGTTTGGCAGAGTCTTCGTCCGGCTTGATAGAGTCCTCGTCGACCTTGGTAGAGTCAACGACCACTCTAGTCGAGCCATCGTCAACAACCGCCGACGTCGCTGTCGATGTTCCAACCACATTTTCCACCGTTACCATGCCCCCGGGTTCAACCCCGTACGCCGGGGGATGGAGTCCGGAGACAACAAACGGACCCACTGGATTTCCAATCGCTGCCGTCAGCCGTCTCTCCTCAGGGCAGGTGGCGGGGATCGTTGCTGGGACCTCTGGTGAGTATCTTTGGACAAGGACAGGAGATTGTGTACTGATACGTCGGCAGTTGCCTTTATTATCATCCTTGGGGCTCTCCTTTTTGCCATGCGGAAATGGGGATTCGGATTCTTCCGCCGAGAAACCTCGGATGGTTCGCCTTCGTCATCACAGAGGCGGATGCGTCTCAGCTCCATATTCACCCGAAACAACAGCCCCCCGCGAGAGTTTGGATACTCGGCATACGCCACAGCAGGCAGGCGATACTCGTCCTCGACCGCCTCCCCTTTTCTCCAAGGGCCGAGGCAGGTGCTGGCACGTTGGTTAGACCGGGTGACCGACCTCCTGCCAACCAGCCGGGCATACCGCGACGAACCACCACCAGTGATCAGCGAAAAGGCACCGCCCTACTACGGCGCCGTCATCTCCAAACCAAAGCCTTCTCTGAGCCTCCTGGCCCGAATGAAGGGCCGCTTCCCCATCTCCCGGCCCATCCCGCCCCCTGTCCCACCCCACGACATCGAGAGCGCTCCTCAGTACCCATCACCACCCACCATCACCATGACACCACCCGAACCGCCCCGGCGCTCCCTCACCTCCATCGTCTCCACCATCTTCAACATCCGCCGAAGCCAAGACCGCACCTCACCACAAAGGAACAATGGCTTCCTCGCGCCCTCCACCCGAGGCCGCGGGACCCCAACTAGCGACGATTCGAGCAGCCGAACCCCTGGCGCGTACATCTTCCGCCAGTCGGGCACATCCGACCTCTCCGGGTGGACGGGTCCCGCCACCCGGACGAGCCGCACCGACAGCGGCGCGTTCATCGCGCCGACGGCACTGAGTCCACCCCTCACACACCCGCGATATGCGTTCGGCGGGACGGAGAGAGATCCCTTTGGGAGGGTCGTGGTTCGAAGCTCCCTCGGCTCCCGGGACAGGAGGAGGACGGTGCGGTTCTCGATGCAGAGGGTTGACTCGTCGGGGCAGGTGGAGGGGCACGAGCGGGTGAGGGTTGATACCAGCCCGACGAGCGGGAGTGGGGGGTTCAGCAGGAGTGAGGATTCGAGGAGCGGGAGGGGGTTGAGCTTTGCGAGCACGGATTCGGGGGAGAGGGAGAGGGAGGAGAATAGGATCTAGCTTGAATTCCGGGTGTGTCTGGATTGGAAGCCTTTGGGTGGGAGAGACGGACATGTGTATATTGACTGTACAAATGTGCTGACATATGGGTTGGGGTTTGGGCGTTCAGTGTGGGGGATTGATACCACTTTGCTTTTGACGGTCTTTACAATGCAAATCAGAGATATATTTTACCACATTATTCCAATGCGAGTGTCGGGTGCTGGGTGTCGAAAATACAGTCGCATCACATCTTGACGTATCTTGTATCGTCACGGCGCAATCAAGATTCGTCACATGGTAAATTGGGCGTGTAAAATAACTGTAATTTGCTGCTATTATGGCTAACTCTGGAGAGCAAAAGAAACAAAAAGAGAGCCAGAGATCTGAAGAGAGCTGGAGAGGAGAAGAGAACTAGATCGCAAAAGAGAGCTATGTAAGCCTGCCCGCTGCCTCTCATCCCTCCCAGTGCTTGGGCAGAGACCTCTCTCTAGGCAAGGCAAAGCAATGCAATGTCAGATTTGACAAACAAAGCAAAGCATCGCTGGGTTGCTGTCTTGCTGGCTGCTCGAAAATGAGCAAATAACATGGAAAGGAAAGAAATCAACGCTCGCTGATCCGCTGTGCTTGCTCCAAAACGCCAAAGAAAGAACCGCCTGAGCCATGCATGATGCCGTATCCCCTAAACTCCTCGTAACCCCCCAAACCTCCCATCATCAAGTCATCGCCCATTGCTCACCATCCATCTCCAATCCATCCATCATCCTCCCCCCGTGACTGTACCACCCCCCGCCTACTGCTGACGGACATCATCAACACCCCCGCCCGGTCCAATGCCCAGCCAGTCCGCGAACCCGCGGTACCGTCCAGACATGGTCTGCTCCCCGCCGATGGGGAGGGGCGCAGCCGTGGCAGGGGGGACGGCGTGCGACATTGTCGAAGTGGTGTGCGCTGTCATGGGCACAGCCACGCCCTGGGTGACCACCGACGGGCCTGCGGAAATGACAGAAAGGCCTCCCGTGACGGGAGCCGGGCCTTGCAATCGCGTAGCCAGGCGCGGGACGACAGATGACGGGCCGGTAGTGGCATCAGCCGGGTCTTGGGATCGCGAAGTCAGGCCCGATACGATGAGCGGGACGCCCGAAGAAGTAGCAGGCGCGCCCGTAGCGCCGGGAGTCGGGGCTGCGACAACGGGAGTCGGGCATCCAGATCGGATGGCCGGGCGCATGGTATTGAAAGACGACGATGAAGAGGCAGTCGATGTGCCCGAGGGAGTGGCAGTCGTGCCTGAAGCGGGAGAGGCAAGGCCTCTGGGGACATTGGCCGGGCCCGACTCCTCCACCGTGCGGGTCGTCACCGTCATCTTTACGCGGACGAGCCTTCCGTCGACGTCTCTGGTCGTGAGATTGACAGACCTCTTGATGGTCGTGTAGACCTGCACGTTCTTGTCGGTCAACTGCTCGGGGAAAGACATGTCGATGGTGGCTTTCACGGATCTGGTCTTCTCGGCGACAGGAGGTGTGTCAGTTGCGACATCTTCCTTGGTCTCAGCGGCGGCAGGTGTGGCGACGACGGTGTTGCGGCGAAGCCGGGAGTTCGTCCATCTGCTTCCATTGGCCTGAGCGGGCGTCTGGTTCTCAGCGGGGGACAATGTCGTGTTGACAATGTCACCAGCGCTGTCGAAAACCAGAGGCTTCCTATGCTCCTGGAGATATTTGCTGCTCCAGGTGTCGAGCCAATCGTTGCTGGCATCGGCCGACTCGGCAGCGAAGCACGTCTGCGTGAAATGGTCAAAGTTGGCCTTGTCCATGTTGTAGTAGCCGGGCTCGTGGGCCACGGTCTTGGCTTGCGAAGCAGCCTCAATGGGCTGGCTTGTGGTATGGGTTGCGGTGCTGGTGGTCTCAGCACGCGAGTGGAGGGACGACGTGCCGTTCGTCTTGTAAGAGCCGGGCTCGGGGGCCGCGGTCTTGGTGTCCGTGTTGGCCGCAGCTGTGATGGGCTGAGCCCTGGTATGCAAAGCCTCCGCGATGGGTTGGCTTGTGATGGTATTTATCGTGCTAGTGGTCTCAGCGTCATAAGTGACGGAGGATAAGACCTTCGTCTTGTGGCAGACGGGATCGGGGGCCGCGATCTCGGTATGGATGTCGGCAGCAGCTGTGATGGGCTGAGCCTCGGTATAATCTGCCGCATGGTAGGAGGTGTCGCACGAGCGAATGGAGGGTGTATCCTGCCTCTGAGAAGACATATTAGTATCGTTGACAGTGAAAGTGGTGGCAGTCTCGGGTGTGAGTAGACTAACCTTGCTGGTCTGAACAGCAGAAGCCTCCTCCTTAATAGGAGCGTAAGCAGTGATGGAAACACAAGATGTCTTGTTCTCTGACTGTTGAGATGTCTTGACGACAGCAGCCTCCTTTGGCGCCTTGGGAATCAAGCCAGCGGCCTCCTCAAAGGAGATCGATGCCTTCTCAAGGGCGCGCGGAATGGCGACAAGAACACTGGTGTTCATCTGTGACTGAGTCTTCGCCGGCTGGGCAGACTCCTCCTTTGGTGCCTTCGGGATCAAGCCAGCAGCTTCCTCAAAGGACATTGGCTTCTTCTCGAGAGCGCATGGCATGGCGGCAAGAACACCGGTGTTTGTCTGTGCAGGCGTCTTCTTCCCTGACTCGATGGTATCCTCCTTTGGCGTCTTGGGAATCAAGCCAGCGGCCTCCTCAAAGGAAATCGATGCCTTCTCAAGGGCGCGCGGAATGGCGACAATAACACTGGTGTTTGTCTGTGTATGCGTCTTCTTCTCCGGTTCGACGGTCTCCTCCTTTGGCGCCTTGGGAATCAAGCCAGCAGCCTCCTCAAAGGAAATGTTCTTCTCAGCAAGAGCGCGGTCAAACGCGCGCGCAAGGGCGTCAAAGTATTCGGTGGTGCCACGCTGCATGTGGTGAGGAGCAGACGTCATGGGAATTTGGCTGGAGCCAGATTGAGTCGAAGCAGTGTCGATATTGTTCGGAGGAGCAGCAACATGCCTGGTCTCAGCCACAGGCTGCTTGTAATGATGAGCAACCGTCTGGGGACGCTGACCGACAGCATGATGTGTGGCAGCAGTAGTGTGCGTGGTGTCGTTGGTGTTCTTGACCCCAGCACGAGCCTTTTCCTCGGCAAAAGCGCGAGCCTCGTCACCCTTCTTGAGGATGTACTTGTTGGAAAGAACCTTGAACCAGCGATTGTCATCAAGGCACTTGAAGACGAGACCCTCATCGTCTCTCTGGTCGGCACGATCAAGTAAATCCTTGTGGCTCCTTGCAATGCTGGGCAGCGTGGTGTAGCCAAGGACCTCAACGTGCTTGAGACCAAGGTCGTCCGCGAAGGACTTGACGTCCTTGGGATCCCAGCGCTCGCGGGTCTCGACGTCAGTGACCGAGTAGACAAAGAAGTCGCGCTTGTTCTTCGGATAGTTGTATGGGTTTCCTTGAAGGTCCCAGCCCACCAGCTCGCCTTGGATGGCGATGGACAGATTGGCGTGAGACATGATCTCCGGGAGCCGGAGTTCGAGAGCAGTCTCCCAGTAGGGATTAGGGACACGGTTGCTCAGCTCGCACGACTTGGAGCAGACACCAAAGCGCCCGTTGGGTTGAACCGAGCGCTTTTCGTAGTCTGGGCCGAGGGTGTGAAGGGTCGGGTAAATATGGCAACCTCGCTGGACAAAGTAGCAAGTCATCGAGCGACCGTCGAGCTTGACCGACTCTTGGAAGACAAAGTTGCGATACTTGGCCTTGATGAACAAGTTCGGGCAATTCTGAACTCGCTCAGTGTCTGTCCTTTTGATGAAGGAGAGGATGTGCCAGTTGCCCGTGACGGGATCCCTCTGGCTCTCCCACTTGACGACGCCGAAATGGGACGAGTAGTCAACCTGTCGCATGATATCCGCAAAGTCTTCATTCGGCTGCAGGGCAGCGCGGCGCTTCTGGACGTCTTTGTTGAGCTGTGGGAAGCGGGCCAGCTTGAAGACCAGCCCCTGCGAAACCATATTCTTCATCGGGAGCTTGTGGTTCATGATGTCACGAGTACCAATGCGGTACCCCTCCTGGCCGTTGAGCCCGGTTGTCTGACCCAGCGCCGCCTGGAAGAGAGCAGCGAAGCGGCTCGTGGAGGGAAGGAAAGCATCCACCTCGAAAAACAGCACATACTCTCCTGGCTTGAAGGATTCGCCCTTCTTGACGGCCACGGTCCATCCATCAATGTTGATCTATAGGAAATTCATGTCAGCTTTTGAAAGAGTTTAGGGAATCAACCGAGGGAGTGGGGGCTCTGGGAGCACTTCGGGAGCAATTGGAGGCTTGCACCATGGGGGATCTGGTACATACTAGAAGGCTGTTAGCAAAAGGAACAGTCTAAACGTGCTTTCTCCGTCCCCGGGAGCTCAGGGAGCTCCCGCTAGACGCTCTGATGGAAGAAATGGGAGTCATGTATTGTACGTACCGATGTTGTGGGCATTGTTGAAGGGCTCGATCGAGGTGATCTTGCGGACAGTGACCAGCCTCCGCGCAGGGGAAATCTCATCATCGGAAGGCATGACTGAAGAGGGGAATGGGTGGGGACCAGCGCTGGGAGCAACAGGAGCCGCCATGGGTGCGACGTGAGTAGCTGTAGCGAAGCTGGTGGTGATGGAAGAAGGAGGGTTGTTTGACAACCGCGTGGAGTTGGTGAGGGAGTGAGTGGCAGTTGGTGGTGAGATGTTGGCCGAGGAAGAACCTGCGACTCGCGTTGTAGAGAGTAGAAGAAGGGGGGATATCGGAGCTGTGTTGGCAGGGGAGAAATTGATCGAGGGAGCTGCGACTTGGTTGCCGAAAGTGAAGGCGGTAGAGGGGGAAGCAGAGGAGGTTTTGGTAGAGGGGAAAGCAGATGTGGTTTTGGAGGGGAAAGCAGAGGAGGTTCTGGTCGAGGTATCGGTCCAGGGAAAACCTGCGACTTGGCTGCGGAAAGTGAATGAGGGCGAGGGAGCGAGGGAAACCCAGAAGGATTGGTCGCAACCGCACAGAGATCAACGACCGGCGAGAGACTCCGGTATCGCCGGACCTCACCCACGCCGCATTCCCGTTCGCCGGGGCGCCGACGTGACGCCGCACTCCCGTTCGCCGGGATGCACGCCGCACCCCCGTTTGCCGGGGGCTGACAGCGCCGGACCTCACTCACGCCGCATTCCCGTTCGCCGGGCCGCTGCTGCCGCGCCGCCGACGCCGCACTCCCGTTCGCCGGGCCACCGACGCGACCCATGTCCTCGATCAAGCAGCCGCTGTCTGAGGGTTCCGAGGAGTCTGCTTCCCTCCCCGGGAACACCAAGGATTCTGAGAAGTCAGCTTCCCTCCCAGCTGAGAAGCCCAATGGCGGCTGGTGGGTTGGGGTCGAGCCGCCTTGCTTGAACATGACCACTGCCGAATTCGAAGATCCGGACGGCTCTCCTGTCGCATCCCTGCTTCCGGGTGTAGTTGGGGCCAGGTCCGGGTATCGCTCGTCCCGGCTCCTCTGGCCAGGGGTTGGTGCTTTTCCCTCAGCTTGTCCTTCCGGGCCCGTCGTTGCATCCCTCCCCCCCGGGCGCCCTTCGAGCCGCAGCGCGTGGATTTCGGTTCTAGCCCCGTTAGGGGGTAGCCTCTCGCATTCAGACCCCAAATTGGAATGTTGTAGTTCGTCGGGGGGCGAACCTTGCCTCGAGGCTCTAGCCCTGTCACGAGCTTGGGTTTGTCGGCACTCCGGATAGTCTCTGCCAGCGGGCTCTTCCTGGCCTTGGAGGTCTCGGCCGCGCAAGGACTTGGAGAAGTCTCACGACGCCACATGCCCGTGCCGCCGCACCCCAATTCGCCGAGAAGTTGTTAACCATAGGACGACGGTACGAGGTCGCCAGGAAGCCCGGAACCCCACATCCCAAGCTTGTCGCTCCGGATGGAGACGAATCGCGTCTACCACTGGATGAAGTCGCCTATATCGCCACAAAACAAAACATTTGTGGTACAAATCTTGTCTTGATGGGCTCAACCCCAGGCCGGGAGAGGCAGATCCCCTCAGCCTCTGAAGAACCCATTCCATGGCGAGATACTCGCCATCGTAGAATCAGTGCCCCCAAGAGGAAGGCCACGATGGCGCCACGGGCGAGCAGTTGGTCGGCGGCAGCGGGGATGGGACACCAGGCGAGAAGTCCCAGGCTCTGTCACACTCTCTGGCCGTCACCGGTCCACCAATGTAGACTCCCATCGTCATTGCTTTTCGGGGATGTGAGCAAGAGATGGAAAGAATTGTTCGATCCTACGAAGAGACTTGTGGCAGAGCATTGTCAACTCGGATGTAATGGGGCTCGCACATGCAAGGTCTTTCAAGAAGTTTTGGATGCCACTTGACAGAACATGATGGGAAACGCCGGACTGTCGGCAGTGGGAGGGGATGTAGGTATTTGAGGGGAAACATTCCAACCCATCGCGAATATGCATGCAGTTGGAAAGAGACAAACTTTGTCAAGATTGAAAATCATGCCTGACTTTATACACACCAGGCCTTCTCAAGAACAAACTATGCCTTTCAGGGGCATTCAGGCGGACTTGACAGCTCGCCCAAGACATTGGGGGAATACCCTGAGGCGGTCCACTTGTTGACCAAGGCCCAGGATTTTGAGAAACAGGCCTATGTCAGTCTCTATCAAGCCTTTTGACGGAACGAGGGGAATTGCAGATTGTAGTCCCGAGGGGAGGGGGGGCTTTTGTACTGCCAGACTACTGACGGAATCAGAGAGAAAAAGGGGGAGGAAATGCGGTTTGGCCATGTTTGCAATGACGGCCGAGTGTTGTGAACTTGTGATGGAGGGCATGAGGTCACAGGTGAAGTCAGGGGTTGAAGTGATGGAAGTGTGGCACGTGCTTGCAATGCACGAGGTTCTGGTGGGCCCGAAGATGAACCGAGTTCGCTGAGGTAATCAGCGCTAGTCCCTTTCCAGCACCCCGGTCACGTCTGTCGCGTTTTTGATGGCAGCTGCAATTGCAACACTTGGAGCTCTCGGAAAGAATTCCAACAATCACCACCACCACAACCCCCCCGAGTCATCGCGAACCACCCATTGATAGCCGTTCTATCACCCTTCCGAAAACAATTACCGCCACTCTCCGCATTATCGAGTCTCGTTTGACCCACGCGTTCGGCAATTCCCCACCCTCGAAATCGACGACGCCCTCCCTGACCAGCGACAACGACCCCCTCGCAAAAGACGCGACCCCCCCCCCCCCCCTCCCTCTCCCCAGTTCTCTCGGCGACGACATGATATAGCCCCCGCCGACACCCATTCACAAACTCAAAATGACGGCCAGGTCAGACTCGCAACAGGCCGTCTTCTCGTCCTACGCCCCGAGACTGCGCGCCTACAACAACTCGCTCCTCACGCCCATCCTCCCCAGCGCCGTCCCCGCGAACCCGCTCTCGCGCACCACCAAGCGCGGAACCACTGCCATCAACTACGCCGAGGACGGCTATGACTACGATGAAGACGATGACGATGACAGCCGCCGTCGCCCCACGGGCCTGCGAAGTCTGAGACGCGACGACGGCGCCGCAGCCCGCGACCCCAGCGACAAGGTTGGCAAGGACACGAACCAGCCCGTCGAGGTCCAAGGCGTATGGCGCGAGTGGATGACCAAGGTCCGCTACCTGTCCAAAACGGACCAGCAGCTCTACGCCCAGGCCTGCCTCCCACTCACCCTCATCCCCATCCGCATCGACGTCGAGATCCCCTCGTACACCCCCGCCACCGCCATCCCCCCGCCCTCCGGCCACCATGTGGACCCCAACAACCCTCTCTTCAAGCCCCAAGAACCGACGGTGCCCTATCGTCTGCGCGACTACTTTTTGTGGAATCTGCACGAAGCCCTCATCACACCCGACCAGTTCGCGATGCAGCTTGCCCAGGACCTGGATCTGCCCAACCGCGCCCCCATAACCGCCGAGATCAGCAAGCAGATTCGGACCCAGCTGGAGGAGTATGCCGGCGTTGCCCTCCACCCCCTCTTCCACTCGAGCGTCAATCGATCCAACGTCACCGAAACGGTCAAGGCCCCCGTGCGCCTCGACTCGACCACCCCGGCCGCCGCGAGCAGGGCCGACACCCCCCAAACCACCAGCCAGACCCGCGAGCCACCAACACCCGCCGTGGCGCCGACTTCTGCCGGGGAAGTCACGGCCGCCGCCTCCCCAGTGCCCGAGGACGACTTCAGCCCCGACGACACCTACCGCTGCATCATCAACCTCAACATCAACCTCGGGTCCCAAGTCTACTCTGACAAGTTCGAGTGGTCGCTGCTCCACCCTCCCGGCACCGCCGAGGAGTTCGCCAAGGTCACATGCGCCGACCTCGGCCTCCACGGGGAGTGGGTGCCAGCCATGACGCACGCCATCTACGAGGCTGTGCTGAAGCTTAAAAAGGAGGCATGCGAATCGGGCGGGCTCGTTGCAGGCTGGGGACTTAACGGCGGCTCCGAGTTTCCCAACGACGCGTCCCAATCTGCCGTCGGTGCAGGGGCCGGGTGGCGGTACGACCCCGAGCACCTGGGCGAGGACTGGGAGCCCAAACTCGAAGTTCTCAGTAAGGAAGAGATTGAGAAGCGGGAAGGCGACCGGGAGCGGCAGATCCGACGACTGCGCCGCGAGACGGCGCGGTTCAGCAGCAACACGGGCATGGCCGGCGGGGTGCCGGTCGGATTTGGGTTCGGCGGGCTCATTGAGCAGGAGGAAGAGCGCATGGGCCGCGGCGAGCGCAGCAAGAAGAAGAAGCGCTTCCGCAGCCTGTCGCCGCTCGGCCGGTCGGGCACGCCTGGCGGGAGTAGATTCACTCCCGATGTGGGCGGCGCCGGTGCCGGCTCGGGCGGCTATGGCGGGGGCGGGACGCTGAGCGACAATGAGCGGGTAACGTGGCGCTGCGCCCATTGTAAGGTGTGGGGCACGAACGTGTGGGCCGTGAGGGACGGACCGCATGGGCCGAGGGTATGTGCATCTTTCCACGGATGGAGTGGGCATGGCTAACAATGGGCAGTCTCTGTGCAACAACTGCGGCTTTTGCTACGAGCGCGACCGGAAGCTATCGAGGTTTACGAAGAATCTTCACGCCGCCGATCTTCGACCCTAGGACTGTTAAGAACGCGGTACAGATACGGTGAAGCAAAACCGAGGAGTCGCTATAAACGCAATGGGGATGGGATCGAGTTGGTCACGGCAAAACGCTTGAGGTGACTGGCGCAGCACCTCGCCCATCGACCGCCCACATGTCTCCTAGAGTGGGGCTTGTTTTAATTTTCCCTTTGGGGACCTGGTTCACGTACGGAGTAATGGCAAAAGATATCTTTGGGAGGTGGATTTGGGGTTTACATTGGCTTTGGGCCACTTGGCGTCTTGGGGGTTGTGGGTTGGGTGGTACGGCGAGGTTGATGGGCACTGTCATGTGTTTGGACGAGGGCTTGGCACCGGGAACAAGCAGGTCACCACGTCACGGGCGCTTCACGAGTGTCTTGACGTGATCAAAACTGCTGATCATCAAGGTCATTTGTCGATCATCGGGAGAGGGCTCGGTGCCAAGAGCATGCGGCGCTGGTTTATCTTTGGGGTCTTGTAGAGATAGGATGGTGTAGGTCATACAACGCGGAACATTTTGACCAAGCTGTTTGTTCTGGACTGACATTTATTCTCCCTCCCAGTTCGGCCATCGGATGTCAATTGTCGGATGTGGGTCGGTATGCCAAGGATGTTCACTGTTCAGGCCGAATCTTAGCCAGCCAAGAAAAGGGGCAAGTAAACAACCGACATCAATTCATCAAGTTTCCTCAACCAGTCACTTCATCACTCAGCATCAAATCGGAACATGTTATTTCTCTTGAACTTTTATTCATTGGCACTTACCTCCCTGACAACAAATTACAGTGCCTTCTTTTAGCAGATGGCGATTGACTTACCTCGCAACACCAACTGACAATTGGAAATTCGACACCAGAGGAAACTGCCTGTTAGTCACTTACCTACTCCGACTTATCCCCCTTGCGCCCCATCTCCCTCAACTCCGCGGCCATCTCCGGTACCCCCGGCATCCCCTCCACCCCGGAATCCTCACCGTCGTCCACAGGCGGCCGAGGACCCGGCGCGTTGCCGCGGATACCGAGCGCATCCACCTCCTCGTCGTCGGAGACGGGGGACACGGGCCTCTCGTCGACAGGGCCGGTGGTGGCGTCCTCGTCGTCGGAGACGGGGGACACGGGCTCCTCGTCGACGGGGTCGGTGGTGGTGGTGGCGACGGAGGACACGGGGTCGGTAGTGGTGGCGGTGACGGGCTTACCTTTCTCAACCTTGGAAATTCGGGATTCGGCGGCGACGTTGTAGTCGGGATCCGGGACCGGGCCGGGGGGCTGGGTGCTGGCCATGGGGCCGGGGACGGTGACGGCGGGGCGGGAGGACACGCGAGGCGGGATCGCGGCCCGAGCAGGACCGGCCCCGCCGGCCCGGCGGCCGGTCGCGGCCCGAGGAAGATTGGACCTGGGGAGTCCAACTCGTGTGGTCGCGGTCGGGGGCCGAGGAGCGGGCGTCGCGGTCGGGGGCCGAGTAGGTGCGGGGCCGGGCCTCGCACTCGCGGTCGCGGTCGTGAACCGGGGGATCCGGGATCTACCCCGCGCCGCCTGTGCAGGCGGCGCAGGCTCAGGCGGAGGCGCGGGCTCAACCCCGACAATCACAGACCCGATATCCACCTCGTCGAACCCACACCGCTGCGTCGTCCGCGGCGAGACCTCCTCGTCGTCGTCCTCGGCCCGCCGCGCGGCGGTCTGCTGCTGCCAATCCGGCATCACCAGCTTCGGCGCCGTCCGCGCCGGCACCACCAGCTTCGGCGCCGTCCGCGCCGGACTGCCGTTCCCCGCCCGCGCCTCGGCGAGCCCCTTGCCCGGGCGGCCGATCTCCCCGTCCCCGTCAAGGTGAGGGACGGGGTTCTCGTCGAGGTGAGGAACGGGCTTATCATACAGCTGCACCCCCCGCTGCGGGCCGTTGTACTGATGGTCCTGCACCCACCCGAGCAGCTGCGAAGCCCTCCGCGCCGACCCCTCCTCGACGCTCCAGTCCGCGTCCTCGCGCACGGCGGCGCTCAGCTCCACGTCCGACTTCCGGCGCCGGGCGGGGAAGAGGTTGCGCATGCGGTTGCGCGCGCGGAGCATGGCGACCGAGCCGGCGAGGGTGACCTTTTGGAAGCGAGAGGGCGGGACCACCGCGGGGGCGTCGTCGTCGAACGACGCGGCGGGGCTCCGGCGGCGGCCGCCGCGCTCGAGGTCCTCCGGGGAGGGGAACCGGGCGGGGAGGGTGTCGGTGTGCCGGGGGGGGAGGGGGAGGTTGTCCACCGTGTCGTTGTCGTCGTCGTCGTCGTCGGCCTTGTTGTCGCCGGCGGAGAGCTTTGAGGCGGCGCGGGACTTCTTGGTCGCGTTCAGGGCGACGCGGAGGTCGAAGACCTCGTTGTCGAGACTCCGGATGCGGAGGCGGGCGGAGCGCTGGTGCAGGAAGATGGCGGTCCAGAGGGCGAGGAAGACGGTCGCGATGGCGAGGGTGACGAAGATGATTTCGTGCATGCTGGGGGGCGGGGAGGCGGGGAGGGTGGTGTCCATGGTGGTGGACATTTTTGTGGTGGTGTTTTTTCGACGATGTCGAAGGAGGGCGAGATTCTCGGGTTGTTTTGGTGGTGTCGAGAAAAATGCCCTCAAGAAGAGGGTGTTGTGGTTGTCGAGAGGCGTTTTGAGCTTCTGTGCTCTGGACTGGGGCTTTACTGGTTGATATACCTCACTGGACATGACATCCCTTCACAAGATGGCTCTCACAGCTCGACTGTCGAGGAATAATTCCATTATCATCAACAAGGAACAAAGGGGGTCGGCGGTAGCTCCCGCCTCCAGGTTCAAAGGAACGACACATATGATCTAAGTGATGCACCATGTTGTTGGGACAAAGAATCTGAGAGCATGGAATATTCCCTTGAACCATGCCTTATCCGTGGCTTGTTGCTGTGCTGTTTAACAATTTGGTGGTTCGTTGTTGTGCCTGGATTCAGGGGCCGTTGCTCGACCCCCCCCCCCCCCCCCGGAGGACGCTCCAGCCCAACAAATCTGGCTCCAAAAAGGTCCAAAACTCGAATTTGTCTTGATAAATCCATTATATCCAGTGAAGGAAACCCGTAGCTATGTTCCTTCAGGCTCTGTCTCACAACCCTCCCGACTTTCTGTCCATCAACGAAAGCAAAACCTCCCACAACTCCACCAAAATATCCCAATAACAAACTCAATTTTGTCAAAACTGCGTTTTTTCTTGCCTCAACAATGAAATGCTATCTCCAATCCAATCCCACCCCTCGCTATCACATGCGAACAAAAAAGGTGGAAAAGTGATGATGCCACCAACCTCCCATCTCCATTGAATGCCGCCAAACAGCCCCCCAAATGAAGGGTCCAACACAAGCTTTTTCAAACAAGCAAAAGCCAACACATACTATGAACCAATGACGGAATGGAGGCACACAAACTATTTTTACCCCAACTCGGAATATCGGGAACAACGTGGCAGCAGCAGCCAGGTTGCATGCGCTAGGGACGAGGTTACGTCATCTCGCCGGCTTGTGATGGCCCATCTTCCGCGGTTCCGGTTTACCTCGGAGTTCGATTTCAGGCTTCTGGAAGGCATTTGACGTCGAGAGGGGACGTGGGAAGCGGGCCGTCAAAACGCGAGATGCATGTGTGGCCCGGTGACGTTGGACGTCATACTTATGGGCATCACAGTGCTTTCCCCAGTTTCCGGGGTGCTAGAGGCTCAACAAACATGTCTCGATGATGCATTGGGTGGGGCGGAGAAACCAAGATAATATTGTGGCGCTACGAAAGTATTCATCGTCTCTTTGCGCTACCCAAAAGCCATGTTCCCTACCAATGAAATGTATATCCTAATGGCAAAGACGTATTCCAACGAAGCCGGCTCGACCACCATCAAAGTCCCTGATGCACCCGTTCGATCGCCGTGGGGGTACGTGCTGTTTTTACTATGCTCGTTAGCCAGTGTCAGCAACACACCATGCCACATTCAGCAAGAGCAGCTCACCTCTTCGTTGACGACACCAACATCCATCTTTAACAAGCATGTGGCAATTGCAACCAGGTTATCCCACCCCCATCCTGAGCCCCATCCTGCGGAGAAGGTCCATATGTCTGGGAATGAAGTGAGCTTCCCTGGACTTCAGCGGGGTTCTCAAAGGCAAAGGAAGATGGCGGTGATGCAGCCTCGTCCTCAACATCGGGCGGTGAGCTGGCGGGTGTGACGTTCCCTTGGGGACGGTACACGGAACGCGGCGCCGGTGGCATCTGCGGCGGGGTCTCGTCCGACCTAGAGACCAAGATGCCTTTCAGCGGGCGGGCCGCAAAACGCGGCGGCGTTGGCATCGGCGGCGGACCCTCATCAGACGAGTCTAGTTTCGGTCCCGGCTGGGTGCGAAGAGCTGACCGCGGGAGCGGCGGCATCTCGGGCAGGCTTTCGTCCGCCGTCGAGTCCACCTTGGGTGTCGATCGGTTTCGAGACACGGTGCGATGCTTCTGCGGCGTGTTGCCGTGACCTCCTTCCATTGACCGTCGCTGCTCCGTCGAGCTCCGCGAGCTTCGCTCTGCAGCGGCCTTGATGCTAGGTGCGTTCTCAGGGAGAGGGGTTGTGTCGTAGAAGGCGTTGTTGATTTGGAAACTGTTACGGCCGGCGGGCTGCTTCGAACGAGATCGGATGGAGCCGGCGGGACTGGGGTGAGGCGGTTCGTAGCTGATGGACGCCGAGTCCCTCCAGTCACGCCGGATGGGTTCCCAGCTCGACACCGAGTTGAAGGTCCGAAGGGACGCGGTTCTGTCGGGCTTGGTGACGACTGGCATCGGCACGTACACGGGCTGCTTCATGGGCACGTAGGGTTTTCTGGGGGGGGCCTTCTCCACGTCGGCGGCATCTTTGGCGCCCTCCTTCTTGGAGCGAGAGCGAGCCCGGCAGTGCTGGTAGAGGCTGACCATGATGACGATGGGGACCCAGCTGAAGCAGACGACCGTGACGATGATGATCATGGTCGTGTTGAAGTCGCCCGTCCATTCTTCTGCTGCCATCTTGTCGCTGATGCTGGTGGCTGATGGCGAGTCGGTTCGGGAATGGCGAGGATAGGTTGATGGATGGGGGGCCGTTTGGGAAAAGAAAGAGGAAGACCTGTCTCGCTGTTCAGGTTTGTTGCACAGATCAGAGGGAGAGGGAGAATATTGCGTTGGCCGAGAAATGGGAACTGTGCCCTCTGCCCTCTGGCCTCTGCACTCTGGCCTCGGGCATTCATTGTGCGAGAGCGATGCGCCATGCTGTCAGCAGAGGCAGTAGCGTACAGCAAGCGGCAAACCGTATGACTTTGGCGAGGGTGCGTGATCTGCCCACATGTTCTTGCGTCTGGAGTTTTGACCGACATGCAGCATCAACACCATGCCCGTGACTCGACACTGCAGATCGGTGCTGTGGCGATGGCTTCACACGCACACCACTGCGTACCCACCAAAAAAGACTGGCTTCCAAGCCGGGCCTCGGCATCGAGTACTTGACGTCGCCCGATGCCGAGAGGCAGCAGGGTCAAAAGCAGAAGGTTGCAATGGAAGCTCAATCTGGCCACGGAGGGAGGCGGCGCCCGCAACGGGCATCCATGGATGGGTATGCTGCTGGTGATGACGAGAAGAGAAGAGACGTCGTTGGTGCCTTGCAGTGAACTGCAGGGGACGTCTTCGCCAAGGTGGGGCGATTGGGCCCCTGTCGAGGTGCCCCGGGGGATCTCCACTTTCATCGGCGCCTTCCGATCCGGCCTTGCCCCCTGCGGACGCGACTGCCGCTTTTTGGTGTGGGGGAGGGGAAATGGAAGGGGGTGAGGGAAGGCACGCGAAGTTCCGGACAAGAAGAAGATGGGGAAAGAAGCATCATGCGCAAATCTCTGCAATTTATTTTTCCCACGCCAAAAATAACGGGGCAGAACTCTTTCCCGGTTTTGCCCAACCACCAAGACGACCAAGAGGCCGTGTCTCTGCCCTCTCGAGATTGCCCTGCAGTGCTCCCGTTGAGCCTCATGGACAGAAATAGTTCTGTCAACCACACCACATGGATGATGGCCACCTCCAAGTTTAACTCCGAAAAGGGCCTGACGGGCATGACATGACCGGACCAAAAGGGATGCGTCGACATTTTGGAGAACTTCATGCCCGTCTTTCCGAATCCCGACTACCCACAGACTCTGGGGTTGCCCCGGCGTCAACCATTCTTGCGCGATGAAAGGATCAGGATTCAGGAACCGTTGGGGACGGGAAGGGGAAGGGAATGGGAATGGGAAGGCGGGGAGACATGGTCCATGGATCACATTCGCATTCACCAACGTCAACACCCTTCTCCTCTGCAAGTCCGCGCGCAAGTGACAAGACGGCAGACCGCACCGTCAAGCCAAGCCCCCGACCCGGCCCCATGAGCACGAGGACTTGTTCTCTCGAGTTGACCGGCACCGCGGATCGCATAATGCACCTGGCAAGCGAGACGAGGCCGAGGACGCTTCCCCGGATGCTCGCACAAACAAGCTACGCCGCGTAGCATTCGGTGCTTGGCCTCCGTCGAACCCTCGTCGTCCGGGGTCGTCGGCCTCCAACGGCAATCTATCCCAACGCTCGGCTCCACGTTTTCGTCGGTCCAGCCATGCGGGAGGCGTGACATCGCGCCCTCCTGTCCCCTCGGTCTCGGGCCTTGGCGACGGTTTTGGTCCTTCTCCCCCATCACCTCCACAGCTTCGTTTCCCGTCTCTCCACCGTCAACGGTTCACGCGCTCACAGACACGCCACCGCCGACGACGTTGCAACAGAGCCACCATGCCCACCCACAACCCCCAGGTCCCTTCGGCTCTCCTTGGAACCTTCCCGAGCCCCAACATCATGTCTGGCCCCCCTGGGTCGGCGGTGCCGCGAGGTGCTGAGTCCTGACGGGGACGGGCGCGCAACGCTATCCTCGAAGGGCAAAGGGATCCGTCAATCCGAAGCCTCATCTGAGCTTCCCCGGCCCGGCTGCCGTCTCTTGGACGCGTCGATGGAGTCGTTGGGTGGCGACAGGCCCTGTCCTGGTGTCCCGAGGGTGTGCTGGACGGGGCCGAGACTCCTGTCAACCAGGCGACCTCCCGCCGCCCACGGGAGACATCACCATCTATATATATCGACCGACTTGACCTCGATGGATGTTGCGTCTTGATCTTGCTATCCTCATCCTTCACCACACTCCTTCCCTCCTCCATCACCTTCTCCCGCCTTCGCCATGTATGCCAAGTTCGCCGCCCTCGCTGCCCTGGTCGCCTCGGCCAGCGCCCAGCAAGTATGCACACTCACCGCTGAGACCGGCCCTTCGCTGCGCTGGTCCAAGTGCACCGGCAACGGCAACTGCACGTCGATCAACGCTGCCATCACCATCGACGCCAACTGGCGCTGGCTTCACTCGACCTCGGGTGCCACCAACTGCTACACCGGCAACACCTGGGACGAGTCCGTCTGCAACTCGGCCGTGGATTGCGCCACCAAGTGCTGCGTCGACGGCGCCAACTATGCCGGCACCTATGGCATCACCACCAGCGGCGACTCGCTGAACCTCAAGTTCGTCACCAAGAGCGGCAGCACCACCAACGTCGGTGGCCGTACCTACCTGATGGACGGCAACAAGTACCAGTGTATGTCTCCAGCCCTATGTGCCAGCGATGTTCCCGACTAACCCGTACCCACAGCCTTTGAGCTCCTCGGCAACGAGTTCACCTTTGATGTCGATGTTTCCAACATCGGCTGCGGCTTGAACGGTGCCCTCTACTTTGTGTCCATGGACCTCGACGGCGGTCTCTCCAAGTTCTCGACCAACAAGGCCGGCGCCAAGTACGGCACCGGTTACTGCGATGCCCAGTGCCCCCGCGACATCAAGTTCATCAACGGCGAGGCCAACGTCGAGGGATGGAACCCCTCGGACAACGACAAGAACGCCGGTGCCGGCCAGTGGGGCACGTGCTGCTCCGAGATGGACATCTGGGAGGCCAACAACATGGCCACGGCCTACACCCCCCACCCCTGCACGGAGATTGGCCAGACTCGCTGCGAGGGCGATGCTTGCGGCGGCGCTGGCAGCAGCGACCGCTACGGCGGCGTGTGCGACCCCGATGGCTGCGACTTCAACCCCTACCGCATGGGCGACAAGGAGTACTACGGCCTCGGCAAGCTCGTCGACACGTCCAAGAAGATGACGGTCGTCACCCAGTTCCTCAAGGACTCGGCCGGCGACCTCAGCGAGATCAAGCGCTTCTACGTCCAGGGCGGCAAGATCATCGCCAACGCCCAGTCCAAGATCCCCGGCGTCGAGGGCAACACCATCACCCAAGACTGGTGCGACAAGCGCGTCAACGCCTTCACCGACTTTGACGACTTCAACCGCAAGGGCGGCATGAAGCAGATGGGGGAGGCCCTCAAACAGCCCATGGTGCTTGTCATGTCCATCTGGGATGACCACGCCTCCAACATGCTCTGGCTGGACTCGACCTTCCCCGTCGACTCGACCAAGCTCGGCTCCGAGCGCGGCGCCTGCGCCACCACCTCGGGCGTGCCCGCCGAGGTCGAGGCCCAGGTCCCCAACTCCAACGTCGCCTTCTCCAACATCCGCTTCGGCCCCATCGGCTCCACCGTCGCCGGCCTCAAGGACTTTGTCGACGGCACCACCCCCGGCGGCGGCAACCCCCCGCCCGTCTCGAGCTCCACCGTCCGCCCCCCCGTCACGAGCTCGACCCGCGCCCCCACCACGCCCCCCGTCGTCACCCCCACCGTCGCCCCCGCGGTCGGCGCTGACCGCTGGCAGCAGTGCGGCGGCAACGGCTTCACCGGCCCCAAGACCTGCAAGTCCCCCTGGACCTGCAACGTCGTCAACGAGTGGTATCACCAGTGCCTCTAAGTTCTCTCTGAGGTGGCGGTGGTGGTGGTGAGCGGTCCGGACCCCAATTGTACATAATCTTGCATGGAACGGAGCCGAGGGTGGGATGGGATGGATGGGTTGTGTGTTACACTTCTTGGTATATAAATTGAAGCATCTACATTTTTGTTCTTGAATCTGCGCTCCATCTGTTTGTTTCGGTGCTGGAGTCTGTTTTTATTTATTTTTGTCACCAACTGAGGTGCTCATTCCGACCATGGCCTGCTTGTTAGCGTAGGACCGCCAAACAGGCGGAATGGGCCCCCTGTCCCACGTCGCGCGCTAACAGTTAAACCACGGTTGGGACGTACCTGAGATAGTCAGTAACTCCGGGAATGAAACACGATGGTCTTCTTTTTGACTTGACGACCACCCCAAGGGAGGTACTAGAATCTTTCCGCTGGTTCTGCCATGTATTCAAGCTATCATCCCGGCCCTCCTGCGAAATTCCTCCCAGCTGTTCGCGCACACATCCTTCTTGGAGTCTGGCTGTCTGCCACAACGACTGACGGCCACATCACGATGCGTGAGGTGTCGGTAACCCACGGTTCTGACATGTCCCTTTTTGTATGTGTATCCGAAATCCCAGTTGAATTATTTAGTCGTGAATATCATGAATGCTGTTCCGTCCGTCCCTGATTCTGTCCGCATTTTTTGCCCCAGTTTGCCTCGATGAGTCTCGTCGCATCTCCAGTTCGAACCCAAGCACCATCATCCATCAGTGCCAGTCGCACGATGAATCGTAGCGATATGAAGAAATGCCCGTGGCTTGTCCATCTGAATCCAAGAAATCCATCATGTGTGTTTCGTGCCCATTAATTCCCCTCCCCCCCAGCCAACCTCATCTCAACAACCGCGTGCGGCGTCCCCTTATCCCACCAAACCCTCTCCACCTCCAACCCCGCCCCCGCCGCGACCCTCTCGAACCCCTCGAGCGTGCGATCCTTGCCCCCGATCGCCAGCATCGTAAAGTCCTTGAACGCCGCGTACTGCGCCGGCGGCTCCCGCGACACCTGCTCGGCCACCAGGATCCTCGCGTCCGGCCGCGTCAGCCCGCGCGCCACGTTGCGCAGGATCCGGACCGCCGTCGCGTCCGAGTAGTCCCGCAGCACGTGCCGCAGGTAGTACGCCCTCCCGCCCGCCACGGGCGGGTCGGCGTGGAAGTCCATGGGCTCCCAGCGCACGCCGTCGAGGTCGGGGTCGGCGGCGGCGTCGGCCTTTTGGGAGGCTTGGGTGCAGACCTCGGGGAGGTCTTGGATGATGCACTGCGACCCGGGCAGGGCGGGGAAGGCGCGCCGGAAGATGGCGACCGTGTGGCCGTCGCCGCCGCCGACGTCGATCCACACGGGCCGGGACGGCTCGGCGGCGGCGGCGGCGAGGATCGGGGCCATGTCGTACATGCCCGTGGTGGGGGCGTTGCGGTGGGCGATGGCCATGGCGAGCATAAAGTCCGAGGTGGCGGCCGGGTCACGGTTGAGGTGGGAGAAGTAGTCGAGCTCCGGGTGGCCGGCGAGGAACGAGGTGGGGATGTGGGACGGGCCGAGGGGCTCGCGGCGGGAGTACGTGTCGAAGTAAGACGGGAGGATCGTCGAGGTGGATACGACATTCGTGAACATAAGGCGGAACATGGCGCCCATGGGCTGGCCGGAGCGGAGGGCGATTGAAGTCGGGGTGTGGGCCAGGCGGGCCGGGGTGGATGGGCCGGAGGCGGGGACAAGGTGGAGGACGGACGAGGAGGTGAGCATGTAGGCGAGGCGGACTGGTAGGGGTTAGTGGCTGGGACGGATGGCGGAGAGGGATAGAGGCTTACGCAGGATGGACTCCTCGGCTTCGACCATGGCGGCGAGGGTCGGAACGGGCAGGCCCTGCTCGGATGGGGGCAGACCGGGAGTTGGCATGGGGAGGGCGTCGAATACCCCCCAGTGCTGGAAAAGTCGAACGACCGAGACGATGCTCGCGGTGACGAACCAGTTCATGACAGCCTCGGGTGGTGCGCGGAGGGCGTTGGTCAATTCCTGAGCAGCGGCGGCGGCTTTCACGCGCGCAGTTTCGCACTCGGGACCAGCTTCGGCAGATGACAGCAGGATGAGGTTGCTGTTGATGGTCGACGACAGGGCGGCGAGCCGATCGGGATCCGGTCTAGGGGGGCCAGGCTTCTTCGGAGGAGCGGTGGGCGTGCCAGTCGGGCCCTTCGCGGCAGGCATAGAAGTCGGCGATGGGTTCACAAGGCTGGTTTCGATGGCGTCTGTTGCTTTCACGGGGGCGACCACGTTTGGCACCGCGGAAATGTCCTTGACACCGTCTGCCGAAGGCTTGACAACATCGGTCTGTCCGAACGGAACCCGAGGCTCAGCATTCTCAGGAACGGCGATGTCGACGGCTGTGATGTTGATGACATCATCGAACTTCTCCTTGAACATATCACCACCCAAGCCCGTCCTGACAGCGCCATGGGCTGCCACAACATCGTCGTCCAACAAGGTCAATGCTTGCTTCATCCTGTCCTGTGACCTGGTGGTCGACTGGTTGACCCGGCTCAGGGGTGTGGTTTGGCGTCAGGGGAAAGGGGAAAGGGTAAAAGGGGGCCGCGTCTTGAAGGAATGAACGACACCGACACAACACTGCACTCCAAAGACTGCCTCGACGATGTGTGGGCCAGCTGCGTTTATCACTTGCATCCACCATCGTGAAGGAGCGGGGAGATACCCCTGAGAAGGCCGGCGCGGGCCTTGGGTACAGTGTGGGCAGTCAAAGAGCCGAGCCGGATCGGGACCGAGACCGGGTAGCACCGAAGCGGCAGAATGGGAGTTCATCAAAACCATGATTGAACTACATCACCAACAGAGGGTTCCCGCACACTGGAAGGCGGTACCGAAGTCTGGTGCCTGGTGCCATCCTATCGTGACAGGGAACAGGACAGTCGGGGTGTTGGTGATCGCCGGGAGGCCGATACGATACCACCATTGGGATAGAGGGCTGGGCCGTGTAAATGGACGTTGGAGGCCAGGTGGGTGGGGGTCGAGCTGCGCCGTATTCCACTAGCCTTGGAAAGACGGATAGTGCCATGTGTGTTTACAGTGCTGGATGTGGATGACGATGCGTCGAGCTATTGTCGTAATTCGAAAAACCTGTTGTTGAGAGTCCGCGAGAGTGGCCTTCAAGTACTGGCGGGACCGACAGAGACGGGTCGGCCACCTGCTCGGGCGATGCGGCACTTCCCCCGAGCGTTTGGATCCTGTCCATCGTGCTTCTTTGTTGTCTAGTGCTATTGTTCATTGTCGTCAAGCCTCGGGGAGCGGCTGGATGCGATGCTGCACTCGACCACCCATTCCTTGACCAGCCAAAAACGGGGGAACCATGGCCGGAAACCCGGGATAGGTCACTCCCGCGCGCCCAGCCGGGCGAGCCCCTCAACCAGGCACACTCTTTGTAGCCAAAAGGCTTGTTACAACAGCATGTTGTCGAGCTGAGAACGGATTCCAGTCGGGTTTGGGACGATTGGTAGTGTCTTTGTTCGTTGACCATCGGCTTTCGCGGCGCCGACTTCGCCGACCAAAGTCAACCCGTCTTCTCTCGAGACGTCAGTATCAAACTCGCCCGCGATGCCAACAAAGTCGGCGCCATCGGATACTGCCGTTGGAGTTGCAACTCAGTTCCCTTGGGTGGGAGGAGACCGCAGAAAAAACTGACAGTGCCAAAGACCCGATCGACCGGCTCCCGAGTCCTGGGAACAAAGGGAGCCCTCGAAATCATCCGGAAACCTCTCATCCGGATAAGATAGTCCGTAAACGAAAGCGAACCTGTTCCCCTCTTTGTTCTAAATCCGTCACTGGCCCGCGTCTCTCGGTATATCAAACGCCCTGTTGGGGTCGCACCGAATATATTCCAGAGGAGGTCCGGGTATCAGTACCAGACAGACAAGTGTATTCCCGGCGAAGGCAAGGCATGGGCAGTCCGGAAAAACCGCCCTCCCGAAGGTAAATTGCAGTTCGCCTGGGAATAAAGCTTGTCATGGAAAACCGCTATCGTGTCCAGCTCGAGCTTGTTGGGCCGTTGCTCACACTGTATGCCATGCTTGGCCGGTCGATGATTGATGTTGCGTCGAGAAGTCCTACGGATACAGTTCATCAATCGGTCGGCGTCCGGGATATATTGATGGAAAAAACAGGCATGTTGTTGATTGAGCGGCACCCATGTCCGCCCATCTCTACCAACTGGAATGTGATGGGATTCTCTCTGGCTCGGTGGACAGTCTGCCTCGTTGCGACTGTCCGATGACGCAAGTCCTGCCCCGTATCCGAGAGTCTTGTGGGTACCTCCGTACCGGTCCTCGGTCTTCCCATTTGGCCTCCTTGGTTCGGTCCCGCTGGGCAAAAAAGCGCGGTGTGGTACAGTGGTTGTCCTCAGGTAGGATAATACCATAATCCCGCCCCTTGCGCTGCTGCTTTATGCTCTTGCCTTGTCTTCAAGCCGCCGATGACTTCGGCCGAAATGGCCTCGAAACTCCCCCTCAGCTGTAGCGCATTTTCCCATCTCTCGCCGTACTTCTCCAAAACTAGGCTCACTCTTTCCAACGCTGCGAGGCTGCGGTCAAGCTCGTCCCCGTCACCCGTGGGACCTTGACGCAATGGGGGCGCGGGAGCTAGCCCTGGTGGCATAACTGGAGGTTGTATGAAAGCGCCAGACAAGAGTACATCGGTCGCATCGCGGAGGACAGCAACAAGTTGAGACCCCAGGAAGTACACCTTGAGCGCGTCGTGGTATGTGTAGAAGGCGGCGTTTGCACCGTGGACGACACGGTGGATTTGGTTGATGTACCCGATGGCGTACTCGTAAATGAGTTTCCGACCGTAGTCGGTCACATGCGGCGCTCTCGAGCTAGGGGCGATGCAGTAGACATAGCTGTAGTGCAACTCCAGATCCAGCATCTCGCGGAAAGCGACAGAAACCGTCTGCGGGAGGCCTTCGCTCCACTGCCGCATCTCCAGACACATCTGCCAGATGTAGGCCTGGGCGTCGGGCAGGGCATTGCCAGGATCCGACTGGAAGAGGGTTTGGTACCAGTTTGACTGCATGCGTCTGAACTGAAAAACGTGCATGGATATGTCGGGTGTGGGGGTGGTACCGTCGTCTGATGGCAATGAGACGGGAACATCCGGGAGCTCAACAGAGATGGCGTCGTCGGTGAAAGAAAAGGCGCGCGCGTGAACCATGCCAATGGCCCTGCGGCAGTGTTAGTAAAGGCCAGCGCCGGCCCCTGCGCCAGATTGCAATGACTAACCTGTCCAGAGAGTAGACGCAATAAAAGGTGCGGCGGCGCTCGTCCAATTCCTCCGAGGGCTGTGCGCTAACGGGGTCCTGGTGGAAGCCGAGGTCGACGACGGCTCGGCAGGTAAAGGCGTTGAGGTGCCAGCTCTCAAAGTGGGTGGGATCCAGCATGGAATATTGGGTCAAGAGGAGGAGCGACTGAATCTGTGTCACGTAACCGGGCGTGAGTGCGCGGTCTGCATGCGGCAGAGCCCTCGCGACGAACTCTATGGCGTCCTGGTAGTAGTTGTCGTTTGCGCTGGTACTTTGGGCGGCGGAGCCGATGGCGAGCACCATCCAAAACAGCCACGACTCGGAGCTCTTGGCTAACGGCGAGTCCCTCTGATACAAGTCGGCGAGGAGGGTATGCACGGCGGATTCGGGGAATGCCGGATAGAGAGGGTAGATGTTGGACATGTAAAAGCGGACAGCTTTGTCTGCAACGTCCTTGGGCGGCAGATGGGTCGTCTTGGCCGGCGGAATGGCATTGATGACGGAGGCAGCCAGGACCAGACGGGCAAAGGTGATGTTGATGACGGACGGGTCAAAGTCCCTCATGGTGGCATTGACAGACCTGCGTGGACAGTACGTGAGCAAAGCGCCGGGCCTGGCCGTGGTTGGTCGGGCACGAGACCTACATGTAGCCAAAGTCAGACACAAGTGTGTTGACGTCCGAGTTCTCTCTCTTCCGAGCGGCTTTGCGGTGGATGGCGTCGCGGATGACGGCCAGCGAGTCCTTGCGGCCCGAGTCTGGCGTGGGCGTTGCTTCGGGCGTGGGTGAGGCGGCAAAGGTTGGCGAGTCTCGAGGCTCGGATTTGACGTCGGGGTCGTGCATGGCGACCGAGGCCTTTCTCAGGCGAGCATAAGTGAGTCGCTTCTCGAGCCTCTCTATCTCGAGCTCCAATGCCGTCACATAGCTACCCCAGGTTAGGACTTTAGGTAGTTGATGGTAGATTCGGTCTTGTCCTACCTCCGTTCTTTGCCACGGGCAAAGTTGTCGTTGGTGGACGCACACTCCTCCTCGCGATGCGCCTTCTCACAAGCCGTACAGGCTGGCAACTTGCCATCACACTAGTGGGTGTAAGCATGAAAACGAGAGGAAACGGGACGGAGTGGGAATATTGTTCACCTTGACTTTGGCGGCACGGCCTGATGGATGGACATATCAGTCATGGGATGATGTCACAAGATCTGGAACCACGACTTACATCTCGCACATGCAGACACTGGGCGTGATACTCTGAGATGAGGACTGTCCAAGAGGCTGTATCCACGAGGCATGTTTGGCCCCTGGCTACCGGGTGGAGGTGGGGACGAAGCTCGCGAGTCAGGCTTGTCACCTGTATTCGATGTCGTCGTCAGGGGCTTTGACGAGTTGACAACAGGCCAGTCGCAGGGCAGGTGGTTCTGAACGGGCTCGACGGGGTAGCGACGGTATCAACTTGTTTGTATATTCTTATACCGGCTAGAAACGGCCTCAGACTCGGTCGGGGCGTAGGTGTCCGGGATCACGCTGTTGGCGCGTAAGGAGATCCTGCGGGTGGTGGATCGCCTGGAAGATAAACCGAGGTTTCAACCGAGCGGCAATGCCGAAGAGCCGCGCGCGACTGATCGCTGGCCGAACCGGGTTTGTGAAAAATGGCTACGGCGTTGGGGGAGTTGGGCGATGGCGGTTGTTGTGGTCTCGTCAAGGGGGACGATGGTTTGATGGTTGAGGAAAGGTGGGGTAGTTTCCGTCCTCTTCAAACGTTGGTCTTGGAGAAGCGAGGAGCGCCAGGTTTGGAGTCTGCAGCCCAGCTGAAATAATGTGAGGGTTTGCGGTTTTGCTCGGTCCAAACGTTTTGGAGTAGATACTGCTAATACAGCATCGCTTGAAATATGTGTAGGGGGACCAGTTGTTTGTTGCGTTGCGAGCCTGGGATGAGGTTCTCGTGCAAAAGCTGCCAAGGAGCCAAGCTCGTGACAAGGTCGAGAAGGGGACCCATGCCTGCCTGAACAAACAGGCAAGGGTCTGTATGAATGAAAAGCACTGGGATCTGCCCAGCCAACCCGTTCGACCCATGAGAAGCTGAGAGAAGCAAGGAAGCCAGTCTCGCAGTCTCGAAGCTCTCCAAAAAAGGGGCTGAAATGGAGTGGGTATTTCAGGGATTGGTTTTGCGATGATGTAAATGTTTTCTATTTTTTTTCAAGCAGTGTCCGCACATTGGTCGACGTGTAGGTTGGATTCCTTGTCCCTTCGAGTTCATGAACTGACCTACACTCCAGCCCTGGTTTGTCTGTTAGCGCGAGACATTCGAGACATTCGCCAAGACCGTATACCTTTTCGTAAAGGCACTGAAATTGGAACCGGATACCAGTATTTCCACAGACCAGATCTTAAAATCGGAACCGGATGCTTTATTTGTCCAACCAGGTCCTGAAGTTAGAACTGGCGGCGTTGCGTTCCTGGCATGGACGAGGTCTCATGCTAACAACCAAACCCGGGCTGGATTGTACCGGGCTGCACGGATTTCATGTCTTTCATGTCTGCCGCCCGTTTGGTGACCCGGCGGATGTGACCCCACCTTGTGCCCTGCAGGTTTGGCTGTGTGGGGGAGGTCGTCCCACATGGAACAGCCTGAGAGCAGGCGCCGCCAGCGAGCCCAAGCCTGAGCTCCAGTCTGAGTCTTGACCCAAACGGGTTCGTCGAGTCGCGAGGAGCTGCAGTTTCCGGCTGTCTGCCACCTTTCTCCAACTCGAACAACACCTTTTCCACGTCGTCGTCGTTTTCGCAGTGCATTCCCAACGTTCACGGCCGGCCAAAGTGCACTTCTTCGAACCCGACCTTCCTCCCCCCCTCCCCCGCCGCAAGCGACCCGACGACTCCCTGTCCCTACCCGCTGTAGGTGTACCTTCCTACACCCGCCCGCCGACGTCGAACCAGCCGGCGCGCGCCCGTTCCTTTGTCCTCGAGTCCGAGTCGCCGCCCTTGTTTCATTGTCGCCATTGTTCCTCGAGCCTTGCCGCGAGCTGCTCCCCAACGTCCTGCCCGGGCGCCCTCTGTTTTGGGCACATGGACGCCCCCTCTGTCTTCCGACAAGGCCTCGGCTCCGTCATCATCGCAAGGCCGCCGCAGCAGCAGCAGCAGTACTTCCCGCTGCAGTACTCGGCGACCCCGCCCCAGCACCAGCACCAGCAGCACCACCAACACCAACAACACCAACAACACCATCAACAGCCCAACCAGTACCAGGCCAGGCACCGCGACGATGCCGACATCGACTCCTCGTCAAACCGCATCGCCCACACCCTGAACGCGTGCTGCCGGTGCCGAGCGGTGAGCAGCCGCACTGAACCCTGATTCTTGTCCTTGTCCTTCCGTGTGCCATGTTCTGATGCTGCTGTGTGTACCAGAGGAAAACTCGATGCGACCCCACCCTTCCACGATGTCTGCCCTGTAAACGGGCCAACGCAAAGTGCGATTACTTTGACACGACCAAGAACAAGAGGATCGACCGCTCCTATGTCGTCAATCTCATGGAAAGGGCCCGCAAGCTCCGCGCCGAGCTCTCGCAGTACACCGACGAGGATGGCGACCCGGGTTCGAGCCACGAGGCTATGGGCGGCATGGTGCGCCTCAATGACACCGACGAGACTCCCCGCTACCTGGGCCCCAGCAGCGGCATCGCCATGACCCGGTTGCTCATGGAGGAGGCCAAGCGCTATACCGAATCAAAGAGCATATCCGAGCTCGTCCCAGAGGTCCGCGCCAGGAGGTTGGAAAGGGCCAACAGACGCTCGTCGAGCAAAAAGAGCTATCCCATCCTCAGCGCCGTCCCGGCCGAGAGCTTGCCAGTGAGGCCCATTCTGGACCGTCTTATAGACGTCTATTGCCAGCGAGGTGGGTCTGCCCCCTCCCCACGGCCCCAAGACCGTAGAAGAATGTTGGTGTTGACGTTGAAGCAGCCCAGATGTTGATGCAGCCCCTCCACGAAAAGTCTCTTGTCGAAGACATCGATGCCGTCTTCAACGGGGACATGGATCCATACAGGAGATTTGTCACCAACATGGTGGTGGCTATAAGCCTCCAGAAGCTGGATCTTCAGTACGCTGGCCTCGCAGACAGCTACTATCTCGCCGCCATGCTTCATTTTGAAGAGGTCGTCCAGCCCAAGGACCTCAAGACCCTGCAGTGTCTG
Source organism: Podospora conica (assembly GCA_030685255.1). NCBI lineage: Eukaryota > Fungi > Ascomycota > Sordariomycetes > Sordariales > Podosporaceae > Podospora > Podospora conica. Next base: position 114,496 of record MU839438.1, on the reverse strand, counting down.
GTTCTCATCGGCCAGTACTCGCTCCTGACCCCGACGAGAACCGCGGTATACTACGTGATCGGACTTGCCGTGGGGATATGCCAACAGCTAGGCTTGTGCGAGGAAAAGACGATCGCCATGGGCACCACAGACCCACAAATAATCGACTTGCGAAGGAGACTGTGCTGGAATGTAACGACCAACGAGTTCGGTCTCGCTCACATCATGGGGAGGCCCAATGGCTTTGGGAAAAGCGACGAGTTTATGGACGTCGAGTTTTTCGCGACCGTCGACGACGAATTTATCACCCCTGAAGGCATAACGGACGGGCCCGTGAGCGAGAAGAAGCTTATTGCGATACACTTTTGCAAGATGCGACTTTTGCAAGCCGAGATTCGTCGGGTTCTCTATGATCGGAAGCGAGCGCAGCCAGACCGCGAAAGCCACCCATGGTTTGCCGAGATGGAACGAAAGCTGGACGAGTGGCGGGACAGTGCTCCTGAGCGACCGAGCTGGTGCCGGCCATGGTATGTGTCAACCTTTTCATACCGCTTTCCTATCGATGACTGACCGCAACAGGTTTACCGGGCGATATCACACCATGCTCATCACCATGTACCGACCTTCCCCCCAGCTTCCTAAACCCAGCAGCGAATCCGCCCAGCAATGCTTTGAATCGGCAAAATACGTCCTCTGCCTTTCGCACGCGCAGGTCAAGAGGGGGTCCGTGGACCTGACGTGGGTCTTCCTGCTGGTCATCTACATGGTGCTCAACACGCTGCTTTGGACAATCTCCTCCTATCCCGAGGTCCGGGCGAAATATCCTCGGGAGCAAGCAGAAGAGCTTGTGGAAGCCGCCCTCGACATCATCAGACAATGCTATGAGCGATGGCCCGGGTCTTCTGCGGCGTCGGACCTCTACGTCGTTTTCGCAAAGGCTTGCATGCAGAGTTACGACGTCAAGGAAGACTCCCCGACGACTACGGAGGAAAGTTTTGGGAATACGATGAGTACCCCTCGATCACGCACCGGCGCCGACTCGCCCGATTCAGACTCGACCACACCGGGCCCTATTCGAGGTCCCGCGTCGCCGCCTCCGATGCTCTTCAAGAATGCATCTCCGTTCGGCTACGACATGGGCGCAGCCAAAGAGGAGATGTCGACGCAGCACACATTCGCATCACCGTTTCAGAGCCACCTCACCTTCCGCTCCAACTCCATCTTCCACAACCCCGGTACCGACTCAGACGGACGAAGAGGCTCCTACTTTGCCCCCGACTTTACTCACGCAAACGATCCGGCCGGGCCAGGCAACGTGGACGGTGCCGCACCTCCTGCCTTGTCCCAGAACAGCTTCATGTCATCCTCCACCACTCCCGTCATGCGCAACGATCTCCCTTCACCTCCCGACTCGGTTGCGCCTTCATCTTCGACCCTGAGCAACCGCAACCTCTCCCCAGCCCTCAGCCCTTCGGGCTTCCAGACAACCCACCCAGACCTGACGCCAACAATGGCCCACGCCACCCCCAACAACATGTCCTCCCTCCAGGCCAGCCCATTGCCGCCCAACCTCAAGTACGAAGACGTCGGATTCCAATCGCCCCAGATGAAGCCGCCGCCATTCATACCGAACCACTCCCGCTCAACCTTCACCCTCCCGACCCCCCCGCAGCCCAACCCCGCCTTTGGCTGGTCCCAGTCCTTTGCGCCCTCTTCCTCGGGCGGCTTCTCCAACAGCCCGGCGGCCAACTACTGGGGCGGCGGCGAGAGCGCCTCCCTCAAGCCGTTTGGCCTCGGCCTGTCGGGCGTCGGCGACCACCCCGGCATCTGGGGCGGCCAGGACGGCGAGCTGGCCGACTTTGACATGTTTTCCGGCATGGGCTTCCCGAGCCAGTTCCAGTCGTCGTCGCAGCAGCAGCGGATGGGCAGCCTGACGCACGAGCAGCAGCTCTTGCTGCTGGGCGAGCTCGAGGTGAGGGGCAAGGACGAGATTGACAACTTTTTGTCGCCGAGGGATCAGATGCAGGGGGATGTGGAGATGAATTGGTGAGGGGGTTCTGTGACTTTTTCTTTTGGATTTTGGGAGGGTATTGGGTTTGGAAAAGGCGTGATTTATTTGGGCATTGGGGGCAGGAAGCGGTTATAGTGATTTTGGATGGATGGATGGATGGAGGAAGGCCTTTTTGGTTGTTGTCATGTAGTGTCGTGTATACCAGGAGGAAATCTTTTTGAGTGCTGTCGAGAAGACAGTTTGCGTTCCACCGTCACTCGTCGTGTTGCTTGTCTCGCTGTGGTGCCGTCTCAATTGTCAGCCAACACCGCCGCACAGGTGTATGCAGTGAGGCCACACGCCGTTCTGGCATTACTGATTCGCTTTGGTCGATGAATGCCACGGGACAACGCTACGAGTACTCCTCCGCTATCCTAGCCCAACGCTGCTGCTTTCCCGCAGAGGTGACTGCTACTCCAGTAGATAGATATTCAGGTATGTATTCTCAATCCTAAACCGTCAGCGCCTCCACCGCCCTGACCACCTCCTCCTCCGCACCCCCCTTGTCCCCCTCCGCCTCCCCGTCGCCTCCCCCCTTGGCCGCCTTTTTCCTCCTCTTCCTCCTCGCCCACTCCCCATCCGCCTCCACCACCGCCCCCGGCGGCGGCGCGCTCATGAACCACCTACACAGCGCCGCCGCCCTCTCCGTCATGATGGGCGTCACGTCCTTCCCCCCCCTCGCCCCGCCCTCCTTGGCGCGCCTCTTCCTCGCCTCGACCGCCTGCTCCAGCGTGTCCCCGTCCACGACCCTCTCGTCGCCCAGCGCGTCGAGCACCGCCTCCTGGTGTATCCGCTCCTCCCTCTGCCTGTCCGTCTCGGACCCGCGGCCGCCGAGCCGGTTCTGCTCCGCCATGAGCGGCAGCAGCGCCGGCAGCGCGACGTGCGCGGGCGGCTTGGTCGGCCCGCGCTCCGAGATGGACGGGGTTATCACCGTGTCCTCGGCGTAGGGCACGGGGCGGGCGGCGCGCACGAGCTCGATCCAGTCGGCGCGGGCGGGCGAGCGCGCGGCTTGGAAGACGGGGTGCCCGTCGGAGAGGCGCACGAGGCGGACGACCATGTGGCCGTGCCGGAGGAGTTCCTTGGTCGAGGTGCGGAGGAGGACGTGGCAGAGGAGGAGGGCGTGGAGGGCGTCGGGGAGGAGGGGGTGGTAGGTGAGGTATTCGGTTGTTTCCATCTCGTTGGGGGGGATGGTGGGGGGGGATTCCGGGAGGTCGGTGGGCGGGGAGGGGGTGAAGAGGGAGGGGAGGGGGTAGACGCGGTGAGGGGGGAGGGGGGCGGTGGTGGGGAGGGGGGGCGGGACGATGCGCGAGATGTAGCGGATGCCGTTGACGAGGTAGTTGACTTTTCGGGCGAAGTGGTCGGCGATGTCGACGGAGAGGTCCGGGGAGTAGTCGAAGTGGGATAGGAAGGAGGTGTAGTCGCGGAGGGCGCGCTTGGCGTGCTGGCGGACGAGCTTGCGGGCGGCGATGGCGGAGAGATGGACGGCTTTTTCGGCCGGGGTCATCTCGGGGGGCGGGGAGGGGGTCGGGTTGGGGGCGTAGGGGTAGGTGGGGGGCGGACAGTCGGCGAGGGCGGCCGAGACTTGGTGCCAGGCGAGGGTGAGGTAGACGCCGGCACGTTGGAAAAGCAGTTGGCACTCTAGGCTGCTGGGCTGCTCGGTGTCCTTGAGGATGATGTCGTCGGGTCGCCAGCCGTTGCGCTGCTGGGAGCGCTCGGCGAGCTGGAGCTCCTGGGACGAGGGGCCGTCGGTGTGGGCCGGGCGGTACAGGCGATGGAGGCGCAACGCCTCGGTGAGGTCGGCGAGGGCGCCTTCGTGGTCGTCCTTGAAGATGCGCACGGTGGCGCGGGTGCGGTAGGGCTCCGGGTCGGTGCGGCGCTCCATGATGACCTGGTTCAGGGTGGCCAGGGACGTGGACTCGGCGAGCTTGCGGCTCGGGATCTTCTCGTGGAAGAAGTGAACGTATTTGCCGTCCGGGTCCTCGGGGTTGCGGCCCAGCACGAGCGAGGCCACGTCCTCGAGGGGAGAGGCACTCTGCATGGTGGCCACGCTGCAGGCGATCTCGTCGAGGCGGTAGGCCTTGGCCAGCTTCTGGGTGGCCTGCTCTCGCATCCGGTGTTTTCTCTCTGTACTCAGCTTCGTCTGCCCCCCTAAACCTATGCCGAGCCCCAGGGCTTGTGCGTGCTGGTTGCCGCCGTTCGGGTTCAGGGAGGCGACGCCGGTGGCGGCCTTGACGCAGAGGTTCGTGGCATCGTCGACAAGTCGGCGGATCTTAACGAGGTCGAAGAAGACGGACGGGTCGATGGGGCGCGGTCGGGGGGCATTGTAGTTGCAGTGGGCGAGGGTCTCGAGGATCTCGGGCGGCAGCTGAAGCCAGGGGCCGTGGAAGGACGAGATGAAGCGCCAATGCCTGGAGACCACGAGTTAGTTCAGGTACTGTAGTGGTTCTGGAGCATGACTCCAGATTGTGGAAGCGCAACACAACACGTCAGGGGCAGGATGGGAGCGCACTTGTTACGGCAGATGATGAGGGCCGAGGGATTATTCTGGGACTGCTGCTGGGCGGGCTTCTTCCCCTTTGCCGTCGTCTTTGGGGCTTCGAGAGCTGTCGAGGTCGACGAGGAGCCGGTCGCCGACAAGGGCGGAGATGGCGGTGGCACCGGCGATGGCAATGGGGGGGCACTGGCGGCCTTGGGCTCCGCCTGAGCTGCGCCCTTCTTCTTTTTGGCCATCTTGGGGGAGGTTGAGGTCGAGATGGGGTACTCGGACAGGATCCGAGGCCAATGGAAAATGGGGCTCGACTCAACAGCCCAGGAAATGTCGGGAGGTTTGGAGGTTTGGAGGTTTGGAGACGCGAGAATTGGCACCGATTTGGGGGTGCGCGTTTCCCACCTCTCACCTACAAGGGTCCAGCTACAAGAACAAATACCAACTCATCCAAGATCGCCGAGATATTCGAGGGCCAATAGCGAATAGACAAGATAGAATTTGCTTTCCGAGGACCCGCGTTCCATCTGGTCGCCGTGGCCGTGGCTGTGGCCGTGACACTCGATGGCGCGGCGTGCGACTGGAAGCGCCATCGAGGACATGATCCCGTCGCTTGTTTGTTTCTTCAGCTGTCTCGTGCACTGAAAGTCAATCTTCAGGGGTTGGCGCTGCCATCCTCGGTGGAAATTGGAGAAATCGTCGTCACGTGCAAGAACCCCGGCACTCTCCGTTTGAGTCCAGGATTCTCGAATCCACTTTCAACGTCGACTAACATCAAAGAGTCAGAGAAGAGAACCTTGGAAGTTCTGGAAAGGATTCGAAAAGAAGATTCACGCTCGTGATGAGTGGTGAATTCAGTTGTGCTAAATACATCAAAGAAGTCTTGTCTCAAATTCCACTGGGCATAAATCCCGTCCCTCGTCATCATCAACCAGCAGCTACTCCCCTCCCCCCCCCTTGGCAGCAGAACCAAGTTGTAAGCTTGGTACATTGTGGCAATCGCAGGAACTGCTCGGTCTAGCTGATGGGAAACCTGCCGTCAAAAATCATGGTCATGAGCAGCATTGAACCGGTGTCCTCGAGACCCGTCTGAGGAATGTATTCCCCTCCTCGCCCCAGAGTCGACAGAATTCCAAGTCCACATGTCCTCGACAAGCAAAATCGATTGGCCATGATATTCCGTCCAGCGTCACAGAGTGAGTCGCGACGGTCCTCAGCATTCCACCCCGACACCGTCCGGGCCGAAAGGTCGACTCCCGATCTCTTGGCCCCCGTGGTCCCTTGATGTATATAGAATCTCCAGGGGCCTGTCTGCGCGAGGGAGACCCGTGTGTGGCTAGCTACATGTCATTGCCGTCACCAAAACAAGATGAAGAAGTTGACCTTCTCTCTGCTCGCCCTCTGCGGCCTGGCTGCTGCAATCCCATCCCCCGATCTTCCCGCCTGCGACGACCCTCGTCTCCTCCTGCTCACAAAGCACTTTGAAGACGCCAACGTCGACATCTCCATCCCTTTCTGCTCCTCTCTCCTCGCTGGCGAGGTTCAGACAACACCGGCTGCAAACTTCCAAATCGAACCTGTCACACTCCCCTTCACGTCCTCCGATGCTCCAGAGCCCACGACCACAACTTCTCCTGAGGAGGTTGACGACGATGGAGACACCACAACCACCACCCCCAGCCCCCCTCCCAGCAACACCCTCCCCACCCGCCCCCGAGCCCTCCCTCGCCGCCATCTCCACGCCCTCAACCACCGCGACAGCACCGCCACCAGCGCACCACTGCCTTCCTCAACCAAACCCGCCAACGACACTCTCCTCCGCAAAGTCTGCTCATGCGTCCTCTCCGGAGCTACACCCACATCTCCAACCCTCACCACGACCTCCACCACAACCTCACCCACATCAGAAGCCGAAACACCAGAAGTTGCCCCCGCCGTCCAACCCCCAAACGCAAACCCAACATCCACAACAACCACCACCCTCCTCCCCCCCATCATCAACGCCGTCCCCCCCACCCCCGTCCTCCCCACCCCTCCCTCCCCCACAACAACCACCACAACCACCACTCCCGCGCTAGCCACCCCCCCGTCACCACCCCCACCCCCACCCCCAACCCTCAAGTTCTTCACCCGCACCACAACCACCACCCTCCCCGGCACCCTCACCGCCGCCGGCACCATCGTCTCCACCGCCACCACCTCCACGACCACGACCGCGCAGCCGTTGCCGGTGCAAATGAAGATTGCGCACCCCGGCCCCGGTCCCGGGTTCGCTCGCGTGGCGCTGGCGGCGCACAGGGGAGGAGGGGACGAGGTGACCACGACGCGGACGACGACGGTGGAGGTGACGGCCACGGCGGGGACGGTGACGGTCACGCCTCCTGTTGCTGTGCATACCTCTGGTTCGGGGTTTTTGGCGGGGGGGCATCATGTTGTGCGTGTTGGTGTTGTTGAGGGTGAGGGGGGGTCTGGATCTGGAAGTAATGGTGGGGGTGTGCGCCCGGAGGCAGTGGTTGATGACGGGTTCCGGTCCAATGCCGGGGTCCTCCAATGTCCCGGGCAGGAAGCCAGGGGGTATTGCTGCTCCCCTCCCGGCGGCGTCGGCAGCAACTCCACCGTTCCGAATACCTCGGTCAACGGCACCGACGGCGGTGGTTCCGCGGGGGTAGAGTGTAAGTCCCTCCCCGCTGTGATGCATCAAGCTGTACAAGACAATCTAACCCCCACCCGCATAGGCATTGAACTCTTAGGCCAAATTCCCTCCAGCCCGGAGCCGAAAGCACCAAACTGTCCCGCCGACCACCCCGTCCCGCTCTGCTGCATCACTCTCGCTGGCGACACGCAAGCCCCTGAACTCGCTAGTCTCGGTGACGTCCGCCTGCTCCGGTGCGCCCCTCCATCTGCGTCTCTCGCCACCAGATTTATGGCATCGCCTCCCGAGTCGACGACCACGGATGTTGTCGCGACATGATGGGGGATCGGGCATCTCCAAGTTGTATTTCGCGTGCTGCTATCCGGGGATTTTGTTTGTGTGTTAGCTGGTAGTGAGAGGGAACCGATCATGAAACTGAAATTTGGTGAGGTGGGAGTGAGTTCCATGCTTGGATCTGTTTGACCTCGAGCTGTTCAGGGGAGGATGGAATACTTTTAGAGCTGGATCGGCTTGGCTCCTCACGCTTGATATTGTCATCATGGTACCGCCAGCTTCAACCCTTCCAAAGAGAATACAGCTCTTCAAAGAATTTCCACATCCCAACCCTCATTGGAGGACAGATAGAGCCACCACTTCTCGTGTTTCTGTGTCGTCCGGGAAAGAACACTATCAGCACCGAGTACGCAATGCAACCACAGGAGACAGCGGAGTCACGGACACTCTTGCTCCCATGCAGGTCTGTTCCCTTCCGACACATCCCGCGCCTCACCATCTCCACTAGTATTTCAGTGTTGTTCTCGAAGTTGTATTGGACTCAGCGAATGCCCAGCCTTGCTGCGGCATCGGCTGTCCGGAAATGAACGGTACTTTTGTCTAGTATAGTCGCACATGACAGTTCCCTCTACCACATCCGGCGTCTCCCAGCAGGAGCGTCTTTCCAACTCTTCCACCACTGATCCCGACGGTCCACGATCCTGCCTTACTTGGAGGAGAGGGACTCGCCATCCTTCTGCTTCTGAAGGCCGTACTTCTTGAGGCGGATGGCTAGGAAGGGTTAGTCAGTCTTCGCGTAGTTATCAGGAACAGAAGAAACTCACCCTGGATGGCAATGAAGCCGGTAGTATCCTCGGGCGAGAAACCCTCGAGGGAGTCCATGGAGGCATCCCTATTTTCAAGTGTCAGTGGGACATTTCTGCGGGGACTTTCGGACAATCTCACTCTTGGCTGTAGAGGTTGCTGGCATCGCTGGAGCGACCAAGGACAAAGGTCTGTGTGTGTAACATGTCAATAACCACACGGGAACGTTAGAAAAGACGACTCACGTTGCCACGGTAGACGGCCATGCGGACGACACCGGTGACGTTCTTCTGCGAGGCGACGAGGGCAATCTCGACAAACTCGCGCTCGGGAGAAAAGTCTGAAGGCGTCAGCGAGGCAGTTGGCAGCCGGCCACATATCACTTACACATTCCGTTGTAGAGCTGACGGCTCCACGCCTGCGTGACGAACTGGTCACGGAGCTCGCGGACCTTGGAGTCCATGACAAGACCCTCGAGGTCGATGTGGGCGAGCCTGGCAATGGTCCTGTGGTCTTGTCAGCCTGTGAACAGATATGTTATGGTGACGGAGACATACAGGCCAGGAGTGTCATAGCAGCCACGGCTCTTGAGGCCGATGAAACGGTTCTCGACAATGTCGACACGGCCGACACCGTTGTCGTGGCCAATCTTGTTGAGGAGCTTGAACAGCTCCAAGCTGTCGGTGACCTCCTTCTTGTCCTCGGTAACAACCTTGACGGGGATACCCTTCTCAAAGTAGATGGAGAACTCGTAGGGCTTGTTCGGCGCATCGATGGGGTCAAGGGTGCGACTGTTGACGTGTCAGTGCTGGTTTCTGAATTTCTTGGGTTCGACGGGAGGCTCACGTCCAGAGCTCCTTGGGAGGGGTGTGGTCGGGGTCCTCGAGGACACCAGCCTCGTACGAGCAGTGGACAAGGTTGTCTGGAACCGATTAGAGTGCGTTGACAGCATGGAATAAATGGGGGCTGACCATCCATGCTCCATGGGGCCTTGGGAGACGACGAGACGGGAATGTTGTTCTCGGCGGCATACTTGAGCAGATCCTGGCGACCCCTATCAGGTGTTAGCGACTGTCCGAGTGTGCAAGTGGAATACGGGGACGCACTGGAACTTGGAGATGAACTCGGGCATGCGCCAAGGGGCGATGACCTTGAGGGAGGGGTTGCAGGCGGCAAAGGCCAGCTCGAAGCGGACCTGGTCGTTGCTGGATCATGTCAGCGGGGACAGTAGTGATGGAGAGACCGTGTTTACCCCTTGCCCTGTTGGTATCAAGATGGTTAGCAAGACTCCCCACGCTGGATCAGTGAAGGGATGATGTGTAGACGTACAGTGCAGCCGTGGCTGAGGTACTGGCAGTTGTTCTCCTCGGCAGCCTTGACCTGGGCACGGGCAATGATGGGGCGGGCGAGCGAGGTGCCCAGGAGGTAGCGGTCCTCGTAGATGGCATTGCACTGGATGGCGCTGTGGACAATCTCCTCGACGAACTGCTTCTGGAGGTTCTCGATGATCATCTTCTTGGCACCGAGGGCCAGGGCCTTCTTCTCGACCTCGACAAAGTCCTCCTCCTGACCAACATCGGCCAGGAAGGCAACAACCTCATAGTCCTCGTTGATGAGCCATTTGAGGATGGTCGAGGTATCGAGACCTGATTGCAGGGGCCGGGCATTAGCATCGCGGGGAGCTCGACGTCAGGGATGGTGATGGCGGGGTTCGTCGACATGGCGGGGGGGCAAGACAGCCAGGTTCATGGCCATGGCAGGGAGGATTTCGAATCAAGAAGAGCACCGGACGAACCTCCAGAGTAGGCGCTGCATGACAAGTCAATTGACTGATCTGAAGGATAGGTAGGATGTGACCGACACGTCTCATGCTGCGGGGAGCAGCAGCAGACGCGCCGCCCCTCTCTCCTCTCTCCTCTCTCCCTCGGACAGTGGACTTACAGACAGACGCGGCCCTTGGACATGGTTACGGCTTAGCAAAGAGCTGGGCGGGAACTACTGGCAGCACACGGCGGCAATTGGCTTGGTCGGGAAGAGGTTTGGAGATGGAGATGGCAGTTGGGAGAGCTCCAAGAAGAAGAAATATCCATCAGGCGATCGATCCATTCAAATGGAGGGGTCCCGGGTCCCGTCGCCCATGGAGCCCAGGAGCTGTCGCCCGTGAGTCAATCAAGCTTATCGCTCGATTTTTTTCTGTCCCGCTCTTATCCGGCCGTCGTCGAGCAACCCCACCGACATCGGAACGGGAGCCCGACCCGCAGCATGATTGGTGCTCCCGGAGCCTGGACCGCCCTGGGTGCTTGGTTCCGATGAGGGATCAGATAGTGAGCGTCACTTCCATTGCTCTCGCAGCCGTGGAAACTGATGATCAGATTGCAGGTGTGCATCGGTTGGTTGGGGGAAGAGGATGTTGGGGGACGGGAGCTTGGAAGGAGTCTGCGGTCCCTGGGGGACAAACGGGGACGATCCTGACCTCTGGGGGGATCCGGCAGGCCGTTGGGGGCGCTTTGAACAGGAACAGAGAAATGCGACAGCTCAAGGAGCCAGAGCAGGTGAGTTGGGTTGCTGAGGTGAGCAAGACTGTCGCAGGGAGGATCCCGTCATCGCCCTTTGTGCTGCTGCAGAAGCAGTGGTTTGTGAATCCAATCAACAAAAATACCACATTTCGGCAGGCTGTCAGCAGTCAGTGACAATCTGCGGTCTTGATATGGGGGTTTCAGGATTCAGGACAAAAGAGTTCAGGTTGCATTTTGAAGCACTTTAAAGAGGGGGGCCCGGAGCTGTGGCTGAGGAACTGGTTCAATGCAGCGAAACGGCAAAGTCCGAGCTCTGGTGGGACCAACTGAAGGCTGGCTCGCGTAAGGAGCCTGTTTGGGCCGTCAGGGTCCACACCCACCGGCCAGATCCCCGCTCTGGTTGGCCTGCTGGACGAGCTTCTGTGGGTTTGTACCCAACCCCTGTTTCTGAGATGCGCAGCTCTGCGGCTGCGCTTCCATCGTGGACCGCAGCCCGGCCCGTCGCATTGCTCGAAGCGCGACTGGACAGCGAGCGCGCCAGGCTGGGCTGGGCACTGGGCAGGCTCCAACAGTCCCCCCAAAAAACAGGGGGTGGAATAGGAGGTCTCCTCTGCGAGTGCGAGACGCCCAGCCTGGCAAATAAATCCCATCTCAGCCCCGGACCCCCCCGGGAAAAACGGTCGTCTTCCTTTTCTCACCCATTCTTGTCGGCAAGCGGTCTCTTTTCTCTTTTCTCCATCGCTCCATCGTCTCCCCTCGACGACGACACCTCCCATCCCCATCGATCGCCCTGCGAGAGGACCATCGAACGCCCCCCCAAGACAACGACCAACGGGTGCCTAAGCGAACCACGGCCAGTGTCCCGTTTGCCCAACGAGAATCCAGAGACAACTCGTCCACCTCTCTGCCATCTGCAACCCGCCGATCCGCGACAGAAAACCGGACTCCCGTCACACCACCACCGGCCGCTCCCGAAATCTCGATCCCCGAAATCCCGATCCCTGACCCAGCGGGTCGACATCCGGCCCATCATGCGTCGCGACACCACCCTCTCCCTCGCGGCCCTCCTCCTGCGCTCCACCGCCTCGGCCACCGCCTCCTCCACCCCGGAATGCCTCAAGGCCAACAGCCAGGAGCTCGCCGAGCGCGCCTCGTGCGGCGACGTCGGGTCCCTGAACAACTGCTTCTCCAACAAACTCTCCCTCGACGCCACCACCGCCCCGGAGCAGCTCACCTCTGAACTCTCCCACTGCTTCCTCAACGCCGGCTGCACCCACGCCGAATCCCAAATCGAAGCCCTCTGGACCCTCCAGCTGTGCTCCAGCGGCGCCCTCCCCCCCTCCGACCTCCGCCGACGCTCCGGCGCCATCCCCCTCCCGCGCGACCCGGCCCCGATCCCCGGCCTCACCATCATCGCCGCCCGGCAGGCCACCACGGCGCCGCCCTCCCCCACCACCGCCGCCCCGGCCGCCAACCCCGCCATCCCCTCCCCCTGCTTCGTCGAGACCGACATCGACATCACCTCGTGCCCGATCCAGTCCACGGGCGCCAACATCGGCAAGAAGCTCCCCTGCTTCGCGACCACGGTCCCCTCGGAGGTCTGCGCGCCCAACCTGATCTGCCAGATCGACAGCCGCGGCAACCCCTCGTGCATGGTGCGGCAGTCGTCGCTCGGGCTCGCCGGCACCATCATCGCCATCTTCTTCGCCGTGGCCGTGGCCGTGGCCGTCTTCACCGTGTGCTTCCTCTGCTGCCGCGAGCGCAAGTCGCAGCGCCGCCTGATGCGCGCCGCCGAGGCCAGCAAGATCGCCCAGGAGGCCAAGACGGCCGCCATGCTCAGCGCCAAGCGCAACGCCGCGAGCGTGGCCGACGACGTGGCGCTGGATCGCGAGCCGCTGATGAGCAGCAGCCGGGACCTGCCGCCGATGCCGAGCGTGCCGGGGCAGTATGCCGGGCAGCAGACGGGGTACGGTGGTGGTGGTGGTGGTGGTGCGCAGGGGAATCCGTTTGCGGATGAGGGGCATGCGATGAGGTGATGATGTGACGTGCGTACTGCAGCTGTCAGTGTTGGGCCACTTTTTTTGCATTGCAGTTTTGAGATATCCAGAGTCGAATGATTTGATTTCGGTTGGTTGGATCAACGAGGCAGGCAAGAGGAAGAAGACGGAGAGATTGTTCGGGTTGCATGGTGGGAAAGGAATACATGGAAATGGATAGCAGTCATCCTGTTACTGTGAAGGAACACACACACATCCGGTTTAGGGATGCCAGAGACAGGGAAAAGGAAACAGCTTCTGTGCAGCGTTTGGTGGGAGCGAGGTCTTCCCATAATACTATTATTACTTGTTTTCTCGGCGCGTTCTGGTTATCGAGTGCGGTTGGGACTGGCTTGCGCCCAGCGTGTTGTTGATGGCTGTTGGAGAATTCTACTTGGTCCATACCGGAGGTGTGCTTCCGGGCATGAAACCTCTCGCTCGACAACCAAGGCCCAGCTCTACGCCCAACACGACGTAGTCTGGACAGACACAAACGTCCAGCGTAGAATTTCAAGGCCTCGAGAAAAAGGTAGATGACCCTCGCCTCAGGGGCAAGCACAACACTCACACCTCACCCGCAACGTTTCATGAAAAAGTAAGATGCTTCCGCTTGGTTTATAGCCCAGCTGAGCAGCACCCGCGGAGCACTCTCAGGCCCCTCTCTACTCTAACTAGGCCAGGATTGGATCAGAATAGCCATACCCGTAACGCTTCCATCCTTACAACATACTATGCCACACCCTCTCGGAATAGCACCAGCACCAGGGCGGCCGCCCCGACGCCGTCTATTCCTTCGGCCTAGGCCTCCCCGCGCCCACGACAGGGTCAAACTTCTTCGGCAGAGGGGTCGGTGCGTCGTTGGAACCATCCAACCACTCATCCGACATGTCGACCGCTTTCCCTTTGCCCTTGCCCTTGTTCACGGTACCGCTGTCAGCAGTGGCCACATCGACGGCCGGGCCCTATCCTCGGGCGCCAATTTCCCCGGGCGCGCCGACAGCCCTATGAATCGGCGCTGGCTTGGGCGGTCCGTTGCCTTGGTCAAAGCGGATCCAGTTTCGTCCGTGCTCGTCCTGGCGCACTTCGAAGCTGCCCCCTCCATTGCCGTAGTTGCCCTCCGTCTCGCAGAGATTGAGAATGTCCTTGTCCTCGGCTGCGCCGAAGTTGTGGTGGATCATGGTCTTGATGTCGTCGAGGGAGACGAAGCCCTCCATTGGGTCGGCCGAGGGGTTGCCCGCCAGGTTTTCGCACGCACGGCAGAGGGCCTTTCGAAGAAGGACGGTCGGTGGTTCGGACGGTGGCATACCACCGCCGAACGAGGAGCCGAGTGAACCTGGACCCCAGAGGGCGTGACTGGGGTGTGCTTGCAAAGGAAACCGGGGCTGAAGCGGCGGTACTGCCCAAAGGTTCTGAAGAGACTCCGATTGGAACGGTGGCAGCGGAAACTGTGACACGGGATACTGTGAAATAGGGATGGGCCGGGTCCCGAAGCCCGGGTGCACCACCGGCATCCGATGGGGGCTCGTGTACGGCTCGAATGAGTCGTCGGAGCCCTCCAAGAGCACGCTGCTTCCAAGGGGCGCCTCATTCTCGATCCGTGAGCCCTCGTCGGGTCTTTGGCTCTGCCTCTGCACGACGCTAGGGGGCCGAGCAATTGGCGTCGGGCGGGCAATCGGCTGCGACACGTTGATCGGCGTCATCGGCTCAAAGTTCCCTGATCCCTGGCGTGAGTGCGAGGGCCCGGCATCCTTGGGCATGACATATCCTGGCGACATGCTCGGGAGGGATGCGTCAAACCCCGGAGGAGGCGCGAATCTCTGCCCGCCGAACCCGGGCGGAGGCATAGTCGGCCCACGGTAGGCGTTAGTTACCGGTAGTGGAAAGGGGGACATGTTAGGGCCGGCAAATCCTGGAGCTCCGAAACCAGGTGGATGGTTCATACCCAGTGGAAAGGCCATGCCGGGTGGGGGGCCAAAAGAGCCGGCATGATGAGGGGGCAGCTTTGCCGACATGCCAGGCGGTGATGCCGGGTGTGACGGGGAGTGCGGACCACCAAACATGCTCACCCCGCTGCCGATAGCCCGATTGCCCATGTGTCCCATCGGACCGGGGCTCGCATGGACCGGTGTTATCGGGTGAGGCGACGGGTTCTGGCTCAGCCCAGAGGCAGAGGCAGAATGCGATGAAGATGCTGCCGAGCTCTCTTGCTGCGAGGCTTGACGTGCTCGCATCGGCGTGGGTGCCTTGGGCAGCGCCGGAGTCGCAACGGATATCTTGGGCGAGGAGTAGGATCCGGAGAGCTGCTGGGGGAGAGCTGGGACGGGAGTCGGCACCGATGGCTGGGCGGGACGCTTGGGAAGAGAGATGGGAATGGGGGCGCTGGGGACGCTTGCCGCCGTCTTCTGCGCGGCCTTGTCTTCCTTTTTCAGCCTCTCCTTTTCTTTCCTCAGCCTCTCCTTCTCCTTGGCCTCCTTCTCCTTGGCCTCCTTTTCTCTGGCCTCCTTGGCCTCCTTGGCCTCCTTCGCCGCCTCGCGGCTAGCACGCGCCCGAGCTTCCTTATCGCGCTTGTCACGCTCCTGCTGCTCGCGCCTCTCCCGTGCCTCGCGCTCCTTCTGCTCGCGCTGCTCCTTCTCCTTGAGGCGGGCCTCGTCTCGCTGCTTTTCCTTGGCTTCGCGGGCTTTCCGCTCCGCCTCCTCCCGCTCCTGGATCCGACGGAGTCGTTCGGCTTCCTTGCGCTGGCGTGCCTCTTCTTCCGCCTTTTTCTGAGCCTCCCGCTTCTTCCGCTTCTCTTCGTTTTTCAGCCGCAGGTCCTCGGCTCGTTGAGCTTCCTCGGCGCGTGCAGCTTCCTCGGCGGCGGCCTTCTCGGCGTCCTTACGTGCCTTTTCTTCGGCCAGCTCCTGCTTTTTCTTGGCGGTCTTCTCCCTCCGCTTCTGGGCATCCTTAAGCCTCTTCTCTTGCCTTTGTTTCTCCAGGAGTTCCTCGTCGTTCAGTTCTTTTATGAACTGGGCCGACCGCTCGTCTGCCACCCTCTTGCGATATGCGTTGAGAACACGCTGCTCAAACATCCTCGCGGCGAATATCTGGAACATCCGCCTCCCCTCTTCCATGCGTTGGTCCTCCGTCATTTCCTGTCCCCGTATTAGCGTGCGCAGTGCAGGGCCACCGCGGGATACGACCCTACCTCCTCCACCTGGCTGTCGTACTCGTCCTCTTCCTCCTCCTCGTAGTCGTCATCGTCGTCTTCTTCAAATTCTTCCTCCTCGGGTGGCTCGTGGCGGTGTCTGCTATCGTGAGCCTGTTCGTAAGAGGCACGAGCGTCTTGCTCTCTGGCCATCCGCCGTTCGGCAAGCTGCTCCATCATTTCGATGAACTTTTTGCCGTCGTTTTTGAGCAAGTCGTCGGCAACAGTCAGGATTCCGCCTAGAGAAGAGCTATAAGCATTATTGCCCGCTTCGGCGAAGGGGAAACTGTGCAGAAACGATGGAAGAACAGGAAAGCTGTCCCTACCCTGGACGGAGGGAAAACTGTGCAGAAACGATGGAAGAACAGGAAGGCTGTCCCTACCCTCAACGGTCAGGCCTTTTCCGAAGTTGAGAAACTCCTCGGGATAGTCGGCGTCGGAAAGGAGGTGACCGTGGCCCTGGTGGTCATGGTCGTCGTCGTGGTGGCGGTCGTGGTCGTCGTCGTAAGTATGATCCTCTTGGGACCCCTCACTAGTGTAGTCCTCGCCGTCGTCATCGTACGTTCCGCCCGCGTCCTCGCCCTCATCGGCATCATCGGCATCCAAATCAAGCTCGCCCGGATTTCCGACTATTTGGCCGCGTGAGGGCTGGTGGTTGGTGTAGTTGGAGGGCGTCCCTGAATGGGCGGGTCCCCTTGGCGGGTATCTCGACCGTGAGGGGGAGGGTTGCAGCGTTACCGCAGGAGAGCCGGCTGGTGAGTTTGCATACTGCTCCAACTCCTGATAGTAAGCATCGTAGAGACCCTCCAGTTCCTCCTCAATGGCATTGCGCTTCCTGCCGCACACGGAACAACTGCATGTCGCCTTCTGTTGCTCCTTCATTTTCTTGAGAACCGCATCCTTCTCCACCTTGACGAGTTCTTTGCGTTCGAACTCGCTCAGCCCAAGCCAGAACTCCTTGATGCGCTTCCGCTCCTCCAGAGAGCTGGTGTTCCACAGCTTCTCCCTCGACATGCCCGGCCGGTGACCGTCGTTGGGGTGCCCTCGAGATGGTCCCGCCAGTCCATTTGGGGGCTCATCGCCCGTGGTCCCCCCAGCCCTCTTCTTCTTCCTCTTCTTGGACTTCTTGTGGTTCGACGACCCCCCCTGGGCATGGCCGTTTTGCCGCGGGGATTGGGCGTGGGATTGCCCGTCATCATCATTGTCGTCCTCTTCGTCCTGACTATCATCGACGTCGGGGTCGCCGGGATGATGCGCGCTTGAAGTTGGAGAGCTTGGCTGGCCGTTTGCGGGGGGCCCAGTCTGCGCCTGTTCGGCCGCTGCCTTCTTTGCCGCCTCCTTCTCCCGCCGCTTTTGCTTCTTGCGATTCTTGGTCTGTGCAGGGCCGTCGGAGCCCTCTCCGGCTGCGGGATGTGGCGTCGAAGGACCGGCGGTGGTCGGGGAGGGGTAGGAGGAATCGACGGGGGAGGTCGCCTTTGGCACCGTGATGAACTTGGAGCCGTCTTTGTTGGTGTACTTTGCGGTCGCCTTGGAGGTGGGCGAGAGGGGAGGGGGTTTCGATGCCGCGGCGGGCGTTTGGCGATTGTTGCCCTTCATCGCGCTTCGTTTCTATTGGCGAATGCTAGTTGCTGTTGGAGGTAACATATGATGGCGCTGCGGAGGGAGAGCAGCATTCAACCCGGGTCGGGACTGGAGAGTGGGACGATGGAGAATTAGCATGAGGTCGCGTTGAATAGTGGGGGTGGAGGGGGGTGGTGACGTGGGATGTGCCTGACAAACAGCAGCGGGGAGGGAGGGGGGGAGGTGACGAGCTGGCAGAAGCTGTCGACACGGCGATGTGTACCTCGGGTATGCTGGGGGCAGCTGCGGGCGACAGGGTGGGGGAAGGATGGCCAAGGTGCAAGACGCAGAGGGGGGGAAGAGGTAGTTGAGGGTTTGGATGAGATGGGGGACTGCCTTGGTCGACGAAGGAGTGGGACTTGAGGGGGGGGGGAGGGGGGGGGGGGGGGTCCCGGCGCGTGTACTCACAATCCAGTCTCCAGACGGGCCCGGGAGGAGGGGATGATGCAAGGCGCAACAAAGGCACTGAGTCGAGCTGCCCTGCTCGGTACGGAAGATGTGAGATCGGGGGTCGGATGGCAGATGGCGGATGGGGTCAGGAGGGCGGTGGTCGTGGGGAGCAAACGCGACAGCTGGAGGCAAGGCGTGCTTCGCAAGACTCGGCGGGTGGACAAATGCGGCACCAAGAATGGCAGCGTGCGCAACTCTGGGACTGGGACTCTGGAGACTGGCTCAGGTTGTTCGGATGTTCAAAGTGGTGGAATTGTGGTCCCCTTGCTGCTGAACCCCGTCTGCGCCCGTGTTTCCCATTGGCCACGGCCTGCACGTGACCTCCAGGCCGCACCTCCCACTGCCCAGCCGAGCTCGCTGCTGCTGCCCGGGCTGGTGCTTGCTTCAGTGCTGAGTGCTCAGCCTCGATGTCCAGTTCCTGGGGTGTGGGTCCCCCGAGGAGGAGCTGAGCTCTGATCGTCATGTCCAATTCCCTGCCAATTCCTCCCTCTTCGTCTCTCCTTCATCCCTCCATAACAACTGACGCAGCAGCTTCATCCTTGGAAGAGACAATCTTATCTACAAAATCACATTGTGAGTTTTGACAATACTACGGAGTACGCCATCTTGAAAAAGTCTTTGTCATCTCCACTGCCCAGCCCAGCCCAAGTCGTCGTTTATCCAGCTGCCCATCATCCAAAGTTGAAGCACCCAACACGAAACATGAACCTTGAGTTCTCCGTGTCGGTTCAAGGTTCTGCCACCCGTCTCAGTTCATAACCACTTTTCGCTCCGCATTGCATTCTTCCCTTTCCAGAGGCCAGGTCGCAAACGGCCGGAGCACTGCCCTTTGGATGACGATGAGATTGTCACAATCGCATCCCGCTCCCAGCTCAGCATCGAATTGTCGTCTGCTAGCGCCGTGGGGAACACGAGCCTCATCATGCGAAACGAACAGCGCGGAAACATCAGGGTCGCATCGCTCGCACCCCCTTGGTCGCGTTGGAGGCCGTATTCCGTACCCCACCAACACTTTCATTGACGAAACCTTAACCTTCTTTTCCCCTTTCCGGGGCACTTGATTGTTTTGGAAATTGTACGGATCGTAAAGATGGATCCCGCCTCGTGGATATGGATGTACTACATCAACATTGAACATACTGCGGGCTGTGCTGTCAGATCAGACATGTAGAAAGACCCAAAAGGGGGAGGGGAGCAACTTGTATTGAAATCACAATCACAGCGGCGAACGCCCAAATCTGGATGATGATATGAGACAGATCCCATCCCAAAAAAATACTACTGCCCTTTTATACTCCGCCTCCCACAACATGATGTCTATCCGTATCCATATTCTACCGCCCTTCTCGCCCGAGTAGGTACCTTGTAGGGCCGATACTGGTTGCTTGCTAGCACAAGACCTCTCGCTAACCAAGCGAGAATCACCCCCTCCAGAGGCAGATGGACTTGGGGCTGCATCTCCATCTGATGTCCTGCTGCTAACAACCGAAGCAGCCCGCGAGCTAAGGACTGCAAAGTGGATTGCGGGGCTGGCTGAGCCTGCAGAGGGGATCGTACCGCCCAGGGATGACGCCTGGAAGGCCAAGGGGGGTGCCTAGCGCGCACCAGCCAGTGGCTCCTGAGTCCTGGGGGCACGGGTGTCAGCAATCCGCTATCAATGGGTCGGCTCACTGGCTGAGGTCAGCCCGTCGTTCCCCTCAAAATTATTATTTCCAATGGCACAAGGACAGCACCTTTGCTTCCAACCTTTTCAACCCTTTCCGTTTCCATGATCACACCTCTGACCTATCCCATTTCCTGCCGCGCTTCTAACCGTCCCTCCCGTCCTCCAGCCTACCGCACCTGCGCCCCCGTCGACATCCCCACACGCGACAACGCGTCCCCGATCCGAGACCGAACCAACCCTCCTCCCGTTGGCTTCAACAACGAAGAAGCTGACTCCCGTCCTGCGTGAGCTGGGTGCGGAGAGGACCACCACCACCTCCCCCGTCCCCCGTCCCATCCTCTTTCTCCGAATTCACCAACTGCCCCGGCCGCCCAACCCGGAGGAGCCATGGCGTCCGACAATTCCCAAAACGTGATCCGCAGGTAAGCACTCGCCGTTGGAGGTCGTCCGCTGTGCGGCGCAGCGTGGTTCAATTCGGCATGCTCAACATCGTGAAACCCACAGGAAGCTCGTCATCATCGGCGATGGCGCTTGCGGCAAGACTAGTCTGCTCAGTGTCTTTACCCTGGGCTTCTTCCCAACAGTAAGTCCTACCCTCGGTCTGACACCACAGCCTCCAGCTAACATTGGGCTCTTCTAGCACTATGTGAGTCTAGCCCGAGCAGCACGCAGACTTCCCCGACGAGGCGTCCGAAGCCAATCCCGACCCCGATGTTGCATCGCCTGCTGACCGAAAACTCCCCTCCTAGATTCCGACCGTCTTCGAAAACTACGTGACAGACTGCCGGGTAGACGGAAAGTCTGTTCAGCTCGCCCTTTGGGACACAGCCGGGCAGGAAGACTACGAGAGGTTACGGCCGCTGGCATACTCCAAGGCCCACGTTATCTTGATAGGATTCTCGGTCGAAACCCCAGATTCGCTGGACAATGTCAAGCACAAGGTGCGTACACCCGGTCGAGGCCCGCTGGCCCCTCCTCCCCTCCCGATGAGGGAGCGATCCAGCCAGTCCCCGTCCTTCCCTCCAATGTGGACTACGTCAAGGCTACTCTGTGCAACGTCTTGTCCCACCACATCATTTATCTTCCTCCCGCGCTAGCCACCGGCAACCAGCATCCGGGACATGGACTCTTGGGGGAGAATGAGAGGCTGACTTTTCATTTCTAGTGGGTCGTCGAAGCGCAAGAAAAGTGTCCCGAGGTGCCAATCATCCTGGTCGGTCTCAAGAAGGACCTCCGGGGAGATCCCGTCGCCGTCGAGGAGATGCGCAAGAGGTCGCAACAGTTTGTGACCGAGGCACAGGGCGAGGCGGTCGCCAAGGAAGTCGGGGCCCGGAAATACCTCGAGTGCTCCAGCCTGAGCGGCGAGGGCGTGGACGACGTCTTTGAGGCGGCCACGAGGGCGGCATTGACCCAATTCGAAAAGGGCGAGGGTAGCGGCTGCTGCGTAATGCTGTGAGAACACGACCATCACACAGACGAACCACGATGACGAATCACGGCGATCAGCACACCCAGGGCACATATTCGCCCGCCGCACGGGTGCCCCCATCCCCTCTAGCGCTCGCATAGCCTCCAACGCCTGACCACCGACGGACGATCTATGCGAACGCCCCCCCCCCCCCCCACCCCCAGAGGACCCGACCTCAGACGACCAGATACAGAGCAGCAAAGTAACCAACGCCCCCACGACTATGCAACTGTATTACTACGAGATAGACTTGCTCTTCCCCGGCAACACTTTTTTTGTGTCATCATGTCTTTTTCATTCGATCATATTTCAGCTGGCACAGCGCGCTCGCTTTTCCTCGTCGACTCTTCCCCTCTCGTTCATCCCGCCATTTTCGTATTTTCTAGGCGCCAGGGTGCGCCGTCAAAGGGTTGACGAAATTTCATTTTCAGGTGTTAAATCGGGCGGGTTCGGTCGGTACTGGAGGAAGGACAATCGTTTTAGGGCTTGCATGGAGAAGGGAGACGGTGATGCGCAATCACAAGGGACGGTGTAAAGACACCCGCCGATTTTGGACGACGAGGGGAGAGACTAGGATGGGCAATCCTATTGCCTTTCGTTTGTTTGCTGGAGCATGCAAGCGAAGGGATGGATTTCGTTTGGGCACTTTGGCGATGCCTGGATGCTACGGGCAGGACTGGGAAGAAAAGAGGAAGTGGAAGGGAGGGGCCGATTTACTGGCTTTTCTTTTCAAAGCGGTCCTTGGTCTTAGCTAATATCCACCATTGCTGGGGAGAGTAGGGAACGGATCTCGAAATGAGAATGTAGGGGACGTTTTCTTGCGTTGTGGTTCCGTTGATGCTGGTGTAATTGCTGGCGAAGCTTGGCAGTGTCAAACGTGGAAAGGGGGAAAGTAATGAAGTTGAAAGAGGTACAGAAAATGAGCAGCGTAGGTAGTCGACTGTATTGTGTCGTCTCTTCCCCGGAGATGTACCGTTCCTTGTATACACACCCGATCCTACACCATCCTGCACCCCAACACAGTGATATATTCCACGATGCCATACGCAAGGCCTCCCCTCTACCCGTTTCCTCACCTCAAAACTGCGGGGAGAAGCTCGCCGGTGAGTTCGCCGTCAGTACCGATCTCTACGTCGACTTATCCTCAGCCTTCCACTCATGATTCCACGCCTCCCTCGGCGGCGTGTCCACCTGCGGCCTCGCGTACTCAATCGGGATCCCATGCAGCCCGTACAGGCCCTTCTTCTCCATCGCCACCCGGTACAGGTACCCCGTCGGCCGCGTCCCGGGGCCGAAGGTCAGCCGCAGCGCCTCGCACGCATCGCTCATGCTCTGGTGCTGCTTCATCAGCACGCGCTCGCGCGCCTCGCGCTGCCGCCGCCGGAACATGAGCCACCCCCGGTGGATCGTCCAGTGCCGCAGGTGCCGGTTGCGCGCCATGCGCAGCGGGGGCGGGATCCGCTTGGGCGAGAGCGAGGCGAGCGTCGTCAGCATGTTGATGATCTTGGGGTCGCGCTCCTGCTTGCGCGAGTTCTTCCTTTTTTGCTCCTTGGCGATGGCGTGGGCGGCGAGGGAGCTGGGGTGCGGGGCTCGGTGCCCGACTGCCGTCCCCGCCGGGCGCTTCATTTTCTTGGGGACTTTCTTGTCGCGGACTGTGACCGAGGCGTGGAGGGCGGGGGTGGTGGTTAGGGGGCGGGTGGTCGAGGGGAGGGAGGAGGGGCGGAGGGTGAGGGCGCCGAGGCGGGTGGTGAGGGTGCGGAGGAGGGAGGACATGGTTGCGGTTTGTGGGGGGTCGTGGTTCGCGGGGGCACGAAGACGTCCGGTCGATGGGGGGTGGTGTTTGTGAGGGAGGCCGGGTTCGCTCCGGTCGGGCTCGAGGGTGAGCTGGTGGGATGGACGGGGCGAGGGCGGGTCGGGGGCCGACGATGGTTTCCCCTGGCTTGTGTTGGAGAGATCGGCTGGCGGGTGGTGCCTCGGAGATGTGGACGCGAGGTCGTCGGAGTCGGGGCGCCGGCGTGGATGTGAGGTCGTGATGAAGCGGAAAAAAGCAGAGCTTGACTCGGATCGTCAAAAAGTGATGGCCCGTCGCTGATTGGTGGGCCAAGCGATTGGTCAATGCTCGCCTAGGTGGCAGGGATGCGACGACTTGTGGGGCAGCCACGCAGCCTTCCCGTCAAGGCGGAACTCAACCACAAGGCCGACCACTCTGGTTTCTCCAAGCCAACTTGCGATCATGGAATTGCGAGGATTTGAGTCTTGAAGGCTTGACTGCTCCGGCTTCCTTTTATAAAAGTGTTTGTATGGGGAACCGTCTACTGGCACCAAAGAGAAGGCTCAACGCCGTTGGACTGTCTGCGGAGAATCCCCATCGCCGACGACCACAACGGGGATGTCCCGCTGGATGGCTGGATGGCTCCCATGATCGGGAAAATATAACCAAAAAGAACACATAAAGCCCCTGTAGTTGACGGATGGCAGCAGAGCAAATCATCAGTCAGGGGAAGCACCGAAGTGTCTTCTCAGGGGAGCTGAGAGTCGGCCCAAAGTGCCAGAGAAGGAGAGGAGGCCGAGCCTGGCATGTCTGAGAAGACGGACACTTGCGTCCGCTTGAATGTCCTCTCTGGTATCCAGAACTTGAAATGAGGACAGATGGAAGGGAGGCCACATGGTTCAGTCTCTCAAGACTGAGTTTGAGGCCGTTGATGGAGGGGAATGGGCCGGCTCTAGCCGGGCAGGTCCGGGGTGCCGGTCCCGGGGGCAGCCCAGGCCAAGAGATCTTATCGATTACCCTACAGCCAATCATGCAGGGGCCGTCCCGCCATGATCGCAGGATCCGGGGACCTTCCGAGGCACCCCACCATAAAATTTCGACCACCCCGCCTTCCGGCCTCGCTGCCGCTGGCGAGGGGCGCTGAACGCTGAACGGAGGACTGGCCAACGCCAGAACCAGCAGTGAGCAGTGAGCAGCCATCACCAACAAGCAAGCCCTTCGTGTTTGTGCACCCGCGCCCGCGCCCGCGCCCCCTCTACGATGGCGTGTCTTACTCTGGTTGGCGAGTCGTGCTTCACGTCGTCCGAGGCCGAGAAGCTCAAGGCGCTCATCAACAAGACGGCGCCCATCAAGGTCGCTGCCATCTCGGGCGTCTGGGTCTACTACGCCCGCATCGACGGCGATGCCGCTACTGCACAGCAGCAGCTCACCCAGCTGCTGCCCCTGCCCACCGAGTCCGCGGCCGCATCTCACACAGCCAACGTCGGCCATGACCGCAGGTGGTACATTGCGCCGCGCTACAACTCGCCATGGAGCACCAAGGCCACCAGCATCGCCCACGTCTGCGGCATGGAAAAGACCATCCACCGCATCGAGCGCGGCCGCACCGTCACCATCGAGTTCGAGCAGCCCTACAACGACAAGACGGTCCCCTTCCGCGATGTCCTGCACGACCGCATGACCGAGACCATGGCCGAGACCGCCCCCGATCTCAGCGTCATGTTCGCCGAGGGCCAGCCCCAGCCCCTCGAGGTCGTCGACATCTTCGCTGCCGGCCAGACCCCCGTCGAGGTCCTCAATGCCTACAACAAGCAGCGCGGCCTGGCGCTTGACCCCTCCGAGGTCGAGTACCTGGTCGAGAAGTTCACCCAGCTCGGCCGACCCCCGCACGATATTGAGCTCTTCATGTTTGCCCAGGTCAACTCGGAGCACTGCCGCCACAAGCAGTTCAACGCCAACTGGACCATTGACGGCATCTCCAAGCCCCAGAGCCTGTTTGACATGATCCGAAACACCCACAAGACCACCCCCGACTACACCGTCTCGGCCTACAGCGACAATGCCGCCGTCATGGAGGGCATCAACACCAACTTCTGGGCCCCTGATTACTCCACCGGCTCGTACAAGTTGAACAAGGAATTGGTCCACGTCCTTGCCAAGGTCGAGACTCACAACCACCCGACTGCGATTGCCCCCTTCCCCGGCGCCGCCACCGGATCCGGAGGCGAGATCAGAGACGAAGGTGCTGTAGGGCGAGGCTCGATGCCCAAGGCCGGTCTCTGCGGCTTCTGGGTATCCGACCTGCACATCCCAGACCACAAGGTGCCCTGGGAGATTGACGTCGGCCGCCCCGGACACTACGCCAGCTCCATCGACATCATGCGCGAAGCCCCGATCGGAAGCGCCCAGTTCAACAACGAGTTTGGTCGTCCCAGCATCGTCGGGTCGTTTCGAACCCTTTCCGTTCCCGATTCTGCCAAGATTGAGGGCGAGTTCCGCGGATACCACAAGCCCATCATGATCGCCGGTGGGTTGGGTACCGTCCGTGAGAAGCATGCGCTCAAGAACCCCGAGGATGTTCATGAGGGTGCTCATGTCATCGTCCTGGGCGGACCTGCCATGCTGATTGGCCTGGGTGGTGGTGCCGCGTCCAGCAACGCTTCGGGAGAGGGAAACGCCGACCTCGATTTCGACAGTGTGCAGCGTGGCAACCCCGAGATGGAGAGGCGTGCTCAGATGGTCATCAACACGTGCGTGGCCCTGGGGGCGCAGAACCCCATTGCCATGATCCACGATGTGGGCGCCGGTGGCTTGTCCAATGCGCTGCCCGAACTGGTCCAGGACGCTGGTTTCGGCGGAAGGTTTGAGCTTCGCCAGGTTGAGAGTGTGGATCGCAGCATGAGCCCGCTCCAGATTTGGTGCAATGAGGCTCAGGAGCGTTATGTTATTCTGGTGAACAGCGAAGGGATGGAGCGGTTCACCAGCATCTGCCGTAAGTTCTTTGTCTGGCGATGATTGGGGAGTTTGCTAACCTCATCGCAGGAAGGGAACGCTGTGGCTTCTCCGATGTCGGCACTGTACTCTCCAAGGAGGCTGACGGTGTTTCCAGACTCGTCCTTGCCGACAGGGAATCGAAGGAGTACCCCGAACCCATCAATGTTCCCATGGGCGTCCTTTTCCCCAAGGGCAGGAAGCTGGAGCGCGTCGTCGAGTCCAAGGCGCCAAACTGGCCCACGTTTGACTCCGCTGTCAGCCTCAAGGCTGCCATTGGTGAATCTGTTCCCACCCCGGAACTTATCAAGGAGGCTGTCAAGAGAGTGTTCTGGATGCCATCAGTTGGATCCAAGTCGTTCTTGATCACGATTGGCGACCGGAGCGTCGGTGGTCTCACAGTCCGGGATCAGATGGTCGGACCATGGCAGACCCCCGTGGCTGACGTTGGCGTGACAGCGTCGGCATTCGGTCTTGACGGTGTCAGGACCGGTGAGGCTATGGCCATGGGCGAGAAGCCAACCCTGGCTCTCATCTCCCCGGCTGCGTCGGCTCGGATGGCGGTGGCCGAGAGTCTGTTGAACCTTGGTGCCGCAGACATCAAGGGCGGTGCGTATCGCGGAGACCTCAAGCGAGTCAAGCTCTCGGCGAACTGGATGGCGGCTGTCAACCACCCCGGCGAGGGTGCTGCCTTGTACGAGGCCGTTGAAGCCATCGGCCTTGACCTCTGCCCTCGCCTTGGCGTCAGTATCCCCGTCGGCAAAGACTCGACGTCGATGAAGGCGTCGTGGAAGGATGGGGATGTCAAGAAGAGCATGACTGCACCGGTGACCGTCGTCATCACGGCCTTTACCCTGGTGGAGGATATCAGGAGTACATGGACTCCCCAGCTGCGCCGGGTGGGGGATGTCGGCGAGACAGTCCTCATGTTTGTCGACTTGGCCCAAGGACACAAGGCGATGGGTGGCTCGGCGTTCGCCCAGTCCCTTGGAGCCATCGGACACGAGTGCCCCGATGTGCGGGATGCCGACCTCCTCAAGGACTTCTTTGACGCCATGGCGCAACTTCACGAGGAGGGCATCGTGCTTGCTTACCACGACCGATCCGATGGTGGTCTCCTCACCACGGTCGCCGAGATGATGTTTGCCGGCCGTTGCGGCGTTGATCTGAGCATGGACGGCGTCGCAGACTCGGACAGCCTGGTGGACATGACCGAGGCTCTCTTCAACGAAGAGCTCGGTGCCGTCTTCCAGATCAAGAAGTCGGACGAGATCAAGTTCAAGAAATGCTTCGCCACCTGCGGCCCCCCTGCCGGCCTGATCAAGAAGATTGGCATCGTCAAGCCCGCATCGAACCAGGACCTGACGATCCGATACGGCGAGGGCAAGCCCCTCGTCACGCTCGACCGAGCCGAGATGCAGCAGTGGTGGACCAAGACGTCGTACGAGATGCAAAAGCTCCGCGACACCCCCGCGTGCGCCGAGTCCGAGTACGCGACGGTCCTGGACTCTGCGGACCCCGGCCTCTCGTACAACCTCACCTTCTCCCCCAACGAGAACATCGCCCCCCTCACGGCCTCCATCTCGGGCTTCTTCGGCAAGTCCCCGCGCGTGGCCATCCTCCGCGAGCAGGGCGTCAACGGCTACGCCGAGATGGCCTTTGCCTTCCGCGCCGCCGGCTTCGACGCCATCGACGTGCACATGTCGGACATCAAGGCGGGGCGGTCGCTGGCGGACTTTGTCGGCCTCGCGGCCTGCGGCGGCTTCTCGTACGGCGACGTCCTCGGCGCCGGCCAGGGCTGGGCCAAGTCGATCCTGCTGGACGACAAGGTCTGCCGGGAGCTGGCGGGCTTCTTCCAGCGCAAGGACACGTTCTCGCTCGGCGTCTGCAACGGCTGCCAGATGCTGTCGCGGCTCAAGGACCAGATCCCCGGCGCGGAGCACTGGCCGACGTTTGTGGCCAACAGGTCGGCGCAGTTCGAGGCGCGCTACAGCATGGTCAGGATCGAGCATAACCCGCGCCAGCCGTCGGTGTTCTTCAACGGCATGGACGGCTCGTCGCTGCCGATCGTCGTGTCGCACGGCGAGGGCCGCGCCGAGTTTGCGTCGCCCGAGGCGCAGCGCGCGCTGACCGAGGCCGGGGGCGTGCCGTTGCGGTATGTGGATAATAGGCTCCAGGTCACGGAGGAGTATCCGTTCAATCCGAATGGCAGCCCTGAGGGCGTGGCGGGTGTTTCGAGCCGCGACGGGCGCGTGCTGGTGATGATGCCGCATCCGGAGCGGACGATCATGGCGGATGTGGGGAGCTATCTGCCGCCGGATCAGCTGGGTGAGTGGAAGGAGTTTGGGCCGTGGCTGCGCATGTTCAGGAGCGCGAGGAGGTGGGTGGGATAGATGGTATGGGGGGTTGGTAGGGTAGGATGGAGTTTGGGCGGTAGGCGGGTGGGTAGGTGGATTTGTTTTTGCCATTGGCTCTTGAAAAGTCCGGACATAGGTAGTTAAGTAGTACATAGAGATAACCCCGAAATACGATTGCGACACAGCTACATAAGCCATTCTTGACGCTCTCTCCGGCCCTCTTCATCCCCTCCCTCTATCATCTACCTCAAAACAGCCAGCCCCACCCCCGCCACCAACGGCGCATACCCCCAGTGATTCATCACCCCCTCGCCCGCGGCGTAGGCCTGGCACACGAAGCCATCCGCCACGGCGACCGCCGCCGCCGCGAGGAGCGTCAGGCCGAGGGACTTGGGCGTGCCGAAGAGGCCGGCGGAGAAGAGGGAGAGGCCCATGAAGATGTCGCGGACGCCGTAGGCGGCTAGGAGCGAGTGTACGGCTTGGGTGTCGGAGGGGGAGGAGGCGGCGGTGGGAGGCGTGAGCAGGTAGAAGGAGAGGGCCGAGGTGGGGTTGAGGAGGGCGTTGAGGCCGAAGGCGATGAAGGTGATGGAGATGGCGTGGGAGGTATAGAGGAGCGGGGCGGAGGCGGGCATGGTCGGGGTGGGTTGGGGTGGGTTGTGGTTGTTGTTGTCGTGATGGTGGTGGTTGTGGTGGTTGTGTTGTGTATTAGGTGGTTGGGACGTGGTCTGGATGGTTGTTTGATACGAAGTTTGATGTTCTTTGAGTTGAACTCCGAAGATCTGCGTCAACGGGGAACGGGACTGTTCAACTATTTCACTCTGGTCAGAAAAGAGTCCTCGCTCGGAGATACGGCGACATCCGAGCCGTCACCGCGACGCGTTCCTGTCGTCGTTGGATTATGCGTGGCGTTGCGTGCCAAGAAGTCCGGGCTCCGCGGGCCGACAACGGAATATTGGAGGCGCTCAAGGCAGCAACGTTGGGTTCAAGGATCGGGACCGGGAAGGATGCTGCGAGCGCTCCAATCGACTCCATGCTTGAGGGTTGGATCAACAGAGATTCCTTTCCCTGCTTCTTCATCGGATTCGAGGTGACGGGATTCCAACCCCTGCCAAGGTTTGGCTGTCAATACCAAGTTGGCACAGCAACGGGCACTACCAAAAGTTCTTCTGGTATCTCTGTTGTGTTGATGTGTGAATGCAATATCAAATTTGCATTTCACCAACATCAAGCTCTGCCTGCCGGCCTCAACTTGCCCCAATGCCAACCCATCCCGTTTGCTCCCACTCCACCCTATATACCCCCTACTACCAGGCCCTCCTTTCACCAGCACGAGTCCCGACCCTTGAAGACTACCACATTGATGGCGTGGCCTAGTGGTAATAGAGACGGGGCCGTTGCTTTGGCCAAAAGCCCTCCCCCTCCGAGGCCACGGGTTCGACTCCCACCCAAGTAAAAGACCTTTCCCAACTAGGGCTTTTCGTATCCCCCCGGCTTACGAGCCGGGGGGAGAGCTTTTGGTGTTCTTTTTGTCGTGTAGTCATTCCATCCCCATCGACCAGGCAGCGTACACTGTCCTCATTGTGCTCATCCAGCTGAATCGTTTGCTGAAGCATCTGTTCAGCACAGAGGTGTCCGCCGATGATGCAGTGTGACCATCAGACATCCAGACAGGCAAGGGGCTAGTAAGCTGTCAGCAGTAATGCAGGAGACCTTTTAAACTCGTTGGATGGGATGGTACATATGGCTCTTTGCTCACCATTCAAAAGTTTTGGTCTTGGAAATATTCACCTAGTCCTTCAAGACACGATTCTGAACTGGTGACTGATGACGTTGCCGATGGTGTTTCGACCCTAACCCTTGTCACATGGGGCCAAGACATTTCCAAACTCCCAATCAACCCCACCATCGACTCGAATGGAAACACATGGGCAGAAATCCTCCCACCCTTCCTCAAACCACCACACCCTCTCCGGCGAGATCTCGAGCTTACAGTATACCTTGAAGCCCAAAGTTGATACCCAGACTCCCTAAAAACTCCCAGAAGCCGCCAATATGGTACGCGCGCCTGGTCCCTGCTCCCTACCCCGCGCGATCTGCAACTAACCGTCATCTCCCCCCCCAGGCCACGACACCCAAGCAGCGCCTCGCGCTGGCCATCTGCGACTTCCTCTCGAACTCGCTCACCGACGGCACCCTCCAGGCCGACGAGAAGGACTCAATCGATGTCGCCATCAACTGCATCGGCGAGGCCTTCAATGTCGACCCCACCGACAAGGCCGCCGTGTCCTCGGTCATTGGCACCCAAAACCTCTTCCAGATCTTTTCCGTCTACGAGAAGCTCAAGGGCGCCGCCCCGGCAGCCGCCTCCAAACCCGCCACCGCCTCTGCCTCCTCCTCGGCCCCTCCGACCGACGAACAAAAGAAGCAGGCCGAGGCCCTCAAGTCCAAGGGCAACGCCGCCATGGCGCAAAAGGACTACGCCACCGCCATCGACCTCTACACCCAGGCCCTCGCCCTGAACCCGGGCAACGCCGTCTTCCTCTCGAACCGCGCCGCCGCCCACAGCGCCGCGCGCGACCACGCGTCGGCCCGCGCCGATGCCGAGGCCGCCGTCGCGGTGGACCCCAAGTACACCAAGGCGTGGAGCCGCCTCGGGCTGGCGCGCTTCGCGCTCGGCGACGCCAAGGGGTCGATGGAGGCGTACCGCCAGGGCATCGAGCACGAGGGCAACGGCGGCAGCGAGGCCATGAAGAAAGGCTACGAGACGGCCAAGCGGAGGGTGGACGAGATTGCGGCGGACGAGGAGGCGGACGCCGGGGCGACCACGGCGCGGAGCGGGCCCGGGGGTGGCGGTGGTCCCAACTTGAGCGACCTCGCGGGCATGTTTGGCGGTGGTGGACGCGGCGCCGGCGGGGCGCCCGGGGGTGGAGGTGGTGGCATGCCTGACTTTGGGTCCATCATGAATAACCCCATGTTTGCGTCGATGGCGCAGAACTTGATGAGCAACCCCAACATGATGGAGAACTTGATGAACAACCCGCGGCTGCGCGAGATGGCGAATCAGTTCCAGACGGGCGGGGGGATGCCGGATATTGGGTCGCTCATGTCGGATCCGAATATCGCTGACTTGTAAGTTCTCTGGTCCGTGTTTGTGAGAGAGAGAGCAAGAGCTAACAAAGTGTCAAGGGCGCGGAATATGATGGGCGGTGGTGGTGCCGGGCGCGGTGCTCCGGGCGGGCCGGGTGCTGCTCCGTAAGTGGGAGGACGGAGTCGTGGGCAGGGTATATTGATGGCGCCCTTTCCCGGGTCTCTTCGAAAACAGTTTAGACGATATAGTTAGCGTATCCCAGACTTGTTCAGTTGTTGATGATTGCAGTCCGTTGTCTTCAAGCTTTACGACTGACTGACGACATCAGTGCATGCCGTCTCCTTCCATACTTCTTGGCCCTGCTGCGTTGCTGGCAGGCACGACCCATACGAATTTGGTCATCTGTACCTTCTCTTATGTACAGGCACGGCGTTTTGGCCCGTAGGCCCACTCTGAACCAAAGAAAAACAACGACCACCAATTCAACCATTTTCTCCGCCTCCTTTACAGTCTGACCAGCGAAGTGAGCCTGCCCGGTGAAGTCAACCTTGCGAGGCTGGCCAACCGTCCTTCGGGCGACTCTGATTTGTCACCAGGCTAGGTCCGCCAGGCAGATATGTTACCCCTCACTCCCAGGTACTGGTGCCGCCCAACTTCTCCTGCCTCACCGCATCAGTCAAACTCTAGAGGTTGCTAACTCAACTGCCCGTCATAGCGACAGTGAAGGGGCTCCGGCTCTCCGGATTCACTCTTCGACATGGATCCTCTATCGATCGCTGCCAGTGTCGCTGGTCTCCTGGCGTTTACCGGCACTGTCATTTCCAAGGGATACACAGTTGTCTCGGGCGTCGCGGGAATGAAACACCTAGCAACCCTGTTGAGAGAGACGGCGAACCTTTCCGGGATCCTCGCTGGTGTCAAAGCCCGGCTTTCCTCTTCGACGGGCGACCCGGTAAAACCGGGGGATCTGGCCGCCAAAATCAAGGCCTGCAAGCAAGCTTTGGGCGAAATGGACTCGCTTCTCAATCGAATCGACAAAACAAGCACGGCCGGTCTGCTCTTGAAAAAAGCAAGCTTCGATGAGGAAGCCCGGGTACTCCTGTCCATATTGGAGGGACACAAATCTTTCTTCACCCTGTGTCTCCAGCTCGACAGCAGGTATGTTGCCATAACATTTCTTGCTAAGCGTGATACATGTATCTAACATCTGGTAGTCGGACGGCCGCTGAAATGAGCGGCACTCTTCGAGACATTCAGGACGGTCAGCGCAGCTTGGAGTTACAGCTTCAGCAGAAAGAGTCCTGTGAGTAGCTGCAAGTGATACACACGCCTTTCCTCAAGACATTAACGATTCGCTAGCGGAGATGCGCAGGAAGATCATTGAATGGTTGGGGCCCACAACAGAGTCTGTCCACGGCGACGTCGCGTTCTCAAGAATGCCGGGGTCCTCGGCCTGGCTGATGCGGACAGCCAAGTTTCAAGAGTGGATGTCGGGTAACGCGTCTTCATTTTGGCTTTGCGGAACGCGTAAGTGCTTCAGACCCCATCTGCGAAAGAAGTTAACTCATGTTGCTGTCACAGAGGGTTCAGGCAAAACCTTTATAACGTAAGTACATGCCATGGGCTGGATCGTTGGTTTTCATTCTCAACTTAGCATTTTCGTCCCAGATCCGCGGTCATTGATGCTGTAAGGGACGAGTGCGAGAGCCATGGGAATGCAGTCTTGGCCTATCATTATTGCAGATTCTCGGACATATCGACAGTTTCACCGGGACGGCTCGTCGGCGGACTTATCTGTCAGATCATCCATTCGACCCAAACACCCATACCAGCAAGCCTGAGCAAACTCTTCAAACGCTACCGAGCGAGATCCAACTACCCCGGCGTCAGAGAGACTCAAACGATCCTTGAGGAGCTTCTACAGGCTTTTTCGACCGCATATATCATCATCGATGGCCTAGACGAAATCCAGGACCGCAAGGACCTCCCCAAGGTTCTGGCAGACCTTTCCTCCGGGCTTCACGGATGCACATGCAAGGTTTTTGTGTCCAGCAGGCCCGAGGCAGACCTGGGGCTGTACTTCGGGAGGTGGGAGTACATTGTGAAAATCACGACCAACGATGTCAGTCAAGACATTGAGGAATACGTCGCCAAAGAGATCGGTCAACTTCGCCTCGGTCAGGAAGAAGCGGGTGCTTTAACCCGCGAATTAGTACAGCGGGCCGATGGGATGTAAGTGTCTTCCATGCTGCAGCCTGCCTACTGAGTTGCCATGAACATCTGTCATCTAACTGCGCCGCCAAAGGTTTCTCTGGGCTGCTTGTCAGACGAATCAACTGTCTCGCACACGCACCATGATCAGCCTGAAGATGCTCCAAGCCTTGCCAGCGGGACTGGCGCAAACTTTCCGGGCCCAACTCGAAAGGCTCGATGAGGGCGACCTGGCGATGGCGCTCCAGATAGTGCAAATCGTCATGTACGCCCGTCGTGAGCTCGATCTGGCCGAACTTGTCGAGGCATTGGCCGTGACACCCGCGGCCCAGGACCTAAACCAGTTGAAGATGCACAAGTTGAGGGACCCCGCGGATATCTTTGAGATATGCGGCTGTTTAATCAAGCAATCGCCCTCGCACGGCAGGATCTCGCTGGCGCACTTTTCAGTATACGAGTTCTTTGCTGCAGCAACGCTGGAGGCAGGACGCCCGAACGAATACGCCTTGCTGAAACGAGAATCATCGCTCAACCTCCTGGAAATCTGCACCACTTACCTTTCCATGGACGACTTCAGCACGCAGAGCTTTTCGGATAGCGTGTCGATTGCCCTGGGACCCTTGGGCGACGAAATTGTGCCACAAATCTTTTCAGACACGCCTCTCCTGGACTACGCCGCAAGGTTCTGGTGGTGCCATCTCAACGACACGGATCCTGATGACTTTGACCGGGCTTGGCCTCTATTTCACAGACTTCTTCTGGCGCAGAGAAACAGCTTGCATTCCCTGGTCATGGTTTGTCGCTATCTCAACGACGGACACAAGTACCCCGTTGGCGCTCAAGCGATCCATATAGCCGCCCTACACGGACTGGACCGTCTTGTTTCAGCTCTCCTCGATAATGACACCCACTGGCGGCAGTCCCAGACGCAAGATAGTCGAACCGCACTCCATATTGCCGTCGAACAAGGGCAAGACGAGGTTCTTCGCATTGTGTTGACGCAGAACCAATCTCCAGAGTCATGGCCGGTTGTGGACTTACAAGACAACCAGGGACGAACTGCACTTCACATTGCTGTCGAGCTGGGCAACATTGAGGCAGTAAGACTGTTGCTGGACGCCGGAGCATCGATCAAGGTCCAATGCCGAACGGGGACAACGCCCATTTTCGTGGCAGTCGAGAACCGGTGGGACGAGGTCGCTGATCTCATGTCAAAAAGGATGAGACCGGACATGTGGAAAGAGACTGAACGGACGCCGCTGCATGCCGCCGCTCAAGCGGGAAGCCTGGCATGGGCCACGTCTCTTATCAAGGCGCAAAAGGACCTTGTCAACGTTCGCGACGTCATTGGATGGGCTGCCATTCACCACGCCGCCGACAATGGCCACCGAGAGATAGTGGACCTACTCCTCAAGTCAGGGAGCGATGTGCTGCCCCGGGACAAGATTGGGTGGACACCCCTTCATGCTGCAATAAAGGGCCGCCATCTGGACTGTGCTTCCTCAATTCTAGCGCATGCCAGCCCTAGACTATACGAGGGAATCTGGGAGCCGCGAGAAGGCCATCCCGGCCGATTGCGTTCTGATGACCCTCCCAGTCCGACCTCATCGTCACTGAGCAAGTATGGAAGATATGGCGCATATGCGCAAGACACCGAGTCCGGAGCATCCTCGTCTGGGGCAAGCCAAATCCGGAATGCCAACTCCAACTCTAGCACTGCAGTGGTACCGGTATCTCCACACTCCGAGTCGCCCCTTTACATTGCTGTGTCCGAGTTTTACAGCGAGGGGGTCGCACTGCTGCTGAAAAAAGCATTCCGCATCCAGCACCAGGAGATTGCCAAGTGCCTTCGAAAATCGTTGAATCCACCGCCCAAAGACACTTCGATCATCGAACTGTTGATTCAGAATGCGCATGCGCGTGGCTCTGATGTGCTGGACTTTATGCACGAGTGGAGGCATCGAATGAACGACCCTACCTGCGAAGCGCTTGCCCGGTTGCTATCCCCTTCTATTGCCCATGGGAAACTTCTCCCTTTGGCCATCAAAAGCCAGGACGAAGGCATGTGCCAGTTCTTGTTAGAGAACTGGCCCGCTGACGGGGCTACCCATCTCTCTGGTATTGTCCACAAGCTGCTACCTTTTGTCCACGCGCTGCCAGAGCAATCGCCTAAGGGAGAAGCAGCCATCATAACTGCTGGGAAGCAGAAGATACTCGAGCTGCTCCTGAAACATGGCGCACGTCTTTCAGATCTCAACGCCATGGGCCACTCGGCACTGCATTCTTGTATCTACAGTGGAGACTACTCCATGGCCCGCTGGCTGCTTCGATTCGGCAATGTCGATGCCCGTGGCAGGGAAGGAGAGACGGCCCTCCTCGTTGCGGTTACGCGAGCTGGCAGGTCCGGCACTCCGCCACTCACCGAGTTCGTCGATCAACTTATCGCCAGCGGCGCTGACCTTCACGCCGTCGACGCCGTTGGAAGAGGCGTGTGCCACAAGATTGCAACGACAAGAAATCTTGCTCTCCTAGACCACTTGCTTGGGCTCGGAGCGCGGGCACATCTTCCCGACAACGTGGGATACACGCCCATCGACATTGCCATAACGCATTGCGTCCAGGATGCATGTATCCTCCGACGCCTTCTCACCCATGTCGCAGCAACCACAGAGCCGTCCGAGCAGTTGGAACTACTCAACTATTCCAAAGCGACAGAGTCGCTACTCGTGTACGCTGCCAAGTTACAAAAGGCAGAAGCGCTGGAGGCTCTCCTGGATTTCGACACAGAAGTATTCGCGTCACTTGGAGCTGATGATCGGGAGGCTGCTGATGCGTCTCGAACGGCAGCCTTCATTAGCGCTCTGTGCAACACAATCCGCGACGGCTTCCGGCCTGGTTTCGACCTGCTGCTCGGCAAATTGGAGCACGTATTGTTGACGAACAGCAGCGGCACCACACGCCTCCTCGTGTGCTCGGCCAAAGCGAGAAGGGAAGACTACCTGCTGGCCATTTTAAACAAGGGAGCGGATATAAACTGCCGAACCCAAAAGGAACACAAGACGGCAGCCGACTTCGCCTACGAGCTAGGCCTGACGCGAGCACTCGCGCTCCTCATCCAACACGGAGCCACGCCCCTGCGGCGCGAATATCTAACCCTGAGCCTCGACTTCGACTGCGCGGAACTGGCAGCGGCTCTAACACAGCGGGGCATCGAGTTCCAGGCCGGCGATCTCGAACGAGTAACGCAGCCGGGGCAGGCCTTCGGTATCCCCATGACGCACCTCCTCCTCGACCACGGCGCAA
Source organism: Podospora conica (assembly GCA_030685255.1). Classification (NCBI taxonomy): domain Eukaryota; kingdom Fungi; phylum Ascomycota; class Sordariomycetes; order Sordariales; family Podosporaceae; genus Podospora; species Podospora conica. Next base: position 77,594 of record MU839438.1, on the reverse strand, counting down.
GACCCCAGCTCCATCACCTCGACCTCGCCGTCAAGCAGAACGACACCAGACTGCTTCAACGAGTTCTAGACGCCTACCCTGAAGAATTCGACAGCCTCGTGTCCGCCGTGATCACCGCGCGGTTTTCATCGCGGCAGACCCTCTTCGACATACTGATGAAACGCGTTGGCCCTTACCTCGAGTTGCAAGTCGCGTCCATAGAGGCGCCGGACGGTTGGGGCGGGAATCTCTTGCATAGCGCCGTCAGGAGCGGACGGCAGGACCAGGTGAGGTGGGTGCTGGCTAAGATTGGGCTTGGGGCCGATGTGCTAGAGCAGACAAATGCGGTTCAGTACACGCCGCTTATGGCGGCCATGAATCTAGGGAGGTGGGAGTGTGCAGAGATTCTGATTCGGTGCGGTGCGGAGATTAGGGAAGCAAATAGATGGATAGCATACAGGTTTCCGGGGCGTGCCCCGTGGGATCGGGGAGGGATCGATATGCTCGTAGCGAAAGGACCGTGGGGAGGGTTGTAGATTTTCTTGGGATGTTTTCGTCGAGAATGACAGAGTCACTGGGAAGGAGTCGATGATGAACTCGGAGTCATCAATTATGGCGAGATCGGAGAGGGAAAGCAACGCGGATCTGATCATCGTTCCTTGGGAAAGAAAAAAGATGGCAAATGTAGTACGGCAGAGGACTAAAGAAACATCTTTTTAAGCAAGCTGTGGCAGACCAGCAACCAGGCTGCCGCCGAGAAGAAGCAGCCCCGGGCCCTCGAGAAGCACTAGGTAGTGACGAAAGATGAACTCCGGAAGCAAATTAAAAAGGTACAAGGAAAAGAAAAAGAGAAAGGAAACACTTTAACACTCCCAAGTTTACTGCGGAGCTTCCATATGACATGTGCCCCACGAAAGGGGCGGGCTCAGCATCTATGGAATACTCGGCGACTACGAAAACCCCCGGGGGGTGCCGGGTTGGGTCGCCATCATCGCGACTCAAATCGTACCAGAGGCTTTCGATTGGAATCAGAAAAGGGGAAAATAAAGCCCGGAAGACGATAGGATTACAGGATAATATTCCTGACCAGTCGAGAGAATCTTTAGGCATTCAAAGTGCCCGTTCAAACAATATCTTCGGATCACTTTCATCACAAGCAGGGCTGGATGGGAATGTAGTATGTAATGAATCGCAATCCCTTGTACTCTGCCAGTCTACCTAGAAAGAATGTGCGCACTATCTATACCGAATAGCGCCTGTTGCCTCCGTCCCTCGGTGCCTGAACCCCCAAACTCCGCTGACCACGAGTAGTAATGATTCCGAAATCAAAGCAGTACGCTGGGCATACCAGCCCCGCGCAGTTCTATTCCCCAACCCCATGACCTTGCGCCCAAAACCCCTGAGAAACCCTCTCCCCCAACCTAGTAATAATGAGATCCCCCCCCCTCCCCAAACAGCCCCAACTCCTCCTGCTGATCTCGTCAATGATCAGGACGTCTGTCTGCAGAATCCGTGCTTTGACGCGGGTGTCACACAGCAATCCCAGCCTGACCTCGATTTCAGGCCCGAAACAGAATATCAAATATCAAGAACTTGAACAATAGGGGGTACTTGACAACTCGGACAGGTTTGATCGAATGTTGAAAAGGGGCCAAACCATGGGTTCCTTCCATACTACGAAAGAAGGCGGACAGGCTTCGCCATCTCTTTTGTCACATGTTTGACGTTAGAGATGTCTTCGATTTGTCGCTCCAAAGGGACCATGTTTGCGAGATACGGTCACCGGATGGAAGAAAAAAGAGGACAGTACTGCTTCTCTCCTTCTGTCCTAACTGAGCAAAACACAAAAGTGTCTAGGTTCTTCCCTAACTGAGTTGTGAGTCAGTCCCCAGCCAATCAGACAATCGGACGTCATCTAGCCTCCTTAGCGTGCGCGTCCTCGGCTTGCGTGGACAGTGGACAGGCAGGCGCATTCCATTGGGACAGCAGTGCGATGCCCCTGTCCCTGGCCCTTGGCATGATTTCTCTCCACTCTGGCCCAGCACTAAAGGTGTCACCTCCAGGGCTTTCTCCCCTACAACACGGGATCTGTCCACAGCACCCATTCGGGCCAGGCAGCACCGTCTTGACCATTAAAACTCGAGATATCCGCAGCTGCCCTCTCGCATTGGGTTGTCCCGAATTCCTTCATCCAAAACCCAAAGGCCCATTGAATCGGACCAACATGGCGTTCAGTTATTTCAAACGGACTTCGGCACCAGAACACCCCGTCCTCCTCTGCGGCCTCAACAAGGCCAAAAAGTCTCTGCTGTGGCAGCATTGGCAGAATACCTATGGAGTAGGAAAGCCGACGGGTCGATCCGCCCTTCTCGAAATCCCAGGGACCGACAAGATCAAACTCTACCATGACGACGGGGACGGTGCTGATGCTCGTAAGTTGGAGAGACGCCCCTTCAAGTCCCATGGTTTGCTGACGGTGCCACTTGTAGCAACATCTTTGATGCAAGGCCACCTTCAGTTAACAGGTGGCCAGAGCAGTCTACTGTTCGTCCACGACATCAACCTCGAGAATATCGAGGACTCGGTCTTGTGTCTGCACAACCACATCTCCCTCCTGTACGAGCATGGGGGTCGTGGTGTCTGGGTCATGATCTACGACCCATCCTCGAACCCAGCACCCGGCGGGTCGAAAGACGACCAACGAGCTCGCGACCTGGTCTCCCGCTTTGAATTCGAAATCAGCAAGTGTCGCCACGACTTCAACTGGCGCGTCGTCAACGAGGGAGGCCATGTCTTTTCGGTTCCTGGCGCTCAAGTTGCCGAAGGACTCCGGACTGTCGCCAGAGACATACGCAACTCTCCGCCCTGTGACCCTCGCGCATGGGAGGACCGGCCCTTCTCAACCGAAACGGGGAAACATGGAATTACCTTTCCCAAGATTGAGGCGCGGATGGCAAAGCGAGACTTTTGTTTGGAATCCGGGAAATCCGAGGAATGGTGGCAACGATTCCTGACGGGCCGGATCCCCGGTTGGACGCACAGCGACTATCTCCGCGCCATCTTCTTGACCATTCGTCAGGACGAAAACCGAGGCCGTGGAGTGCTCGAGATAGCTACCGACTTTGCCAACAAGATGAACACCTTCAAACAGAGACCAGTCCCATTCCCACAGAGACCAGAATCGCGGTAAGATATCTTGTCTCAAATATGGCATGTCTCTGGTGGTTCAGGGCGGCTACTAATGGCATTTCTGCAGAACACTGACTGTTTTCTGGGTCTACCACGTCAAGCTGGCTCTGGACTCATGTGCACAGCATCGCCTATATCCCGAGAAAGCAGCTTCCGAGAACTTGGCCAATCTCCCCCCATCCACTGATGCTTGGCCACATTTCGAGGCCATGCTTACCCACATGCCGCAACTCCTCATTCAAGACCTCCCCAAGTCCTACTTTAGCTCGGATATCCTCTTGTCCAAGCACGCCGAGGAGTATTGGACACTGCCGAATCTCCACGCCCTTACCGAGCTCCCGACCAGGTTTAGGCCCAGCCTCGGTCAACAGATCATACTCCAACAACAGGGTGACCCCGAGAGACTCTTGCGCTTTGCCTTTGTTGTCGTACAGCGCTATCTCCGCGGCGATTCATCTCGCCGCCGTAGCTGGTTTATCGACCAAGGATTCGCATCCCTCCAGCAAAACACCATCCGCCTCCGTTCCCTCGAGCCCACCCTTAACATTCCCGCATTCTCAACCACACAAGCCTACTTCTTCGTCCAGATGGTCCACCTCGCCCTCTCACAGCTTCCCAACCCTTCAGCGGGAAGCAATAAGACAACCCCTCTGCACCAGTCCATCACCTACCCGGCGTTCCGGGCTCTCTTCCACCTCACCCCCACCATCTGGACCAAGTACTACACCCACGAAACCTGGTACGGCATCGCCGCGCGCGCCGCCTTCGTCCCTCCCGACCTCCAACCCCTCCCCCTCGGCTTCGACACCCTCCCCTCTCCCGTCTCCATCCCACCCACCACCCCCTTCCATCTCGCCGGCCTCATCCCCGAGACCCCCTCCGTCGAAACCCTCAACTTCCACGTCTCCATCCTCCTCTCTGACGCCCAATCCCTCCCCACCCCCCTCCCCCCCTCCTCCGTCGCCACCCACGCTGCCCTCCTCTCCTACATCCACACCCACCTCCTCCTCCCCCACCCCTCCACCACGCCCCCCTCCACCACCATCCTCCACCTGAACCTCCTCGATACCCACTCCCCCTTCACCCGGCGCCAAGCCTTCTTCTGGATCTCCCAGTGCCTCCACGCCGCCCGCAGCACCCACCTCCCGCAGTCCCCCCACCGCAGCCCCTACTCGATCCCCTTCAAGCGCAGCTTCCCCCACCCTCGAACCGGCATCTGGCAGCGCTTCCACAACTGCCCGTGCCACGCCGAGATCCTGATGGAGCCCCTCCACCCCGACGGCTCCGGCCCCAACGCCGTCGAGTACCCGCACGCCTACCCGTACGAGCACCCGCCGCAGCGGACGCACCAGTGCGGGTGCCACTACGGCCAGGAGCTGGACCATGATGCGTTTGCGAGGGTGTGTGGTGAGGGGTATGAGGCTAGGGAGGAGATGTACGTCCTTGCTCCTGATTTCCTGTGCGGAGTGTTACTGACGCTGTGTGCTGTAGGGATAAGCAGATAGGCGGGCTGAGTGCACGGCCAGCGACGCTGGCGAAGGATCCGTGGGAGAATTTCGTGCGGTTCAACTCGGTGCTGGCGTGGGAGGGGCTGTGGGGGGTGTATTTCAGTGAGGAGGGGTGGGAGAGGGGGGTGGCGGATAGGAGGGCGTGGGAGGGGGTGGAGGGGGTGGGGGAGGTGAAGGGGGAGGAGGAAGAGGGGGATATCGCGGATGAGGTTGTACGGCTGAGCGTGGCGGAGACGGTGAAGGGGCAGGAGGCGGAGGAGGGGGATGAGAAGAAGGGGAGTGGTGAGGAGACGGATGGGGAGGATGACGACGGGTGGGAGGTTGTTGCGTGATGGGGATATGCAGTCTGCTACGTCTCACGCCATTGTTGCTGGATACTCTGGAATATGTATGCAGATGCAGCTCTGTTTACTACTTGCAAGCCTGGGACTGCACCTCGGCCTCCTTCCTTCTACCGCCCGCACCCTTGAATCGTCATTTCGACATGACCGAACCTCGTCATACCCTAACTGAACCCTTGCCCTACCCTGCCCTACCCTGCCCTACCCAGCCCTACCCTGCCCTGACGCAGCACAGCTCCACTTACCCCTTTTCATGCATCGAGTCAACAAAAACAACCCCCCTTTCCGCGCACCCCCCGAATCCCCATCCAGTATCAAGAGAGGAGTGCGGAGCCCAAAATCACTTGGATGAGAGAAGCCAACTTACCTACCCAACCACCAAGACAGACAGTCCAGTCCGAAAAACCCACCTCACTGCTGCGAAAACCAATCCCACGGTCAGGAAAAAAGGACAGACCAAGACGAGACATTCCATTCCGTATACGTAAAATGTCCCCCTGCCAGCCTGCCAGCCCGCCCGCCCGCCTATTGTGTCCGACATCTCTAAGAAGGTGTACACGTGTATATCTGTCAACCAGGTAGGTAGCATGATTGTACCCCTACCCAGCTGTTCCAAAACCCCAGACTTCCCAAAAAATCTCCATGTCCTGTCCTTCCGTCCCATGTACAAAGAAAACGCCCCCCTTCCCTCTTTTGGTATATAAAAGACAGTTCCCAGATACCACACATTCATCTCACCTCCTCCTCAAGACCACCACCACACCGTGTGGGCACCGTCGCCCCGGGGTATCAACACAACACAGCACAGCACAGCACAGCAACACAGCCACACGCTCACCACGCAACCCAAAACGCTCTCCCCATCCTCCCCTCGCCAAAAGATAATAATACAGCCCCCCTGTCGCTAATAAGGACAATCCCCCATCTCCAAATCCCCCATCGCCACCGTCCCGACCCCTCCCCCCAGCCCATGATGCTGATGCATCCCCACCATGCCCATCCCCTGCTGCTGCTGCTGCTGCTGTCCTTGCCCGACGACCATCCCGTCATGATGGAAACCCCCTAACCCTCCCACCATCTGCTGCTGCTGCTGCTGCTGCTGTTGCTGCTGTGGATCGTGCCCCGCGAAACCCCCCGTCGAATACCCCAATATCGCATCCAGGTGCGGCTGCAGCGGCATCCCGTGCCCCGGCAGGGGTGGAGGCTCCGTCATACCGAGCCAGTGCGAGATGGGGTTGTTGTTATTGCTATTGGAGGGATCGTCGAATAAGGAGTCTGTTGCGCCGGCTGCCGTCGTGGCGGGGATGGTGTTCGTATTCGGCGTCGTGTCGAACGGGTGGTGGTGGTGGGGGAGGTGATCGGTAAAGTACGATGCCGGCTCGGGCTGGTGGTCGAAGCCGAGCATGGAAAGGGGGTTTTCGTGGTGGCTTGCGGTAGTTGGCGGGTGGTGGTGGTATTCGGGCTCGGCCGGTTCGGGCTCGGGTTCAGGTGGGGGGTCGGGGTCTTCGGTCTTTAGCGGTTCCGGGGAGGGGTTGGGCTCGGATTTGGTGGGCATGGGGTGGTCGACGGCGTAGTCTATGTGGTGGCGGTGCGACTCGCGGCGGACGAGGGGAAGGTGGCCGGCGATGGTGAGGGTGCAGTTCTCCTTGACGGGGAGGCGGAGCTCGGCGGGGAGCTTGGGGATGGGCGAGTGCGGCTGGGAGAAGGCGAAGGAGCCGAGGTTGACCACCCACAGGACGAGCAGGGGGATATCGGTGAAGTGGCGTGTCTCGAGGATCTTGCGAACCACGCTCGACGTGTGCGGCTGCCAGACGGGGTCGGCGGGCCCCTTCTTGCGGTCCTTCCAGTGGCCTTCGACGGCGGCCTGGCGCATCAGATTGCGGATGCGCACCGAGTGCGACCAGTTGCGGTGGGTGAGGTTGTCGTCAAAGTGGTTGGCGACGTGGTTGAAGTACTCCTGTGCCTTCTTTTCCGCGTCGTCGTCGCTCGTCGCCTCAAAGATGAGCCGGCAGTTGGAGAAGCCGCAGGCAAAGACGACTTGCGGACAGAGCTTCACCTGATGGCTATCTGAGGGGTGCTGGGTGTTGCCGTGTGCCTCCTTCAGATGCGCCTCGAAGGCCGACTTCCAGTCGTAGGCCATGCTGCAACCACGCTCCTGGCAGATCCACTGCGCATTGTTTTGGTGGAACTGCTTAAAGTGTCGTTTGAGGTCGGCCTTTCGTGAGATGGACGTTGGAATCTTGAGCTCCCAGCAAAAGGGGCATTCGAACGACGGCTTTCTCGGCGCCATGACGGGTGACGAGGCGGCCGACACGACCGACGTCCTGCCCTTGGCGATGCGTCCCCCTGGCCGCTGCCCCTTCCTCGACCCCGCAGAGCCGGCCGTGAGGGAGGTGGTTGTGGATAGAGAGTCGGTATCTAGAGCGAAGCCCGAGTGGGCGCTCTCGGCGATGGAGCTGGCATCCGAGAAGCCCATCTGACTCCCGGATCGGTCATACAAGGGGGAGGCAAGGGCGCTCCGGCCGCTGCGGCCGCTGGACCATGTCGACGTTGATAACCGGGCGTTTGCCGGTCCTGGGAGGCCTATCAGTACATGGCGGCGTCAGTGATAAGAAGCACAAGACTTACGAGAAGCGACCTTGGCTTCCAAGGCAGGCAGATAGGCTCTGCCCTGGTCGCTCAACAACGGGTAGAGAATTCGAAAGATGAGGGCGGCATCCTCTAATGGATAGTGGGCGAGCAGCTGCTCGACGGGGTTCCTGCTCGGCATCGCAGCCGATCTTCAAGGCTCGCCCGAGACCGGTGCCCGGTGCCAAAGAATAAAGCCCGCAGGGCCGAGGGGCGTCGAGGCCCAGGCTTGTGCGGAGTGGCCGACGTGGGATATGTGTCGACAGAACGTATCGCCAGTGTAATCAAGAAAGAACAAAAGAAAGGAACGTCGTCGAAGAGAAAAGGAGGCGAGGGTTATCGGCGCCGTCGATGTAGAAGAGAAGCTGGTGGCCGCGTTCGGCGTTGCGATGGGAGCAGGAGACGATATCGCTCTAAGCTCGCTGGGGGGAGAGCGGAGGGGGAGATGGAACTCCCTTCAGGTCAGCAATGACCAGCGCTGGCGGCAGGCTTGTCGTCCGTCATAGTCACCAGCCTGGCGAGTTGTGGTCGATAGATAGGTGAGGGATGTCAAAGATATCGGGCTGTCTCTCCCAAGCGACGGCGATACAGGCGGGTCGGTCGTGTTGCGGCGGTGCGGGTGCGGGTACGGGCCGGCGTCGGGGTGGTTTCCTCGGGGGGGCCGTTCGTAGGTTGTTTGGGTTCGTCCAGCCCAGGCCGTCCAGTTCAACGTCGGCGATAAGGGAATCAAGGAGACGGGGCCGATGATGGCAAGGGGGAGACGACAGCACCGGCTCGAGCGAGGAGCAAAATGGCGTGGTATGGACCTGGGAGTCCAGAACTCTCTCACGCAGCAGCAACAGCAACGAGAAGAGAAACAACAACGTGAACGGGCCGAGGGCGAGGGGGGAGTTGGTTGAGAGGTGGAAGGGGGTGTGGGAGAGAAGGGAAAAAGCCGACCGCCACGCTGCGTGTCGCTCCTGCTGCTGCTGCCACTCCCTGCTGGTGCTTGGTGCTTGGGCAATGGGGGTTGATCCCAAAGGAGAAAAAGCTTCTGGAAGCTCGACCGGTGCCGTTCGCAAATGGCGGCAGACCAGCAGAGCCTGGTAAGGCCCGCGCAGCAGAGGGACGATGGAGGGTCCCGGGCAGGACCCAGCGCGGCGTTGGTTCGCGATTGGGGGTGCCGTTTCTCACCCCCCCCCATCCCCATCCCCATCTCATCCCCCTCCTCTTCCTCCCATCGTCCATCATCATCCCCCTTCCCCTTTGCATCCTTGCTGTCGGTCTGAAGTGAACCAAACCTCGCGGCCTGACATGCAGAAACCGTCAGCGAAAAAGAGGCTTGAAAAAGGGCAAAGAGGCAGGTTCCGTCGCCTCGACATTTCACTATCTGCGGCTGCGATGGTGTGTGGTTTGATGATTGATGCTGCAACCACAGATTGCGAGCCACGCCTCAGCTCGTTGGCCGCCACGGGCAAGACCTGAAACAAATGTCATCCATCAAATTCACCCTCTCTCGCACTCGGGGCGTGGGCGTGGGATGGCATCATCGTCGACCAGACCGAAGACATTGCCATCTCCATCCCCATCATCATCATCATCACAACAGCAGATCTCGCCATGCCTCCATCGCAAACCTCCCATCTTCCATCTCCCCCAGCCTTCACTCCTCCTCCACGAACCTGCCCTGCCGCAAGGCGTCGTCGCGCCCCCCATCCCCAAGATCCAGGCCCTGTCAGCTGCCGGACGGGCCAGTGAGAGCGAGGCAGCGCCAATGCATTGCCTGTCGAAATTGCCAATCGCCCGCCCGGCGCCGGGGGTCGAGTGGAGGGGAAGGGGGGGGGGGACGTCGGCTGCTCCTTGACCTTATCGTGATAACAGGGTACCAAGAAACGATCGCCGACAGGGGTCTCCAACAACTCCTCACTCCCGTCACTCACTGTGATGGTGATGATCCCCCGGGCATGCAGCAAGCAGCAAGCAGGAGACGTCAGCCGACGCGGCAGAGGGGTTTTCTTTCTTGTCGTCAGCAGAGAGTTCGATTTTTCTGCATCAAACCGTCAACAGCCTCCCGGCCCCTCGACGATAGCAAAAGACTTCAACCTCGCTAGATAGGTACCAACCCCCAGACAGCGAGGGGGGAGTGTGGTCCCCGCGCCCCCCCGTCGCCCCTCCAATGAACCCCCACTCACCACTTTCACCACCCGCGCTCGCTCCAGCCTTCCCGTATCGCATCGCCAGCAGCAACCCTAACGGACAGAACTGAAGATTTTGATAAATGAATGAATCATTCCGCCTTCCCTCGACGAAATTCCGCACTCTAGCCTGGGTGCTATGATAATCATGATCATCATCAATCCGTCGTGGTTCCTGCAGCAGCTCTGTGACTCCTCCTGCTTGCTGCTGCTGCTGCGGAAAATAAAACCACCACCCGTCCGTCGCCTCCCACACCCCCCCCCCCCCCCTCCCTCCCACATCGCCCACATTCGCAACCATTCCGACATTCGGTTTGGTATGGATAGGATTCCTGCCCTTTGTTCGGTACCTTCCATTTCCTCCAACACATCGCGCATCAATTGTGCAAAACCACATCTGCCTCCCAAAAAGACACCGTCGTATCTTGCCCAGTGAACCGGCCCTGTCACCGTCGTCGACACCTACGACCCCAATGGCCCGGCCCGGGGCCTGGGCTGAGAGAGAACAGAGCTTGCATCATCCCCCCAACCAAACCTAACCCGGGAAATAACGCCATCGACCCCCAAATCTACAGAACCGGATTGCGGGTGCGGCTGGCTCAGGGGCTTGCTTGGTTGATCGCCACACAAAACCTCACTCCTCTGGATGCCATCGTCAAGTCAATCTTCTTCCAATTGTCCGGCGTCGCGCCGACCCGCAAGCAAAGACGTGGTATCCATTTCAATATGTACAAGTCCACCCCAAGACGGGTGGTGCCACGAAAAGACAAAACTCCGTTTTTGTGAACCCAATCCGCACATCCCAGTGCCCACACCCCATACCCCCCCTTTTTTCTTCTGCCTTGCAAATGCGACGCGAAGCAACAACACGGCCTGCCTCATGCCTGACCCCGGTGGTATATACGTAGCCATGTCATTCTCTACTGTCCGTGGAGACCGCAGGTGCGCTCCTGCATCAGCTTGCGCCGTTGCGCGTCCTTGGCTGCGGTATGCGTCAGTAAACATGTCAAATGCCAAATGACGTAGGGATTCCAAAACTTACCACTATCCCAGGTGATGAACTCGTGGAGTCCTGACCCGGTAGGGACCATGGGGAGCACGGGCACCTTCTTGTCCGTCACCACCTCGAGCAGCGCCGGGCCCTCCGACTCAATGAGCCACTTGAGGCCGTCCACCACCTCATCTGGCTTCGCGATGCGCTTGCTCTGGATGCCCATGGCGTCGGAGAGCTTCTGGAAGTCGGGGTTCTTCTGATGCGTGTGCGAGTAGCGGTCCTCGTAAAAGAGGTTCTGCCACTGCGTAACCATGCCCTGCTCCTCGTTGTTCAGGACAATGATCTTGACGCCAATATTGAACTGCGCGGCCGTGGCAAGCTCCGTCAGCGTCATGCCGAAAGACGCATCGCCGTCAATGTCGATAACGAGGGCATCAGGCTTGGCCACCTTGGCACCAATCGCCGCCGGCAGGCCGTATCCCATGGTACCAAGACCGCCCGAGGTGATCATGGTGCGGGGATACCTCCACCGGAAGTGCTGCGCCGTCCACATCTGATGCTGGCCTACACCGGTAGTAATGTACGTCTTGTCCTTGCGGTCGGCCGTCAGCTTGCTGAGCTCCTCGATCAGCGTCTGGGGCTTGATGAGGCCGTCGCGGCCAGCCGTCTCGTAGTGAGACAGGGGCCACTTGGTCTTCCACTCCTTGATCTGGTCGAACCACACCTGGCGGTCCGTCATGGACTTGGCCTCGACCTTGGGGAGCAGCGCCTCCAAGTTCTTGGCAACGTCGCCCTCGACGGCCTCAGTCGCCTGGATCACCTTGTTGATGTTCTTGGGCATGATCTCAAAGTGGACAATACCACCGCGGCCCTCACGGGCAGCGGCCCGGGCAGCGGGGGCAAACTTGGAGACGTTGAGAGTCACGCGGTCGTCGAACCGGGCTCCGAGCGCAATGATCAGGTCGGCCTCCTGCATGGCCATGTTGGCGTACGCCGAACCGTGCATGCCGAGCATGTGCAGAGACTTCTCGTCCAGCTCGTCGAAAGCACCGAGGCCTTGGAGGGTGGTCGTGACGGGAAGGGAGGCCTTGTCGGCCAGAGCCTTGAGGATCTCGGGGCCATTCTCGGAGCAGATAATGCCCTGGCCAGCATAGATGACAGGCTTCTTGGCCATGTTGATCAGGTCGGCGACGCGGCTGATCGAGGCGTCCAATTGCTTCTTGGTCAGCTCGATGGCAGCACGCGAGGCGGCGCTGGGGATGGTGGGGATGGCGGTATCGGTCGGGATGGCCCTCCTGAGAACACCGGCTGTGATATCCTTGGGGAGGTCGACGAGAACGGGGCCGGGTCGTCCGCTCGTGGCGATCTCAAAGGCCTCGTTGATTCTCCGGGGAAGCTCCGCCACAGACTTGACCATGACATTCCACTTGGTGCAGGCCCGCGAGATGCCAATGACATCGGCTTCTTGGAAAGCATCGCTGCCGATAGCAGAGGTAACGACCTGTCCGGTGAAGACGATCATGGGCGTGCCGTCAGCCAGGGCGTCGGCCATGGGAGTGATGACGTTCGTGGCGCCAGGGCCCGAAGTCACGAGAACAATACCGGGCTTTCCAGTCACTCGCGCATATCCCTGCGCCATGTGTCCGGCGCCCTGCTCGTGTCGGGGAAGGACGAAGTCGAAATGTGGTGAGTTGTGGATGGCATCGAACACGGGGAGAATGGCACCGCCGGGGTATCCGACTGCAATCCGTCAGTTCAAGCACTCCAACGAATTTCCGAAGAAATCACATACAGATGTGCTTCACGTCGTGCCTCCGCATCATCTCGTGAAAGATCTCTCCTCCCGTCTTGCCAATGAACCTTGACAGCGTGTTAGCCCATGGGTGGTCCCGACGCTAGTGGGGTAGCAACAGCAGACGTACGACTCGTCCATGCCACTCTTTTGGGTATTGGCCAGAGGTTGTACATGGTCTTTCGGAGCGGCATTGAAGGAGGGGCTTGGTTTCGGGCGGACGACATCACTGCTCGACGATAGTTAGCATGTTGGTGGTTCCGTGAGTCACTCACGTGGCCGGGCGGGCGGACGGGGCAAACGTACGCAGGAGGGGCCTTCGCGGCCGAGGTGGACTGATTCCTGGCAGAGACAACACCGGCGCGTCTTGAAGAATCCAGGGCGACGCTCGCGGAGCTGGCGAAGGTGCGCTGGCGGCATGGCTGGGAGTCGGCCAACGCCTTCAAGGCGCGGGCGGTCTGGCGGGATCGGAGCATCGTGGTGGACGCACTCAAAAGGCGGAGAGGACCCCTAAAATATTACGATTCAAGAAACGAAAAGAAGAGAAGTATAGCAGCTCGGGGCTGGTGTTGTTGGAGGCACAGTTCTCAGGAAACAGTCCGCCTCATAGGAGCACGAGATGGCCGGCGGAGGGTTCGATTGGGGATTGGGGAGGAGAGGAGATGTTTCTTGTTCGTGAAAGAAGTCGGGTCGCCGAACTGGCAAAATAGCAGCAGCAAGCAGAAGGTGAGAGCGCGGGCCGGTGTCCATGACTCTCAATTTTTTTGGGCCATTGAGTGTGGGGTAAGACCATGCAAACCGACAGTGCACGGGCCGGGGAGTGATCTGGGGTGGCGATATCGGCACTTCCCAGGGTTCCCACTGGGCTTTGGCAGGCAAACACTTTTCCATGCTGCAGCAATTGGCCACCCGTTTGGGGTCTGGACCTGACGGAGATGTCCCAAAGTGTTGTCGCACAACTTTTTCATGTGCCTTTTCTTCCGTTCTTCCATCCAGCGAGCCAGCGTGCCAGCCACCGCGACTGCGAAGACTTCGATCTCGGGTTACGCGAGCGACACCTCGCCATCTCAGCACGCTGCACCACCCAAACAAAACACCCGGCTTGGAGCAACAAGTGTCCACCTTGTTGAGCTCGAACTCTCCCTCGAAGATTTTGCGGGGAAAGGCTGCGAGCCAATCCCGAGGTCAACAATTACCCCATATATTTTGTGCTCGCAGGGAGGACCGCGGCTCATCCGAGACGAGGCCGGGGCGTGGTGTTGCCGACATCGAGCCGACTCGTGATGCTGCCTCCGATCTGTGTCCGGCCCGCTTCCGACGACGACACCAGACAGCTACGCCCGGCAGCAGACCTACATACATACATTCATGCACAGCCGACGTGCAGCTCGCAACCCCATAAAAACTCTACAATCCTCGGTCACGTCAACACGAAGAGATGATCATGATCATACCGAATATTCCTGCCATTACGAGCTTGGAAAATAAATACAGGTCCTATTGCCCCCAATCGCTGCAAAAAAACAACGAAAATCGTGACTCGTCACTCCGTATCGTTACACGGTTACGTTGTCGTCATGAAACCAGTCGCCAAACAAACATCCCAAACCCAATACCCAATACCCTCCTTTTTGTTACAAGACCCTGAGAACTTTACTTGCCGCCTCCAAGAACACCGCCGAGAAGACCGCCGCCACCACCACTCTTCTTCTTACCACCGGTCAAGGACCCAATACCAAGACCCTCGAGCACACGGTTGATACCGAGGGTACCAAGCAGGCCGTCGAGAAGGCCACCGAGACCGAGACCGCTCAACTGTCAACTCGTCAGCACATTGTTCACGGTAGCCATGGAGCAGAAGAACTTACCAGGCGGCCGACCAGACCGAGGACTCCGCTGAGCAGCAGACCAACGGCTGCCAGAATCTGGAAGAGAGGCTCGTTGAGCAGACCCCAGAGAGGGTTGAGCTCCTTCTTGGCATGGGGCATGTCCTCGAGCTTCCGCTTGGCGTTCTCGATGCACTGGGTGACGTCGCCGGTGAGGTCCTTGAGGACGTCGGCGAGATGGTACTCCTCGGGAGTAGCCTCGCGGGCCGCCGTCTTGTGCTTGGCGTTGGCCGAGATGCGGCCATCGGGATCGAGGCCCTTGATGATGCCCTTGGCCTCCTCAAGGATGCGACCACCCTCCTCGATGAGGGGCTTCACCTCGCGGACAAGAGCCTCCTCGTCACGCTCATCCTCGGGGGTGCGTTCAGCCTTGTCGATTTTCTATCTCATTGTTAGCAGGTTCATCAGTCTCGACCAGGTGGATATTCACATACCTCGGTGATCATCTTGCAGATGGGCCGGATCTTGTCGAGGCACTGCTCGATGCAGACGGACATCTGAATGGCCAGCTTCCTGTCCTGCTCGGCCTTCTCCAGCTTCTCCTTCTCCTCGGGGCTCATCTCCTCCTGCTTGGGGATGTCATCAAGCAGAGAGCAGTGGCCAACAACGGTGCCCTTGCCGTCGACAACGTCGCCGTCGTCGTCAATCTCCTTGCCGGAGCAAATCTGGGGGTCACCCGAGGTGAGCTTGCCGATGATATTGCCATCCTCGTCCACGACATTGCCCTCCTTGTTGACGTGGCGGCCCGTCATGGGGTTCTTCTTCTTCTCAACCTTCTCCGGCTCCCAGCGCTCGGCCTTGCCGATGGTGTTGCCGTTCTTGTCGAGGATATCACCATCCTCGTCGACGGCTCGGCCAAAGAGAGTCTTGGGGTCGCCGCTGGTGAGACGACCGACGATGTCGCCGGAAGGCGTCACGATGGTACCGTCCTTGGCGACGGTACAGCCGCTGAGCTCAGCAAAGGGACCATCCTTGGAGCCCTCGCGCTCACCCTCGGGGACGAGCTCAGCCCGGCCGAGGATATCACCGCTCTCGCTCAGAATGTTGCCCTTCTTGTCGCACATGCGGCCAATCATCTTCTTGACATCACCCTCGACAACACGACCATAAATGGTACCGTTGCCGTCGACGACATTGCCAGCCTTGTTGACGCGCTTGCCCGCAAGCTGGGAGTTGTCGACCTCGGGTTCGGGCTCGGCCTCAGGCTCGGGCTCGGGCTCCCAGCGCTCGGCCTTGCCGATGAGGTTGCCGCCCTTGTCGAGGATGTCGCCGTCGGCATCGACGGCCTTACCGCGCAGCGCCTTGACGTCGCCCTCGACGACCTTGCCGACCCACTCGCCGTTGGAGACAACCATGCCCTTGCCGTCGACGACGGCGTCGGGGAAGCTCTCAAACGGCCCGGGCTCCTTCATCATGTCGTCGCGCTCGCTGTCGCTGATGGGCTCGGCCTTGCCGATGACCTTGCCGTTGTCGCTCCAGATGTCGCCGTTCTCGTCGACGCGCTTGTTGATGAGGTACTGCAGGATGCCCTCGACCACGCGGCCGACGACCTTGCCGTCGTCGTCGACCACGTTGCCGCCCTTGTTGACCTTGCCGTTCTTGAGGACCGAGAAGTCGAGCATCTCGGGCACCGTCACGGACTCTTGCGGGCCCTGCGTGCCCTCCTGCGTGGCGGTCTCGCCGCTCTCGGTGGCGGCGTCCTGGCCCGTCTCGGCGGTCTCCTGGGCGGTCTCCTGACCTTCGGTGGCGGTACCCTCGGTCCCGTCGGTGACGGTTCCCTCGGGCGCTGTCTCGCCGGTCTCGGTGGCCGTCTCACCAGTCTCGGTGGCCGTCTCGCCAGTCTTGGTAGCGGCATCCTGGACGTCAATCCCCTCAGCAGTCTTGGAGTCGACGTCGCCAGCCTCGATCTCAGCCGGCTGCGACCCCTCCTCCTCCTGCTGCTGGGACTTGCCCTCGGACGGCGCTGTAGCAGTCTTGGCCTCCTCGCCAACCTCCTCGGCAGCCTGCGACTTATCCTCTACCTCCTGCGTAGCGGCTTGGGACTTGTCATCAACAGCCTCCGTAGCAACCTGCGACTTATCCTCACCCGCCTGCGACTTATCCTCACCAACCTGCGTCGCCTTCTCCGTCTCCTCCTCCCCCTTGGCCGTCGACGCCTCCTCCCCGGCCTCGACACTCTTCATCCCGGACTCGTCCACATCCGGCGCCGACTCCGTCTGCGCCTTGCTCGCCGCCTCCTCCAGCACCTTGTCGGTCTCATCATCCTTCTCCGATTTCCCGCTCTTCGTCCGGTCCGGCACCGCCGAGTTATCCAAGAACTCCTGCCGCGCCTCGTCCGTCGGCTGGTTCTCGGACGCCTGGTCGAACGCGCGCTTGGCCTGCTCGGTGAGCATGGATGTCTTGGAGCTGGCCGGCGCGCCGTCGCTGCCGGCCGTGTCGTCGGCCGTCTCGGGCTGGGACTCGCTCTCGTCGACGGCCTTGCTAGGGGCTTCCGAGGTGTTGTCCTGCATCTTGATCTCGCTGCTCTCGTCGGCGGCGTCGGGCTTGGTGGTGCTCTTGGTCGTGGTGGCTTCTTCCTCTTGGATGTCGTCGAGGTTGTCGTCGGCGGCCTTGGACTGGTGGGTGTAGTTGCCGCCGTCGTCGGAGGGGTTGGACTGGGCGTCGTCGTTGTTGTGGGATTCGCTGGGCGCGCCGGCCTTGGACTGGGCCGTCTCGGCGACGGAGCGGGGGGCGGTGGACTTGGCGTCGTTGGTGGCGGCGGCGGGAGGCTCCGAGGTCTTCTTCTTGCTGGCGCCGCCCGGCCGGGAGCCGGGGGGCAGGGTCTTCTTGGCGATGTCGCTCATGTTGATGGTGATGTTGATGGAAGAGGGGGAGAGGGGGGGCTGGGGGAGGTTGATGTGGAGATCCAGCGGGAGGGTTTGGGGTGGTTGTTTGATGTGGTTGTTGTTGTTGTGGTTGGGATGGGGTTGTGTGTGTTACTTGGTAAGGCAAGGTGTGGGCAAGGTGAGTAAGTGTTGATATGGTCACAAGTACACCAACTGCGCGTCGGGGGTATTATAAGTACTTTGCTGCACTGCTGGTCGGGGACGGGGGCGATGATGATGATGATGATGTCTGGCTGGCTGGCTGGCTGGCGGACGCGAAACAGGTTACCTACCACTAACCAACATGGGGGGAACGGGCAGGCAGGCAGTCAAGTGGAAGAATATCCATTGTACAGGTTGGCAATATCCCCGTCCCCGTCCCCCACCCCCGGCCGGCTTCAGGCAGTTCAGTTCAGCTCAGTGTGTTGATGGGAGTTGGAGTCCGTATGGCCTGGAGGATGGACATCGTCATAGTGGTGTGGCTTGTTACGTCACAGCGGGAGCTCTGGCGGGGGAGGATGTGAAGGAGAGGCCAATGGGGAGACGTGAGCAAGGGAACTCGCGGGCAGCCAAGGGAGTGGCTGGTGTGTCAAAAACTGTGGTGGGTGGGTTGCTCCTTGTCTGGCTGTGTTTGCTGGTGGTGGTGGTGCTGGATGACTTCATCCCGTTGGGGAAGTGTGTGTGTGTGGGATAGGGGCCAGAGGTGATTGGTGAGATAAGAGGAGGGGGGGGGTATGTCATTGGAGGAACGGAGCGCTTTACTGCGTACAGTACACTACCGTGCCGGCGTGCCTGGGTTCAGGGACTCGAGAGGGACTTCATCTCTGCCCGTCTGCCCATGTGTGCGAGGGACGTTGAAACCGCCAGGCATGTTCAGGTGTGGATGGATGGATGGAGAGAGTGTGGAGAAAAGCCCGAGTGGCGATAGCGGGAAAGCCGTCAGACTCCAGAGACGATCCCTCCCGTCTCGGGCCGGGTGTGGCTGGAGACGAGGACTTCGTCTATCGAGGGCCCGGGACGGACCACCACATGTCAAAGTCCGGAGGCATCGACCGGTACGCAGTATGTGATGGGTTTCTTGCGCCGCGCCGCCGCTCTTGCTGCTGTGTCAGTAGGTACCTGCTTATTTTCAAGGCCATCTCTCACCCTCGAGCCCAGCGACCCGGGAGCCAAGGTGGATGCCGCTGACAAGGAGCCGGGACCTAGGCGGGAGACGGGAGCAGTGGTTGTCGTGACCGTTGCGACTGTTTCATCCCTTTCCCCAGCGCCAACTTACACCGGTCAGCGGCTCCATAGGGTGAGATGGGGTCCTTCCAGAAGGTGACCCACTCCCACGGCCTGCTTGGTGCCATGGGGATCGTTAACCAGAACGGGGATAACGTCATGGCTGGGGCACTGGGGCCAAGGACCCCCGATCCGATGCTGGATCGATCGGCAGAGCGGGATGCAGTCCGGGGGGTCTTTCAACGCCCTCGGGAGGGAAAACCTGCTCGAGGGACGCCAAAATCTTGTTGGTGGTGCATTCGGTTCTGACCTTGTCGTAAACGGTCCTCCTGATCCTCCTCCGTTATCTTACTGCTGTGTTATTTACTTTCCCGTCTCCTGAATGCTCTCAGCTTCACCTCTGGGAGACCTTAAACATGGCTGAAATCCACTCATATTCACCCCCTTCTCAACTGTCTCGAAACACGCTCAAATACCCGCCGAATATCCCCTTCCACTGCTTCGAATCTTGAGGAAAGGTATCCAAAATGACATCCAAACCCAACTGAACTCCAAGGTACAACTACGAAAAGGTAATGTTCGGCTTCACCTGCTGCCCCCCAAACACCGTCGGGATCCGAATCGTCAGCTGAATCCCCTCCGTCGTCGACTTGACATCGAGGAAGATATCAGACGGACTCTCGCCCGGCTTCTCCTTTCTCCACGCTTCGGCGTTCTCCTTCCTCTCTTCCTCCGTCCTTCTGTGCGGACGCGTCTCCTCCCCGTCTGCGAATCTCGGGTTCGGGATGGACGGAATAGGCTTTGGTCGCGGACCCTCCCCCGTTTCTTCCTTTTCTTCCCTCTTCCCCTCTGCCTTTTCCCGAGCCTCCCTCTCCTCTCTTTCCTTCCGGTGGAGGGGATTGTTATTGTCATGGAACTTCCCCACCACATTCCCGCCCGTGTCGAGAATGTTACCTTCCTCGTCAACCATCAGTGATGCGTTGCTCCGGCCCATGACCTCAAAAAGGCTCCTCGGCTTTCCCCCCGGAGGTGGACTTCCGGACCTGGACTCCTTGCGCTCAATCTCGACGTCTGCTACATAGCCTAGCAGCTCGCCGTCGTCACCAAGAATGTCGCCCTGGCGATTCGACACAGTCCGGCCAACCATGGACGGCAGATCACCGGCAGCGCGGGCGACGACCTGACCCGTCTTTGCGTCGATGATGTCGCCCGAGTCATCGACGGTCTTGCCCATGAGAAAGGCACCGACATACGGGGGAAGCTTTGGCCGAGTGGGCGAGGTGGGTGAGATGGAATCCATGGGAGCTATGGGACCTATGCGAGGGATGGGGGTGACGTTGGCGGGGGGTTTGGTTTGGGAAGGGCTCTCTGGTTGTTGAGGAGCTTGGGAGGCGTCGACGTTGGGCTTGACCTTGTCTTCTGGCGAAGGGGATGTTGCTGGCGCGTTGGTGGAGCTGGGTTTGTCTGATTCGAAAGGCCGGTGGGGAAGTGATGCCATGACCAGTTGGTCCAACTATCCGTGGTGTCCAAATCACAGTTGAGCTAAGCTGTAGTCTCCCGGTCTGCTCCAAGGTCCGGTGATTGTTGTGCGTCTGTGAATCGCAACAGGCGATGGGAAGTGTGTGGTGTCCTCGAGTTCGTATCCAGGTGGGTAATGTGTCCGTCTGTAGGGTACGAAGTAGTGTGCCTGTGTCGGCAGAAATCGAGGATGCTCTGCGCAAGAAATGTCGTGGACCTGCGTCACCGCACCAAAACAAGATCGACAGCTAGAAAAAGACCCTGAAAAACAGGGCTAAGCGATATGGATGAGATCGAGACCTGGCGACGACGATCAGGCGGATAATGAGAGGAAACGGTTGCTCATCGTCTCCGCCCTCCGTTCTCTGAACATGTTCTGTTGTCTTGTCCTGGACCTTGTTGTTGCTTCCTGGTCGTCCGTCGTGTCCAAGCGAGGGGTGTACTATGACGTCATGCT
Source organism: Podospora conica (assembly GCA_030685255.1). Classification (NCBI taxonomy): domain Eukaryota; kingdom Fungi; phylum Ascomycota; class Sordariomycetes; order Sordariales; family Podosporaceae; genus Podospora; species Podospora conica. The sequence continues at coordinate 57,040 of MU839438.1, read as the reverse complement.
GTGCTGGGCGGGCGCTGACCCCTGTCGTCCAGATGGCGCCGGGTGGGCTGCAAGGCAACCTCATGCGGGGCACGCGGGGCACGCGGGGCACCCATCGGACGACAGCCTGTTCAAGAAACGGGTTGACGAGACGCCATCAGATGGAATACCTAGGCGGGAGGGCGGTTGGAACACAGGGGTAGAAGGCTACCGACTTGACATGGAGTGACACGTCGCTCGGGTCATGCGCGAATCTCATTGCAGGAGAGAAGAGCAGATGTACCTATTCAGGCAGCCCAGGCGAGTGAGTGATTGTGAGACGGAGTGAGTTGATGGGAGCAGAAGACCGGAGAAGGGAGATGCCAGAAAAAAGGGCGTTGATGGTTCTGAGAAAAAATGTATGGAAATTGGTATGATATTGGTCACCGGCTGGACCTTGAGACAAGTGGAATTTCAGGTAAGAGCGGCACAATCGGGACGGTGCTGGTGCATCGAAATGGACTGGTGCTGCCAACTACACCTTCTAGGAGGGTCTTTCAAGATCGTACAGTCTGACAGGAGCATGTCGGGTTGATTTTGGAAGCAGGAGGGATATCCCGTTTGTGGAGAAATGCGAAAGATGCAAGGTGTCAGGCCATGGATCTTTTCGTGGCTTCCACATCTTCAACTGGTGTCACAAAACATATCGGGATTTTCAACCATGCAGGAACTGACCCGAGATCTCTCCCTATTATTACCGACTGCTGCTACCCGAGACAATATTCCCAAAATCCCAACAAGTGGGTTCCCGAGGTCGAGTCCACCTCCTGTGTAATATCGGATCCAAGAGGCATTTCCCAGGTTCTCATCATGATGATACGTAGCATCGCATAGGTGGCTCCTGCTGTCGATATGCACTGCTCCAGTGCATCATTCTTAGTCCTGCACTCACGTAGCACCATCAATTACACAAGCTCGACAAGCAAAGAGGACGACGACGGCCCGTTGCAGGTTACCAACATTCAACCTGCCATTGCCAAGCAGGGACAAAGTGGTCACCTTGACAGCATATTTCAACGACGAGACATCGACATCGAATCGAGTCTGTGCAACACTCGAGATAATATTGACAACGCCATTGAGTCGGCGATCTAGATCAAACATGAGACAAAAAGAAATCTTTCCGGTGCCAATGCAAAGTTGGTATTATACAACAGACCGCCCGCTGTCCTGCTTTCCCGCCCAGATGCCCTGCCGCCAATATAAAAACACACTGCTTGAAATCCACAAACTCCTTCTTCGCCATCTTCCGCCCTGGGGAATCCTGAAAAAAAAAAAGACTGTCGTCCTGCCTGCCAGCAATAAAAAGAGGGATTCGTCGTGAAGAGAGAAAGTGTCTCCACAATGAAACCCCGACTTTTAGTTGCTTCAGTTCCTAAGGAATTAGCCCCGTGCTCCCACAATCTGTTTTGTGTGTGTGTGTGTATGCATGTGTGTGTGCTCTTGGTATGGCTCCCCATCTCAACAAGACGAAGGAAAGAAGGAAAAAGACACCCCTGGCATCCAACAGCCACTTCCCCGACACCCCCTAGGCCAGGCCCAACCCCCTGAGGTGATGGAAGCGTGTGCATCGCTCGCCTTGCAGCAAGGGATATTTTGCTCAAGTTTCTCTACATCGACCTTTAGCCTAGGTAAGAAACGAGACGGTGATGAAGGAAAAAATAATAAAGAGAATCTTGTCTTGTCTAGAGGCTGGGAACCTTTTACGTCGGCACTGCAGGAGAGAAGGGGGAGGGGGGGGGGGGCAGGGGGGAGCAGAGATAAGTGCAGAGAAATAAACGCAGTAGAATGGAGGGTTGAACTTACAAGAGAGCAAGCTCGAGATCGCCATGGATCTTGGCCTTGAGAGTAATCTCAATGTCGAGGTTCAGGTCGAGACGCAACCGGAGAGTGTCGCTCTTGCCGCTGCCGCCGCCGGCCTGTTGCTGTTGCATGGCACCGCCCGTGACGCCGCCGAGCGTGTTGGTCACGCCGCCGACGAGGCCACCGGCCGTCTGCCCGACGTTACCGAGGGCAAGGCCGTCGAGTGGCCCGCCGCCGCCCTGCTGTTGCTGCTGCTTGCCCTTCTTCCGGCGCACTGGTGGGGCGTAGTCTGACTCCTCGCCGTCCGACTCGTAGACTTGAGTCTTTTGCTGTCTCCGGGGCTTCTTCTCGTCGGCGCTGCTTCGGGAAGCCATTTTGTGTGGTTGGAGGTGTGTGTGTGAAAGATGAGGCGTGGTAGAAGTGTGGGAAGTGGTTGCTGATGCTGAGATGTCTTGTTGATGGCGAGATGGTGTTGTTTGTGAGTCTGTCCGAAAAAAGAGAGGCCGAGAAGATCAAGAGGGACGGCTATTAAAGACGCCCATCTTGAACCCTGAGGTCAGGATGGGGGGGGTCAAAACAGGATTCGACAGGGGCATGAAGTCATCGGTCCCCGTGGGGGAGGGGATGGCTATGATGGTGGTGGTGATGAGGCCCTTGACCTCACCGGGACCCTCCCACCCTCCCGCAGGTGACTCCATGCCTGGGACATGGCCTGGCACCTGGTCCAGTGATCGGGATCGGCCTTGTCCCGGGCGATGGATAGCGGAGCGGCATGGCATCCAAGACTCATTGACGCAGATGGGCAAAAGGTTGGAAGGGGGAGAGTGCCAAGACAGTCGACTGTTTTCCCAGGTTGTATTGCATGAAGAGGGTGCTATGGACCTGCCTGAAAACCAAAGTCCCAACGCCCCAAGAACGCCATTCAGGGCCCCACTGAACCCTCCGCGTAGCGCCTGAACTACAGTGCTCGCATCCACCTCTCCATTCCCTCATCCGCCAATCTCCCGTCCACTCAAAGATTTTCCCGTCCTTCCATCCACTTTCACCCCCTCAACCACAAATGCCCAACCAAGTCAACACACCCGACGCCAACGTCATCCGCCCTTCCCAGGCTGGGCCGAATCAGCTCTCGTCGCTCTTCTTGATGTACCGGCTTTCCATGCCCAGCTGCATCCGCCGGTGCAACTTGACGGGAAGCCAGTTCACACCCTCGTCATCTTCACCCGACGCGTCCGACTCGTCGCCTTTGTTCCGAATGCTGCCGTCGGCATCCCAGGCCACGGCCCATTTCCCGTTTTCCTGCTCAACGGCCACGAAGTCGCCCGCCTTCCCCTCGAGCGTCAACCACTGCTCGTCGGGCGACCAGTTCCAGGGCCCGATGGTGTGGCCCCCCAGCGTCTCCGCCCGGCTGCCGTGCCGGATCATGTGCGTGTCCTTGTCGACAAAGATCCAGTTGAGCGCCGGTGGGTTGTCGGAGATGTAACTCACGAGCCCCATGTGCTGCTCTTCGGACGGGTAGGTAAAGTACCATCCCGTGAACTTGAACCCCGGTGTTGGCGCCGCCGGATGGTCTATCCACAACTGCGACGAGGTCAGCCCTTGGCACTTTCATGCCGCCTGATCGCCGCCCCCCCTCCCCACCCCTCCATCTTCGTCGGCAGTGGATGAGAGTGGTCAAGAGAAGCCATGAATGACATCACAGCTGTGGCTTGGGACAGGCTTCGGGGGGGAGACAACATCCTCGTGAGGGAGGGGATGATGCAGGGACTCACCTTGCCGTCCTTGACAATACACCAGCACTCCACCGGTCCGTTTTCATCGAGACAGACGGTGACTGTGAGGTGGAATTTTGCCTTTTCCTTGGCCGCGGCGTTCGCTTTCTTCTGCGCGCTGAGTCCCTGGCAGATGCCGATGGTGGTGGGAATCGCCGAGACGACGAGGAGACCGATGACCATGGTGGAGAGCTGCTGTTTGGTCGGGGTTGGAGAGAGGAGAGAGTCGGTATCGTATCGAGGTTCGCAGCAACTGACGGCGGTTCGTTGTTCTTCTCGACAACACTGCCAGAAGGCAAGGATCTTCGTCATATACCCCCATGTTGACCGTTTTCTCCTTGGCGGGTGTTGTTTCAAGGTCCCCGCGGACCCCAAAGATCCCGTTTCCCTGACTTTCGATCGATCACCTCCCCACCACATGTCCCCACGTCGGCCAAGGCACCGACGATGTCATTGTCATGCGGCCGGGGGCCGGGTGCATTAGCTCCCACTGCATAGCAAAGCTTGTTCTTCTGCCGAGTTTCCGCACCCCCCTTTCCCTGCACCCCTTGACATCATACCCTCTGTCCACACGAGTCCACAACTCGCCAGCAGAGGAACTTGTCGCCCTCGCCATGGTTGTCTCACCAGAACCCCGAGCCTCTCAACTTGGGCACCCCTCCCCCATTGCTGCCCATGTCGTCACCCCCCGTGGCTGGAGCGGCCACCAGTCATGGGAAATCATGTTTTTTTCTCTTGGGTCAGGGATGACGCATAAGCCATAAGGGGTCTCTTTAGGTGACTTTGGACGAGGACTAGAATGTCCCTTACATCCCAACACCACAATCCAGTGTCTACCATCCAAGCTACAACTCAGTTTCCTCACAACACTCTGCACCCTCAAAGAACTACCAACGTAACCCCTGGACAACATAGTCAACACCGCAACCATGGCATCGGTAAGTACCCACGTCAACGGATTTGCCCTGACGTGTAAGTTTGACCACACGACAGCCGCAAAACAAGCCCGACTTCCCAACAAACGGGGACAAGGACAAGGACAATAAGCCCAACAACAAGCCCGAAAGCACGCTCGACAACAAGCCCGAAAACAAGGACGAGTCCAAGTTGCCAGAGGCCTCGGGATCCAGCAAGCCCGACTCCAAGCCCGAATCCAAGCCCGCCGACACTGTCAAGGACGAACCACCAAAGGCCGACCACAAGCTCAAAAAGCCAGAGTTTGCCAACGTCGAAGATGAGGAAGAAAACAACGACGACGGCGAGCCTGCCGGGGAAGAGGAAGTATACAACGACGAGGAGTACGACGAAGAGGACCCCAACGCCGATGACCAGGAAGTCCTAGAGGACGACTACCAAGGCGAAGACGGCCAAGAAGAAGAGCAAGAAGAAGAGGTAGAAGCCTCAGACGACGAGCAAGCCGCCCCCGCGCCCGCCCCCGTCATCGAGGAGCCCGAGTCCGAGTCGGAAGAGGAGGAGGAGCCCGCGCCGCCGCCGCGCCGCCGCCGCAAGCCCGCGCCCGTGGCCACCAAGGACAAGGAGGGCAGCACGCCGGGGTCGTCGCAGCCGCCGACGCCCAAGGACGAGGACGAGGAGCCGCAGCCGCGGTGGATGCGCGACAAGAAGAAGAAGGAGCGGACGCGCGACGAGGGCGCGGTCGAGCGCGTGCCGCGCCGCAAGAAGCGCGCCGAGGAGGAGATGAGCTACCAGCAGCAGCAGCGCATGCTGTACCGGCAGCAGCAGGAGCAGCAGCAGATGATGATGCAGCAGCAGCAGATGCAGCCGGCGCCGGACGCGGGCGGCAAGAACCCGCTCAAGCTGAGGCTGGATCTGAACCTCGAGATTGAGATTGAGCTGAAGGCGCATATCCATGGTGATTTGACGCTGGCTTTGCTGTATGTGAACTCTCCTTTCCCCTTTCTCCCCCCCGATTATTTTCTCTCCCCTTTTTGCGACCCTGTGTGCGTGCCTTCAAGCGGACGCGTGCCGCATGGAACAGACCTTTCTAATACTTTCCGTTCTCTTTCTCCCCTGGAAGTCAATAAAAAAATAAAGGCTCATCCGGGGGTTTCTCCAGAAACTGAGTCTCGACTGTCGTCTCTCTACTACACGTCCGAAGTACACACACACACATACATAGAAGCAACATCGTACACCACTACCACTGAGAGGGAGATCTCGGCTAACCACGAGGCGTTTGCGCGGTCCGGCGAATAGGGATGGCATGTAATCGGCATGTTCTTTGCGTCTTGTCTGTTTGCATGGGCGTTTCGGCGCCCTTTGTTTCGGGGTGAGCTGGAGGGTGTACACATTGGGAAGGGGGGCGGATGGGATGAGATTGATGTATTCTCGATGTACTTTTTTTCTCTGGTCAAGATATAATCGGCGATATCCAGCGTGGCATCTCTCGTTCCTTTTGGTCTCTGGTTTCTTTGCATGGGGGTGGGTGGTAGACGTCGTCGTCGGTCCAGATTGGATTGTAGGATATATGTTTGAGTACTATCCGTTGTCAATTTACATACTACCTACCTACCTACCTGATGGTTCTCGTTTTGAGAGGTGAGATGTCAACTCTAGAGGTCGACGTTGAATTAAAGCTTGGGCAATGATCTTCGTGTCTTAGACAGCATCGGGAGTAAGACAAGGCCGTTGTCCTTCTTTCTTCGTCCCACCTCATCGGCCCGAGGGCGAAAGTAGCGACGAGATTGTGTGACGACCGGCCCGCCAGGGGGGTTGTTTGTCTGTCGAGTCCTGTTTCCGTGGTCAGGGGGGTTCCGTTTCTTGTTTGCCCATGTCGTGACAACTGAAATACAGGTCTGCTTTATTTGGTAGTAAGAGAACAGGCCGTACCAAATCTCGTCCGTACTCCTGACTTCGTATTTCCCCTGAAAGACCGACCAACTGCTGTTTCTTTCAACCGAGGCCCCGAATTCCAAAATGCAACCCCTATATTTGTGCCATCCAGCGGCTGAGGTGAGGTCTTGCGCTAACATCAAACCAGCCAAATTCTCGGGGTCTTGATCTTTCTCCGTGCCCGAAACAAGGCCGTGATGGTCCCGGGACGACCAATTCGGCTCCAGATGAACATCGCGACCGACTCTGTGCAACCTCGACCGGATGGAAAGACCTGGCGGGTCCAGTGCGGGGCTTGTATCACAGTTTACCGTCGGGTCATCTGTTAGCGCGACACCTCCCCCACGTCACCAATGCCCTACGCTCCTACCCTCGGTATGGCCTCGGGCTCTGATTACAGGGCCTGCTACTCTGATTACAGGGCATCTGTGGTGTTATACCCAATGCTCCGCACTAACAAACGAACCATTGTTCAACTGCATCTCGGTGGTCGTTGCCATCGCGGGGCACCTCGAGTCCACGAAGTCACACCTTCCACTGTCCCCATCTCCTCCCCTTGATCGAGTTCTCTGGGTTCGCATCAAGACTTTCCATCTGCCAACTTTACAAACCTGTATCTTCATTTTACGTTCTGACCCCCTCCCGTCATGGCCAACGCCGACACTGTCGTGACGACGCGCAACCTCGAGGACATCTACTACCCAGAAGATGCCCCCGAACAAGAGGACCGATATGTCCGCGTCGTCGCCCAATTCTGCGACCAGAACGCCGGCCAGCTCCCCGAGTTCATCGCACGCTCCCCGGGCCGAGTCAACATCATCGGCGAGCACATTGACTACTCGCTCTACCCCGTCCTCCCCATGGCCATCAAGGATGACGTCCTTGTGCTTGTGTCCGCCCGAGCCGACGATACAACCGGCCTGAGCCCCCCTACCGAGGACGAGTTCTATGTCGAGGTTTCCAACACCGAGGGCGACAAGTACCCGCCCAAGCGGATGACGTTCAGCCAGCACCACGTTTCCAGCGAGCCCTTTGCCGCCCACCACTGGTCCAACTACTTTCTCGCCGGGCTGCGCGGGGCCATGCAGAAGCTCATCCAGAAACACGGGCCCGGCAAGTCTTACAAGAGCATGCGTGTTCTTGTCAATGGAACCGTGCCTGCCGCCGGTGGTCTCAGCTCCAGCGCTGCTCTCGTCGTGGCCAGCGCCCTGGCCGTTCTCCGCGCGCAGGGTGAGGATGTGATCGAGAGAAGGGCACTCACAGAACTCGCCATCGTGAGCGAGAGATCCGTGGGCGTCATCTCTGGAGGGTAAGCACGAACGCCCTTGGTTCTTTGGTCTGCCGCCTGCTAACGCTCCCCAGCATGGACCAATCTGCCTCGGTCATGTCCCAGCGCGGCGCCGCTCTTTTTGTCGAGTTCTACCCTGAACTCCTCGCCCGCCCCGTCTACTTTCCCGAAACCAAGCCCGCACTCAAGTTCGTCATCGCCCAGACGTTTGTCAAGGCTGAGAAGCAGGTCTCTGCGGCATTCGGATACAACCTGCGCGTGGTCGAGTGCACGCTGGCTGCCCTGGTTCTCAACGCCCTCGTCAATCCTCCGGGGACCAAGCTCATGGTGGACGCATCGCCCCTGCAACAGAGCCTTCGAGGATTTCACGAGGCATACTTTGGACTCAAGAAGCGGGATGTGGAACCCAAGACAGAATCGTCGGACAAGGCCCTCATCCGACAATTCCAGGAGCTCCGCCAACTGGTCGAAGACAAGCTTCACCAGCAGCCATACACTCTGGAGGAGGTGGCCCAGATTCTCGGAACCGATGTAGCCACCCTGAAGGCCAACCAACTGCAGGGGTACCCAACCGAAGCCAAAGGCTTCAAGCTGCGGGATCGTGCCCTCCACGTCTGGAGCGAGGCTCAGCGCGTTGTCTCGTTCATGGAGCTCCTCAAGAATCCTCCAGCCGACCACGAAGAGGAGAAGTATAACGCGGAGCTCGGCAAGCTCCTTCTCGAGTCCCAGGACTCGTGCCGCGATTCGTTCGACTGCAGCGTCAGCGAGATCGACCAGCTCGTCCAGCTGGGAAGAGAAGGCGGTGGCAGTTACGGGGGGCGTCTTACGGGTGCCGGCTGGGGTGGCTGCACTATCCACTTGGTAGCCGAAGACAAGGTTGCGAGAGTAAAGGAGAGTATGATTAAGGGCTACTATAGCGGCCTCGATAAGGACAAGGCGGTACTCGACACGGCGATAGTGGTAACTCGGCCCGGCACCGGCTCGACCATCTACGAGCCGTCAGACATCCTGCGTACCAAGGTGGGGGCTTTGAAGTCACTCTAGGGGCGTGTCGCTGCGCCTTCGAGGTGGGCTGCTGTTTGTTCAAGGCCTCGAGGGAACCCCGTTACCCCTTTGGATGACGATAGAAGCGCCCTACTGCTTAGCGCAGAGCCCTCGAGGGGTGCTGGAGAGGTCTCGAGATACGTTTGGGAGTCGTCAGCAAGTGGAAAGAAGGTCTCCTGCTACGCTGGAAAGTTGTCGGCGGGTGACAGCGACGTCCCCGTGCTGGCCGGGGTGGCATTGGGTGATACCGGGGAGGTTTCGGGCTCAGCTGCAGAGTCATCGGTCGATGGGGACGATGTCTCGGTACTAACCAAAGCGGCCCCGGACTTCGCTGGAAGCGTCTCGGGCTTCGCTGGAAACTCATCCGCCTTTGAAAAGAACGTACCGGTGCCAACGGGAGAGGGCGTCTTGCTTGGCGCCAGAGAGACCTGGGAGGGTACCAGAGACAAATCCTCCAACAACAACAGGATTGTCTTGTTCGGCACCGGGGAGCTCTGGGGGGGTACCGGTGAGGTCTCGAGAAACGCCAAAAGTTCGGCCGTCAACACCATACTTAGCTCTAGAACAGTCGCTGAGGCATCGGGTAGTACCATCAATAACGGGAGACGGACTTGCCCGAAACGAAAGTTTGAGGAAGAACATGGCGGAGCAGTGTTTTATCTTGAAGAATGCCGAGGTCCTGGCTGGGAAAAGGTGTACAAGAAGTTGAAGACGAGCAAGTGGTGGAATTCATCTACCCAACATGCGCCGGCCACAGCATTTATCGCCCGGGAAGACGACCGGGTTGATGTCGATATGGAATATGACTACGAACAGGAGGAGGGGTCCGAACAGTCACCTTGGTCAATGTCGCCTGCAATCAATGCTGGTTTGGCATGTTCAATGGGCAAAACACAACAAACGGGCGGAGCAAGCTTGGGGCCTGGAACTGCCGGACTTGAACCATTCGCGCCGGACTCACTGGACGACAACTTGGAGGGGAACGATGAGATGAGAAGACACAAAGCCCCAGAAGCCACGGAAGCCGTGGAAATGGCCCAGACAGCGCTGCGATACCTCGAAGACGAGATCCTCTCTACATCAGCGGCGGTGGACACTTCTTTGGTGTTTCCCTCTGGGCAAATACTGTCGTCCCCCGAGCAGCGAAACCGCCCACCGCCAGTTCCGAACCGCCGAAGCAGCATCCCCCCTCAGAAGACTGCCCGGTTCAAGAAGGCAGCACCTTGCATGAGAAGAAAGGCCCTCATCAACTCCATGTATCTCGACATTGCGCCCGCCGACCACCGGACGGGGAACAATGCGGTTTTGGCTGTGTCGGAGGCGGTGGCGCTGCTCAGAAGGGAGGAGGGGGGAGAAGCTGTCTCTGGGAGCGATAACTCGAGGGAGGGTCCCGAGAAGAAGTCAAAGGTGGAAATGTGGTTGGAGGAATCACGGATCATTGGGAACACGATGGCGGCACGGTATCGACCCAGCGTACCGGCAACGCGCTCGCCGACTGTGCGGTTGGTGTTGACTGGCGCGGAGAGAGGCATGGCACCGATGTCTAGGGCCTCAGCGAGCCGTCTTGGGTGGAATACCGACATCGAGAGGCCACCGCCGAGTTGTTCGGTTACCAAAGAGCCGAACCGGCTGTCTGGTAGTCATGGACAGGAAGCGCGTGGGAAGGGCAAACCCGAGATGAACCGGAAGAAGAGGGCTGGGGCGTTCTCTGTCCTCGGAAGGGCGATCAAGATGGCAGTTGGCGGCTCACCGAAACGGGAGAAACCCCCAGATCCCGACGACGCCGCAACAACCACACCGTACCCCGGCACACAACCCCCCAAGAAACGTCGCTGGACAACCACTCTAACCGAGAAATACCAGCGAATTTTCAACCGGCGCGAGACCCGGACTCGTCACCAACACAACTCCAACATCAACGACGACAACGAAGATTCACAATGCACCCTCGACCCCCCACAGCGCCGCCCCAACACCGCACTGGGCATCGACCGCTCGCCCTACCTCTCGGACCTCGTGCCGTTCCTCCCGGAGAAGGAGGAGGAGCAGTACACGCCCACGTGGATCCGGCAGAATCTCTCGGGGCTGCTGTTTCGCGGGGAAGAGACGTCGTCGACGCAGAGGAGGCCGGCGAGTGCGCCGTGTCTTCTGGATTATCCGATTAGGCCGCCCTCGCGGCACTTGGACGGTGGGACGGGGAGGGTGAGTCGGTTCGTCGAGGGGGAGGATTACCGGGTGTGTTTGGGACTGCCGCAGAGGGGGAGGAGGTCGTTGAGTGAGCCGGGGAGGGTGGCGGAGGGGGGGATGGGGGGGTTTGGGGGGGACGGAGGAGGGGAGGTGCGTCAGGGGCGTCGTTCGAGGAATGGCAGTACTTTGGTGGATGTGGAGAGTGTGGAGGAGGAAGATGAAGGTCGGAGTGATGTGTCGCGGAGCACCGAGGGTGGTGAAGATGGGTACGAGACGGCGAATGAGACCACGAGCGTGGACGGGATGGGAGTTCCAGAGGTTGAGGAAAGGGAGAGCCAGTTGACGGTTGTTGGTGATGATTCCCAGGCGCACATGGTGGAACTGGAGGGGAGAAGGTTCGCTGTGATGGTGTGAGGCGGGAAGGGGGGAGTTATGGACCATGGCAGTATCGTCACAGCGTATCGGTAGTAAGCCTGGATACAGGTCATCGGGAGCAAGAGTAGATACCAAGCAGCGGGTTGTGAATATCATGGTAATGGAAGAGCACAGCGGATTACTTACCGACCATTGCACCCTTCCTCGTCTCCCCGTGTCTCGGGAGACTTTCGAGACATGTTGGTCGGATTCCCGGGCAGCCTGTGTTTTCCGATGTGCCGAGTGCCTCGATTGATGAGAGTATCGCCGTGAACTCACCGCCCAGTAATTGTGTAAAACAAATGGTGTTGTGATGAGACGAAAGTTCAGGTGAGTTTCAAGGTGGAAAAGATAGGGGCCCTCTGGGTTCTGGGGCGATGACAGGGGTGCCCCCAAGGTTGTATCGCAAGCCCCACTTGTCCCCCACTGATGTCACGAACTCTCGCCAGCAACCATCGACGACAGCACCTTCTTTTCCCCGGCAGTACCGTCCGTTGCTTGCGAGGCGTTGAATCTCCCCCCATCCGCCGCGACGAGCTCGCGGCCTCCTGACATCTCCCTCCCACAGTCGAATAAACCCGATCCTCCCGCCGACACCGTTCATTTATCTCGGAACATCTCGTCCAATTCTCGCCCACCTCAAATCAACGTATCGCCTCCGCCTCCGCCACAACTGCCGCGTCGACGCCCAAGGCCGCGTCGCCCGAGCCCTGACTGTCCTCGCCTTCGCCCTCCTGCCGACAGCCCATTGCCAGCCATTGCCATGTCGGCACCACTTGGCGATGCGCAGCACGTCTGCTTCATCTGCCTCCAGACCAACGACGACGAGCCCAACGGGCCCTGGGTCAACCCGTGCCCGTGCAGCCTCGAAGCCCACCAGAACTGCATGCTGCAATGGATCGCCGAGAGCGAGTACGAAGCCGCGCGCAGGGTCGGCACCCCGCGGAGCCCGCTTAAGTGCCCGGCCTGCAAGGCCAGGATCCGCCTCGAGGAGCCTCACGACAAAGTCGTCGCCGCCTACAACAGGTTCCTGCGCGGCTACAGCCGCGTGTCGCCCCTGTTCCTGCTGTCGCTCGTCTCCGGCGGCGCCGTCATCGGCTCCGCCTGGTACGGCATGACCGCCTTTAGCATCTTCGCCGGGCCGAGGACGGCGATACGATGGCTGGGCGTGCGCCCGCTGATCAATGGCCGGCGGGACATGTCCGGGTGGCAGGCCGCCTTGTCGAGTCTTGTCAAGCTCACCGAGCTCTCGTTGATCGGGCCTACCCTGATCAGCATGTGGGCGGTCCCAGCTTCGGTCGTTCTGTCGATGCCGGCGTCTATAATGGTATGCCCCAACGCCCCGACTACGTTTTGTTTCGCACCCGCTGACGTTTTCCGTTTGCCCAGTTCGCCGCGACCCTCATTAGCCAGGACCACGTCCCCTCGTGGCCCCCCTCTCCGCAGTGGGCCTTGATCGGCCTCCCATACGTCCACATGGGCTACGAAATCTTCTACAACCGACTCTTTGCCTCCTTCGAGAGACGTCTCAACCGCGCCTTGAGGGGACGCCCGCCTACGGATGATGCCGTAGAGGCCGCTGGCGCGCCGGGCCAGGCGGCGCCAGCAGCCAACCCGGCCGACGAGGACCGCCGCAATAACAATGCCGGAGCCTGGGCCATCCTGACTGCTCTCGGCGCCATAGTCACGGCCATCTTCCAGGACCCGCCACAGCGAAACGCCAACATCGCCGACGGGGAAGCTCCCCCCGAGGGCGGCATACAAATAGAAATTGACCTCGGCGGCATGGCCGCCGCAGAGGAAGAGGCGGACGGCGAAGCGGATCCGGCAGGGGAAGCCGCTGCCCTCTTTGATAACGCCGATTTCCAATTTGTCAACCCGCCCTTCCACCTGCCCCCCGTCGCCGCCAACGAACCCGGGCTGGCCGACGACCTCGGCGCCCTCGAGGACCCCCTGGCCCAAGTCCCAGAGGCAGTGCCCGAGCAGGCCGTCGAACTCGGTGCCCGCCTCGAGGACCCCGTGGCCCAATTCCCACGTCAACTCCCGGCCGCCGCCCGTGCCCCTCGCCGCCATCGCCACCGCCCCCGCCGAAACCCCGCCCCCGCCGCCGGCAACGACGAGGACCGCGACGCCGCCGAGCCCCGCATCTCAGTCTTTGCCGTCATAGCAAACGGCATCGCCACGACGCTGCTCCTCCCCGTCATCTCGTACGCGGCCGGCGAGCTCATCCGCGCCGTCATGCCCTCGGCGTGGACGCGGCGCGCCGTTAGCACCGGTGCGTTCCGCCGTCGCAGTCTGATGCCGGCCACGGGCCTGCTGCAGATGCGCTGGGGCCGTAGCTTGGCGGGCGCGTGTCTGTACTACGTCCTGAGGGATGCGTTTTCGCTGTTTTACAAGTACCGCAAGGTGCAAGTCAAGTCGAGCAGGAGGGTGAAGAACGTGGAGAGGAAGCCTGGCGAGGAGCACACGGCTGCGCCGGGGACCAGGGCGGCGTAGAGGCTGTGGGTGCCGGTGACTGTTTTGGGTGGTGTCGTTGGAGTTTCTCTCTGGGGGTGTAGAGGAGTTAGGGTCATGGCATGCGGGATATGGAACATCCGCTAATTTCTGCCTTTTTGTTTTGTGTGTGGGATTGGAATTGCACAGCGCATGAGCGTACCTACCTAGTAGCTGGCATGAGAATAAATTGGGTTTGTCTTGTACAAGTGCTGGTCGTGGGCTGGGTGGAGGTGTGTGAGATGTTGGGTGGCGAGTGGCGGGTGTAGGGGGTATGTTACCACGGCCTCACCATCTTCCAAGGGGACATCCATCTTGGAGATTGAATTTTGGGGCTGACTGTGAATAGCAAAGGTTGAGAGTCTCGATGCCGTCGTAAACCTGGCAAAAAAAACACATCAAACTGAATGTTTTCAGGCTCCTGACTGTAATGTCCCTGAACACCCCGATCAGCACAAACACCTACATCAACACAGGTATTTTTGCCGAAGAGATCGAATTGACCTTTAACCACTGAAAAGAAATACACAGGTATATCTTGGACCACACCGCCGCCCATAATGCTACAAATTGTTCAGCCCCTCTTCCCCCCAGAGAGCCCGGCCGCCCATGGTATGATGGAACTGACAAACAGAAACAGAAAACTCCAACCCCCCAACATCCCGAAATACTCGTACAGATATCCTCCACCACCAACCACCACCACCCGGGGTTTGCACCCCCCCTCCCTTTCTTCTACAATCTTTGCGCAATCTCTAGTGGCGTACTGTGACAATCATACACGTCCGTCCACCCCGGCAACGTCTTCAACACCAACAATCACAGCAAACCTAGCAAACCTACTCCTCGTCGTACTCTGACCCCGACTCTGCCTCTGCCTCTGATTCCTCCGCCCCCGATTCTTCCGCCTCCGACTCTGTCTCAGCCTCCAGAGGCGGAACAGCGGGAGCAGCGGGAGCCCGAGCTCGAGCCCGTGTCCGAGCCGCAGCCGGAGCCGGAGCCCGAGCCGGAGCTCGAGCTCGAGCACGAGCACGAGCAGCTGGAGCCCGAGCCGCAGCCGGTGCTGGAGCCTCAGCCGGAGCCTCAGGAGAAGCCGCGACCGCAGCCGCAGCCTCCGGAGCAGCCGGAGCTGGAGCCGCAACCTCCACCTCAGGAGCAGCCGCAGCCGCAGCCTCAGCCGGAGCCGGTACCGGTCCCAACAACTGAATGATATCCGCCATCCTCGTCTCCTTAATCTTCTTCTTCTTCCCATCCTTCTCCTGAAACGCCTGGGTCACCAGCTGGCGCTTCTTCGCCTGGATATTGAGCACATTCTCCTCAACCGTCCCCTCCATGACCAGCCGCCAGATGGTCGTCGGCCGCGTCTGCCCGAGGCGATGGACGCGGTCGACGGCCTGGTCTTCGATCGCGGGGGCCCACCCTGTCACATGTTAGCTCTGCCACGCGGGAAAAAGTGGGAGGGGAGGGACGTACAGCTATCAGCAAGAACCACAGTATCCGCCGCCACCAGATTCAGTCCCACGCTACAAACCGCCAAGCTCGCCAGCATGACGCGGGTATCCGGGTCGCCGTCGAGGGTGCGCAGCGCGGCGTCGCGCCTGGCCGTGTTCATGCTCCCGTCGACCCTTGTGTACTTGTACCCGGCCTCGTCCAGCTGCCTTTGGATCACATTCAGGAACTTTGTCCACTGCGAAAACACAATGACCTTTGACCCGTCGTTCTTGAGCGTCGCCTGCACGATCTTGAGCAGCGCCTCGGTCTTGGAGCTCTTGGTCTCGCGGTCCAGGTCGTCGTTGTCGTCGTCCGACGTCTCGGGCGCCGGCTCGACGAGCTGGTCCTCGGATAGCTCGGCGCGGCACATGGGGCATTTGGACTGGAGGTCGACGACCTTGGTGATGCAGCCGCGGCAGAAGACGTGCTTGCAGTGGGTGATGACGGGGTTGGTCATGTTTTCCATGCAGACGGGGCATTCTTCTTGGGATTCGACGACGAGCTGGAGGGCTTGCTGGAGGAGGCCGCGGTTCTTGTCGGTGAGCGGGACGACGTCTTGGTCTTCGAGGAGGGCGAGGAGGTCGTCGATGCGCTCTTTGCAGAGGGTCCAGTGGTTGCAGCTGGGGAGGGGGGGGTTAGTGTCTGTCTTTGCGGTGATGCGGTGGCACGGGGGTCTTACGTCTGGCGGAGGCGGAGGAGCTGTTCGAGGACGTGCTGGAAGCGGCCCAGTTGTCCCTTTTTGGAACGGGCTTGGAATTCTTGGAGGGCGCCTTGCGCTTCCGACCTGTAACATGTCAGTGACTTCCCCCGGGTGTGCTAGGGGTAACTTACATCAGCGCGTCGTATTTCTTCTTCTCGTCCGGCCAAAAGGCGATGCGGTGAATGTACTCCGTCTTGGGGGGAAGCTTGAGGTCAACGAAGGCCATGTCCTTCTTGCGGCGAAGACACAGATCAAACATAAGCGACTGCAACAGCTTTTCTCCTCGAGGGTCGCCGCTTTGCAGGGGCCGGCCGATGACCGTGTTGAAGATCTCGGACTGTTCAATACCACCAGTGATGTGGAGGAATTTGAGGAGGGAGTGGACGTCCTTGATACTGTTGACACTGGAAGGGGGTTAACATTCCCGTCAAACGACAGCACAAGAGAGCAAAAACATACATGGGCGTGCCCGACAATACCCATCTCGACTGGGCCTCCAACTTGCAAGCAGCCAAGGCGGCCTTGGTCTTTGCGTTGCGGATCGTGTGGCCCTCGTCGAGAACGATACGGCGCCAGTTGATCTTGGCCAAGGCAGCGTCAGAGGTCATTGTGCCGTAGCTCGTGATAATGACCTGGTAGTCGTCCAGCTCCTTGGGACGATTGGGGCCATGATAAATCAGCACCTTGGGCATGTGCTCGGGGAGGACGTGGCGGTGGATCTGCTGCTGCCAGTTGCTCATGACACCCACGGGGGCGACGATGAGCGTCTGGCCCGGGCCGCCAGTCATAATAATACTGATGATCTGAACCGTCTTTCCCAGACCCATGTCGTCGGCCAAGATACCTCCCGACAGCAGCTTCGGAGCCTCGCTAGGGGTGTAGTTGGTGCCAATGTTGATGTAACGGCCGTTCTGGGCGCGCTTCCAGAGCTGTACCGGGTCATCCTTGGCCGACACGGGGAGCTTGGGGTTCTCCTTGGCCATCAGCCACGCGAGGCCCTGGAGCTGGTATGGCAGAAGAGTAGCCTTGAGAGCTTCTGGCTGGGCGGCCATGGGCAGCTTGGAAAGGGCAGCCTCGTCCATAGCGAAAGACTTTGCCAGATCCGCGCCAGCCCGAAGGTTAACCGCCTGGCTGGCGTGGGCCAGCTGCGCGAGAGAAACCTCCGGCTCGGGGTCCTCGCTGGGGAACCCAGCCGTTCCACGGCCGCTCTTGAGACCCAGTTCCTCGCGTCGGCGGTCATTCTCCTGGCGCGTCTGCTTAAGTTGCGTCGCCTTGAGGAGTTTGTCCTTCTTGAGGCGCTCCTCGAGCTCGGCGCGGCCGAGGAGGGAGCTGGTTCCAAACACTGAGATCTTGATGGGGCAGTCGTAGAAGCCCTTTTCGCCGATGAGGATGCCCTCAATGTCAATGTCGCCATTGTCCTGGACTGTCAGTTTCGACCACCCGGCAGTATGACAAGACACATACAATGTACGGCGACAGCTTGGACGCGATGGTACGCGGGATATGGCCAATCTGGTCGCCAAAGACATTGTCTACGCGGATGGCATTGGCATCATACTGAAACGCGTTAGCATCACCACACCCACACCCGTCACTCAAGAACCACTCACCGGATTCGACGGCTCCCTCCTGAGGAGCACCACCTCTCCGGGAGTCGCCACGCCCTGGTAATACCTGACGCCGACAATCTTGCCATCTACAGCGCGTCAGCATCTCAACAAGGCCATCTGTCTCAAGTATTTCACAAAAACACCACCCCCAACCCCCAGCCCCAGCAACAGAGAGAAACGACACAGGCAAGAGTAAAAAACATACCAAGCGTCCCATAAAACTCCCTCTCATCCCGCTCCACCGCCTGCGTCAAATCAATCACCTCATGCTCATCCTCTTCATACGTCTCATACGTCGGGTACTGCTGCTGCCACGCGGCCACTGGCGGCGGCGGCCTCGCTTGAACCTGAGTGGGGGGCGGACGATAAGCAGCAGCAGATCTCGACGACGACGCCGGCGTCGAGGAGTAGCTCGTCCGGGACACCTTTCTTGCCCCGCCTGTGCCTCCGCCTCCACCTCCGCGCGGGCCAGGCTTGTAGGAGCGTTTACGCGATGGTGGCCAGGGCATTTTTGGTTGATTTTTTTGTCTTTCTTTGACGCGTCGTTCTTGATTGTTTGTTGGGTGTGCTACGCGTAGCTTGGGGGTGGGAGGGCCTTCCTTGGGAGGGAAGAGGTCGAGATGGGATGGAAGCAGGGAGAGCTCTTGAAAATTTTGTGGAGAGGAGGGGGAAAGCTCTGGTGGAAAAGGGGGGGTTCGGGGGAAGGACCGAGGAGCTGGGTCGCTTCCGTTGGTTTCGGGGGAAGGTACGGGACCCCGGTCGCGCATCGATGCGTGGTCACGTGTTTTGTGGGATGGTGTCGTCATGGCTTATTTACGCTCGGACGGAAAAGAAAGGAGTCAAGAAAAAAGAAAAGATGGGAAGGATGAAGGAAAGAAAGAAAGATCGGCAAATCGGCAAATCGGCAACACGAGTTGTGGAAGAAAACAAAGTTGTATCCCCCTGGAGAGAGAAACATCAGACTGACAGTTTCATGAACCTCAATGCCCAAGTATCGTACAACCATCCAATGATTACAAAACCGCAGCACCTATCTGATGGGTATATACACAGTACACCCCCTTTCTCACCTCCCCCTTCCCCCCTCACGCCCCTCACCTCCTCCTCTTCCCTCCACCACCGCCCCCATCCGACGGTCCCCTCTTCTTGCCCTCCCTCTCCCAGTACGCCTTCTTCTCCTCCTTCTCCTTGTGCTCCATGCGCTCCCCAATCTCCGCCACCTTCTTCCTGTACTCCTTCCTCTTCTCCTCCTTCTTGGCCCTCCGCTTCTCATTCACGTCCTTCCGGATCGTCGTCAGCTTGGCCATGAGGTCACGCGCCTTCTTCTCGTCGCCGCGCACCACCACGGCGCGCTTCTGCATGTACGTGTCCTTGCGCTGCGGCTTGGTCACCGTCAGCTGCGACTTGAACGGCAGGTCGGCCGCCAGCTTCTTGGGCACCCGCAGCGGGTTGAAGCGCCGCGTCGCCCGCTCCACCTTGCGGTACTGGCTGTTGCGCAGCTGCGGTGTCTCGAGCTGCTGCTCGGCCCGGATCTGCCCTGTCAGCCGCATCCCCTGCCACCCGATCAGGTTGGTCACGGGGTTGTAGAATCGGTGCGGCTTGACCGGGTACCACGCCCGGAGGAAGACGATGTCGCTCAGCAGGATCTTGTCCTCAAACGTCGCGCGGAAGTGCCCGTCGGGCTTGGAGAGCGCCCGCTTGATCTGTCCGCGCACGCCAGAGACCGTCTTGATGGCGGCGCCCTCGAACTTGGCGATCTCGAGCGCCGAGTTGAACATGTCCTTGATGAAGGCCGTGTTCTTGAAGATTTTGTACGGTGTGCCCGTCTGTGACATTGTTAGCATTGTATTTTGTGTGATAGGTACTCGCGAAACATACCAGCTTGAGCTTCTTTACAATCTCGGCGGACTCGTCGACACTCAGCACCGTGCCCGTGGCGGACACCCGGAAGCCGGGGTTGGCCGATGAGAACGACTGGAAGCAGACGAAACTCGTGTTGGGAGCGATCAGAGGGCCGTAGAAAGTGCCGAAACAATGCATGTGCTCCGGTGTGTACTTGAGCATCCGGTTTCGTGTTCTCGAATCTGAGATGGAGTAGACCGGCATGGTCTGGAACCTCCTCCAGCCCAGCGAAAAGATGAGAGGATCGCCCGTCTTGACTGTTGTGGCTGTTAGTGACACTTATCCTCCCTTCAGTTTGTGGTGAGCCACTTACGGATCTTCTTGTGCCAACGATGCCTCTTGATTCTGACCTGGACAAACCCAAATCGGTCCTCGGTGGCACTCAAGCCGCCGACGATGATTGGTATCCTGGCCTGGAATCGCGTGACAAACTCCGCAGGCACACCCTCGAGCACCATCCTGCCGTACTTGCCCGCCTTGAAGCCCTCAACGGCGGTCCGCTGAGTCTCATCGAGGTTCTCAAACTCGGACTTGTTGATGTCCTGCTGCTTCTGGAGCACAGCCTTTTGAGCCTCGTACCAGTCGTCCTCTCCAAACTCTTGGTCGCCACCATCTCTCCTCGCAACAGCCTTGTCGTTGGTGAAGCCCTCGCGATCTTCCTCCTCGAACCTGAGCTTGAGCTCTTCCTTGCGACGAGCGTTCTTTTCACGTTCCGCCTCCAAGTTCGCCTCGGGCTCGGGTTCCGCAGCCTCCTCCTCGTCCTCCTCCCCTTCCTCGGCTTCGAGATCCTCAAAGGCACCATCGCCCTCGTCGTCGTCATCGCCCTCGCCGTCCATGTCGTCGTCATCATCGCCATCATCCTCGTCGGCAAGATTAGCGGTGGCAAATTTGCTCCGGAGGGCCTCGACTGCTTCCGTGTTGGACCACTTGGCGGCGAGCTCCTCATAGTCGAACTTGGGAATGATCCGGTCCTCGCTGAGGTCGTCGTCGATGCTGATGGCATTTCCAGTCCTCTTGAAGAAGGTCTCGTCCTCGTCCTTCTCAATGTCCTCCTCTTCCTCCTCATCGTCCTCGCCCCTCCATTTCGAGAGGGCCTCTCTTGGCGATACTTGGTCGTCGTACATCAACCTCGCGAGGTCGACCGTCCGGAAAGGCCTCCGCTTGCCGTGCAATCGCCTCGCCCGGTCCATCATGTTGTCCTTCCACTTTGCAGCGCCACCCTCCCCATCAGAGTCCTCCTCGTCCTCGTCCTCGTCCTCGTCCCATTCGTCCTCCTCGCCAGAAATGGATCCAAGATCAGAGTCGCTGTCGGCAAAGGCAACGTCCTCGGCTTCCTCCTTGTCGTTATTTTTCCGGAACATCTTGCCCAGTCTCTGCTCGCTAAACTCCTCCTCGGCGTCCGACCCGTCCTCTTCCTCGCCGCTGACAAACCCCTCGTCTTCCGGCAAAAGTTCATCCTCGTCGTCGGAACCGGTGCGCTCTGCGAAGCGAGCTTTCCTGGGTACTTTGCGGCCAGTATCGTTCTCTTCCGGGACCTGGGTGATGCGCTCGCCGCTTGCAAAGAGCTTGACGCCCTGCTCGGTCTGGCCCAGCACGCGCCTCTCGCCCTGCAAATCGATGATGAGCTGCTCGCCCTCGCCTCTCTCGACGCCTTCCGCGTCCTTATCAAAGGCGAACCCCTTTTCCCTGGTGATGACAATATGGTCGCCGGTAATCTTGAGGCCACTGCGGTCCGCCATGGGGGCGTATAACCTCCTGTCCTTTTCCTCGATCCGCCGCCTCCCAGATTTCCCGGTAACCTTTGCCAAAGCCTGCTCCATGGCAGGGGTAGGACAAGGATCGGGGAGCGTCTCCATGCTGGCCACGGTGAAGTCGCCCAACCCAGCGATATGCACTCTCTGCCCCTGAGCAGCAAAGTTTGTACCCCTGAGATAGCCCGACAGTTCGATCGTCCGGTCGCACTTTTCGTCCTCCTCGATCTTGGTCGGATGGGTGACATCTCGGTAGTTGTCGATGATGCTGTAGGGGTGCGAGTTTCTCCAGACGAGCGGGCGGGGGTTCTTCATGACCGAGAGGAAGCGCGACAAGTTGTGAATCTCGCGGTCCGGATAGCGCCCGTTGAGGACACCCGAGAGGTAGAACAGGTGGGCGCCCTGGTACAATTCGCTCCACAGTCTGTGCTTCAGTCTCTTCTTGGCGTCCTTGAGGGCTTGCGGCTTGCGGAAGAGGTCGAGATGTGTGAGGATGCCGAAAACGTTGCCGGGCATGCCTGTGTTGGCCAGAATGTTGAGGAACTCCATCGTCTCCATCTCGAAGCCGTAGTTGCCGTCGATCATCAACAAAACAATATCGGCGACCTTGGACATGTCGACCATCGCTTCGAGTTCGTTGGGACATTCGACAAAGGTCAGGCGTTGCTTCTTGGACGTGACGATGGTGATGGGCCCGACGGGGTCGGAGATGGTTTCTTTCGCATAGCGCTTGATCAGGGATTTCCTGGAGACGCGAGTGTTAGACATGGTCTGGAACCATGAGGCACAAGGGAGTGTAGCCTACAGTAGCGTCGTCTTTCCCACACCGGGAGGGCCGACAATGGTAACGAGCTTCGGGGGGGGTTCATCGGGGAGTCGGTCGACAAGGGGCACATGGAGGCGCTTCTCTCGAATCTGGGCACAGGACGTCAGTACTGCCAGCCAGAGCCCAAGGTAACTTATTCCTTACATCGTGGGATCTCGCGGCCTGTTTCGCAAGCTTGCCGGGGTTGGCGACGGCAAAAGCTTTTGGGTTTCGCTCTGGTTCTTGTCAGCAAGATTGCGACACAGGGACTGACAAAAGGGTCCATCTGACTTACCGCCCGTGTGCTCCTTCTTCTTCTCCTTGGACTTTTTGGAAGCCCTATGGGGCTTGTTTTGTTGAACGTCCATCTTTGCGCGTCCTCGTCAAGGGCCGTCGAGGATTCGACAACAAAAATTCCCGTCGCAAGTCGATCGCGGCCAAGTCCAATGCAGAGCTCCAGAAATTTTTGGCGGCAGATCTTCGGGCGCGCCAAGGCGTGGCTATCGATAAGAGATAAGATAGTGGGGCATCGCTATCTTATCGGGTGGTGGGGAGATCGCGGCGAGCGCGGCCAGACGCGGCTGCAGACGATGGAGTCAACAGGTTGCTCCTCGAGTCCTGTGCTCCTCTCTCTTCTCCTCTCTTTGTCAACCTGGGGTGGCGATTCCATTGCCGCTATACATGGCCAAATTCATCTCAATGTTTGTTTATTTCTCTGAAAATTGAACAAACTCGGGGCATCGGGAAACCTTGGACTTCAACCCGGGGAATTTGTTTGTCAGTTTTTCATAGATGTCTTGGGATCTCAAGGCCTCCAAGTACGTTACATGTCTCAACACTGCCAACCCCTCATCTCGTTTCAAGGGCCCTTCCATCACCGCGTACGGGGTGTGCTGGTCGGTGCTACAGCGTAACGCCGGGCATCTCGTAGAAGTAAGCGAGCGTGGGGAGAGGCCCGAGATGGAAAGCCGTTCTCCTGCCCAACTGGGCAGTGCATTGGGGTCACGAGAGGGTGTTCTTGCGGAGCCATGGCATGCCCGGCCAGGCCGTGGATGGATAGTGAGAGATGGTGGCAGTATGGCGGCATGACGTATCTCCCCTCTCCAGCCTGCATGTTTCGCGCCGCGTCACTGAACCACGGCAGTGTCCAGTCCCTGCCATGGCCTGTAGCAGGTACGGGCGGCTATCATTGTCATGTGCCGGTGGTCCAGCCATGTATAAGAGGTGAGACGAAGCCCGTCTGACGTTTCTGTTCCTGACAAAACAACACCACTACAACCAACCGTAAAGCTGTCTCTTAAATCAACAACAAGATCCCTCCAATTTCAACTCTCCAGACTCTTTTCCACGAGCCCCAAATCCACCATGCCTTCGTACATTGTGAGCGAGCCTTTTTGCAGCCTTGCCCAGGCACAATGCTAACGGACAGTCAAGGTCACCTGCAAGGAAGATGCCTCTGATGAGCAGATCAAGCAGTAAGCTCAGCATGTTCGCCCAAGCTCGTCCGAACTGATATTGACCATTTCAGGGCCAAGGAAGATGCCGTCAAGCAGGGAGGCAAGATCGGCCACGAGTACAGCCTGATCAAGGGCTTCCAGTATGACCTCCTTGAACAAGTTGCCCTTTCCTCTGCGTGATGCTGATGAGAACTACAGAGTCACATTCCCCGAGGACCACGTCTCGACATTTGCAAAGCACGAGCATGTCAAGGAGATTGAAAAGGATGGCGAGGTCAGGATTCAATAGAGGAGGAATGCTTGTGCCGAAGAGGGGGAGCCCCGGGAGGGGGATGAGGGGATCGCGGGGTAGAACCAAGCTTGATGCAAGCGTTTGTTCTTGACAGCTGAATCAACCCCAAAACAAATGTCTTGAAAACCTGCCAAAAATCCCCTTGAAATCTGATCACAAAAAGGACCAGACCCCTCGACTTCAATGCCTGGGATCGTCGCTGGCGATAATGCAGCTCGACCTTAATCGCGGGGGTTACTTATCGCGAATGACAAAGCGAAGCTACCCCTGTCGCCGCTGATCGGCCTCTTTTCATCCGGCATCTCGAGATGTGACGTCCATCCCGTCGAGCCGTTTCTTCCTTTGTGACTCTACCGCCCGACCCCCCAATCGCCCCGCGACCGTCCGCAACCCTCAACAACTCGCACCGCGCGACAATGCCGACATGAAATCCACCGTGAGGCCATTGAGGCTGGGGCTACCTCTCCGGGCCTCGGTTCCAGCGTCTTCGTCTCGCCGAGCTCTGTCGACCTCGCTGCCGCGCCCCAAGGACGAGACCACCACCAAGTCTTCGTCGCAACGACAGCCACCACAGAAGCCGTCACACCCTCGAGAGAAGCACACCACTCGTCCCACCCTCGTCGACCAGGTCCCGTGGCTGGCCAAGCAGCCCTTGCACCCCCTGAGCCTGGCCGACCTCGTAAAGTAGGCGTCCCCCCAGACCCCCAATCGACACCCCATCACTAACTAACCCCCTCCCCCAGACACGGCCGCCCCCCTCTCTCGGCCGACGCCCTCCTCGCCTCGGCGCGCTTCACCCTCTCCCTCCTCCCCATCCGCCTCGCCCACCGCATCCAAGCCCTCCGCAACCTCCCCTACATCGTCGTCTCCAACCCCAACATCCGCAAGATCTACAACAACTACGAGCACTCTCTCTCCACCCTCCTCCCCTGGCAAGGCCGCACCATCAGCTCCCTCTCCGACGAAATCCGCTTCACCGAAGTCCTCGCCGAGCTCGTCCAAACCCACACGGACACGATCCCCATCCTCGCCCGCGGCTTCCTCGAGTGCCGCAAGTACATCTCCCCATCCGAGGTAACCCGCTTCCTCGACGAGCACCTGCGCGCGCGCATCGGCACGCGCCTCGTAGCCGAGCAGCACATCGCCCTGCACTTCAGCTCCACCCCGCACTTTGACCCGTCCGCCTCCCCGACCCCCTGCCCGTCACACCCCTCCTACATCGGCGTCATCGACACGGCCCTCCGCCCCGCCGCCACCCTCGACAGCTGCGGCGGCTTCGTCGCCGACATCTGCGAGCTCAACTACGGCGTGCGCCCGCGCTGGGTCATCGACGGCGAGCCCGACACGACCTTCGCCTTTGTGCCCATGCACCTCGAGTACATCGTCACGGAGCTGCTCAAGAACGCCTTCCGCGCCACGGTCGAGAACCGCATGAACCACGAGCCCGTCGTCATCACGGTCGCGCCGGAGCCCGGCGACGTCCCCTCGCCCAACCGGCAGCTCCAGAGCCAGCGCGGGGCCGACGCCATCGCGCCCCTCGATGACAACGCCCCCGGCGTGACGATCCGCATCCGCGATCGCGGCGGCGGCATCGGGCCCGAGGTGCTCCCGCACATATGGGGGTATTCGTTTACGACGTTTATTGATTCGGACGAGGACGTCCCCGGGTCGGGGATGCCCGGGGCGGGGAGTAGCAGTGATGATGGCCTGGGCATCATCTCGGCCGCGAGCAGCGGGGGTAGTACCATTGCTGGGCTGGGGTACGGGCTGCCGCTGAGTCGGGCGTATGCGGAGTACTTTGGCGGCGGGATTGCCGTGCAGAGCTTGTACGGGTGGGGGACGGACGTGTATCTGAGGCTGAAGGGGGTGGGTAAGATAGAGTGAGTTGCTACGATTATGGTGTTGGGTGAAGGCACATAAACATATAGGCGTGACGGCTCTTGGAAGGATCCAGGCGCGCGCGTGGCGAGCATGGACGCGAGAAATTGAGAGAATCGATTCTCAGCGACCCTCTTGTGTACCAAGGATGCGTTGAGAGTCGTGGAGGTGAGCATGGTGGGAGTGGCGGAGTGAGCAAAGTGCCCGGTAGGTAGGGTGCTGCAGCCAGGACTTGACCCGAGCAGAAAATATGCTTTCCGCGCCAAACAGCAGAGGAAAAACAAGGGTAATATCAACGAGATCTCATTAAACTTACTCGACCATGCGATTTCAGATAACTCAACGCTCTCATTCAAGTCATTGCCCATACTATCCTCGACATCGGCCTTCCGCCACCCCCCTCTGCTCAACGTCAAGCCAATCCAGATCCTAGAAGATCCCGCGAAAGATACGATATAGACAGAAAAAACAACCGCTTTTCAGAGCAATAATCGCCAGCCAGCCAGCCAGTGGGGTTCCAACCCAAGGGAATGCAACCCGTATCCTTTTTGTCTCCATCGTCTGCTGTGTCTTTTTTGTTTGGTCGTAACCGGTTCCATCCGAGCATGGCCGAATATGTAAAAAAGGAAAGAGAAAAACGCCTGAAAATGATTCAAAACTTCGCTCAAGTCGTCATTCGAAGTGGGACGCTCCTAGTTCATATCCCGAACCAGGCGCGCTCCCACCCACGCGTACGGGTAGTTTCGCTGGTACCAGTTGATGCTGTTTCGGTTGTTAGCCATGCCCCGATTGACACTTTCTGGGAAAAGGAGCATAAACATACAAGCTCTTCCGCCCCGCAATCCGCGGGTGCGTCGCCCACGAGCCCCCCAGCACGATATTGTGCTTCTCGTCAAAGAAGTCGGCCGTGTAGCCCGGGTACAGCGACATGGGGACGAAGCCCTCGTGCGGGCGCAGCACCGAGCTGGTCCACTCCCAGACGCCGCCCATCTCGGCCTGGCCGGCGAGGACGTTGCCGCGGCCCGTCACGGGCATGGGGTGCCAGTGCTGGAAGCCGACGTTGGCGCCGTCGAGGTCGAGGAAGAGCTGCGCCTGGCCGTGCTCGTCGACCCGGGATACGGTGGGCGTGGACGGGGGCGTGATTTCGACGCCGTCGTTGGAGAGGTGGCTGGGGGGGTGATCAGTGGGGGCTCGGCCTGAGATGATAGGTGGTACTCACCCGTTGACGGCCGGGACTGTCTTTCCGAGCTGTCTCTCGACGTCCTTCTTCTTCTTTTGCGCTTCGGCGTAGGCGTAGATGCTTCGGGTCTCTTCAAAGGTGGGAATGCGCCCGCCCATCCACGAGGCACACCCGGAGAGCTCATCGTAGGATGCAAAGACGGGCCAGTCTAGGGCGTACTTCAGCGGGACGAGGCCGTATACCGTACGGACAGACTTGCCCCGCAGGAACGATTCTGGGAGGTTATCAAAGCTCCCGTTGCCGTTGCCGTTGGAGTGGCTATTCCCGTGCCCGTTGCTGCCCTTCTGGACAAGGGGCGAGTCTGCCCATGATGCAGGCACCTTATCGATATCGGAGTGGTACAAGTATCGTGCGTACTGGCAATGTTAGCACTGTGATGCCATGTCATTCGAGCGCAGGCTGACCTACCTCTTCGTTTGTGATGGGTCTCCCCTGGGCCTGGAATCTTCCAACGTGCACTTCCCTCGCCGGCTTCTCGTTGTCCCTGTTACCGTCTTAGCGTCTGCACCGGGTTTAGACGGCATATGCACTTACCACCCGAAATGGAGATCGGTGTCCGTCCCGTCCTCGGGATCGTCGATGCCAATCGTGATGGTCTGGGCGGGTATATCAAACCACTCGTTCTCGACCCTCTCCTGGCGGGCCTTGAGGGCCAGCTGGGGGAAGTTTGGGGTGGGGACGTGCGAGGGCGGATGCGTCCTGTCACTCTGCAGCATCATGTACAGCAGCGTCTCGATGTGCATGAGTTCGTGCTCAAAGCCAACCCAAAGAGCTCGACCCACATGGCGTGCGATCTTGTCCTGGCCTGCTGCATAGAGATCTCGCACACGAGATCGCACCTGGTCCTGATAGGTCAGAATTTGGTCCACTGGCGGCCACTCGTCGGGGATCTCGGAGTGGGCATGGCACAGCTCGGGGTTGTCGACGTCGGGGTCGATGCCGCGCTCGAAAATGCTATGAAACGAGGCCGGGCGCGTTGCGGGCTCGTGGGTCGTCTTTGTCAGCTGGATGTCGAGAAACGTCGGGATGTGGCCGAGGTAGAAGATGCACGCATTGCGCAGCTTGATGGGCTTCTCCAACAGCTCTTCCTGGGGTAGCATCTCTCGTGTAACCACGTCCCATGACGCCCACAGCGCATCCCAGTCTTCCAACGCGGGAAGGGCATGACGGGCATACAGAGACGGAATCAGGCTGAGCGACATCCTCGACTTTGTCAACATATGGATCCCTGCGAGGCAGATGCGTGTCAGTACGGGTTTGCTGAAGGGACCAGACGGGGTCCAAGCCCCGCATCGCAGCGTCATAGGGGATAGACGGGAGGTCCCCATGGAGCACAACATCCGAATGTGTGTTTCACAAGGCCGATTCCCCGTACGACTGGTCCCACGTGTCACACAAACGTGGGGTAGCTGGCTCGAAGGGCTCGTCGGGCTGCTGAAAGAGGAAACCGCGGCACCTGCGAGACGGCTTGGGGGAAGAGTATGGGTGTGCTTACCGTACTCGTCATCATGCCTCCACTGATCCGTCTCGGTCATGCCCGCCAGGCTCCAGAGTTTTTGCGCCTCAGCTGTTGAGAACTTGTTGCTCTGCTCAACCCTGATTCGATCGTGGGGCCGAATGACCTCGCCCAGGACGGTTGTGTCACGCAAAGGGGCATAAAAGGCCTGGTGACGACCCCCCTCGGCGTCAAAGACGTATTCGCCAATGACTCTCCATTCCTCCTCGACGAAGGCTGTCTCCCCGAGGATCTCATTCGCGTGGCGCAGGCCGTTGAGGATGAATCTAGAATGTGTCAGAGTTTCCCGCCCGCATAAGGAGGCCAGCTGCAAAAGCAAGGCAACTGCTGGTATGACATACTCATGGGTGACGCCCTGCTTGTCTGTTTGCCGAGAGGCTCGAAATTAGCGGAGATGGGCAAAGTGACAGGTTACACACACCATTATAAGCATGACTGTTGGCCCTGGTCAGCCGGCGTCTCGCGCGTGTGGGTGGGATAGGGGGTAACACATACTAGACTTTTGCTGGATCATGGCAGGCATCCAGGCCAATCAACATGGAATCGCCCAGGCTGAGCACATCCGCGAAGCCCTTGAGGAAGTCGGCGGCCTCGTCTCGGCTGAAATTACCTGACAACAGCCGCGTTAGGCCGAGCGGAGCGTCATGGCGGGCGGGAGACCTTACCAATGCTGGAACCGAGGCTCAAAATGCATTTTTGCCTCGAGGCGTTGGATGGTTTCTTGAGCCACTCCCTTCCGTCGTCGTATGTGCCAAGGAGTCCATGGGCTCTGACGTTCCTGTAGGGGGGCAGCTGAGCGAGCGTGCGCTCGAGCTCCTTCAGAGAGAGGTCAAGGGCGTAGTAGTCGATGCGCTTGCCCGCATCCTCGAGAGCCTGCAGCAGCAAGTTGACCTTGCGGAGATTCCTGGGACTCAAGTCAGTCTCGGCATTTCACGCTCTGTGAGAGGAGACTCACCCGCTGCCGAGCTCGATCACCATGGCCCCCGATGGTATGGATTTTGCCATTTCCGTGGCACACGAACTGAGCACCTTGATCTCGTCATTTGTGAGGTAGTACTCGTCCAGGTAGGTGATCTGAGACAAATTAGTTCCCCGGGTTGTCGTGGAATGACGGTTGCAAAAAAGGACTCACCTTCTCAAAGAGCTGCAGCCCTTTCTCGTCATAGAGCAAGAGCGTGGGAAGCTCCCGAGGGCCATTTGTCGAGCAGAACTTGGACTTGATCTCGACTTTGAGATTGAGCTCCACCGAGGCACCGCGGATGTCAATAATGTCGACTCTGGAATGAGATGTCGTGGTCAGTTTCGACATGAGGCTCTTCTCCTTGCCCTTGAAGGGGGTCAGCATCATGCACGGGATGGGCCCGGCTTCGTCCAGGCATGGCATCTTGTCGGCGAGGGCAGTTTCGAGATGGTGGTGAGCGGGCAAGTGGTGGGCAAGATGGGTGTCGACGAACAGATGACCAGATGCAAATAGAAGACGTGAGATATACGTCAAGCAGACGAAGTGGGCTGTGGAAAAGAGGCGTGACTGTTATATAGGGGCGTTGTCGACTAGCCGGAGTCGGTCGGTTCCTGAAAGAACAAAGAAAGGCCGATGACTTGACAGGTTCCCCGGGCGGCGGGAACAAGCTGTGCTAGCGCCGCTACGAAGGACTAGAAATAAATAGATCTGCAGATGAATTGTCCAAGGCGAACGACATGGACATGGCCATGCCCAGGTAGGCGTGAGGTGTGTACCTAGGAAGTATACAAGATATCCCCGGACGGGCCTGGCCTGGGTATGCTCTTGGGCAAGGGCAGTGGGCTCATGACCCCATACTGCGGAGTACCTTTGGGGCTGGACGACAGCGGTTCGAGAGCTCGACGGCCAACGAGAGCCGGACTCGAGCGGACGGGACTCGGGAGACAAGAGACGCAGATGACATGGCTATGACAAGATGAAAAAGGGTACCTACCGCTACTCCCGCCCATGTGCGTCCCCTGCCGCTCCCGCAGAGTACCTAGGTACGCATTCCAGCTCCTCTTCAGCCATTGCCGGTGACACGCGCCGGCCGAGGGGAGAGGAGGGACAACGTCGTC
The DNA here is from genome assembly GCA_030685255.1 of Podospora conica. Classification (NCBI taxonomy): domain Eukaryota; kingdom Fungi; phylum Ascomycota; class Sordariomycetes; order Sordariales; family Podosporaceae; genus Podospora; species Podospora conica. The sequence goes on along the minus strand of MU839438.1, from coordinate 26,450 downwards.
AGCGCGGTTCGCGTGAGAAGCGACGGGGTCTGGCCTGGGGTAGGTAGCATTGTCAATTGAGGCCTCAGGTCGGAGTATTCCAGCGGCCAGCCAGCGGCGGCAGCGATGCGGTGCCCAGGTTCGGGGCAGCGAGAGGGACGAAATCTTTTTGTCATGAAATGCAGCGCAGGCCGCCTCTTTCCGGGGCGAGAGTGGGAGTTGGACCTGCAAGGGACAAATCAAGACGAGGAACGGCCTTGCGATCCCCACGTCCTGGCGATGGCTAGCGCGCCCTCGTGCAGATGTGGTGTTCCTGACGCAGCACTGCGTTCTCGTCCAACGGGATCGGGCGCGCCTGTGCATTGGGATGGAGATGGAGAGTTTTGGAGTCGTTGGAGCTGTTGGAACGCGGCAAACGGGCAGAGTCCAGCTGCGAAAAATTGTGAACTCAATTCCGAATTCCAGGCAAGATCACCGCCCCCGGAACAACAACAGCACGACCTGCCCACGGACCGTGGTGTGGACCGTGCATCGGACTGTTAGTAAACCCACTCCCAACTGGGAAGGCAGTGGGGGGTCCGGCAGGGTCAAGCAATCGTCATCCATTCATCGTTGTTGCCCTACCGCAGCGGTGCTCTCTCTCGACGCCGAGCTCACCGAGCACCGTTTGAATGCGGCCGACTCCTTCCCCATCACGTCTCCCATGACAGCAGGAGGCAGGCAAGAAGAATGAGCGGTGTCGATGCATCTTGTCCGATCGGCATGGGTGGGCATGGGCATGGGCATTGGGCGGCAGGTCTCACCTTGTCTGCTTGTCAAGTCAGGTCCCGTTGCCAGGCACCGTCTTCCAGAACAGCCATCCATCCTCTCCTCTCCTCTCCAACGACCACCATCGGCCCGGACGGCGGACGGGACCTGGCAGCATCGGGCGGGGAATGCGACGAATACTCTCCTCCCAACATCATCATCATCATCGCCTAGTGCCGTGCTCAGATACACACTACTTTGTTCCACTACTGTGTACTCTGTACGCAGCAGGTAGGTAGTCATTCCGGAGTACGTTACCCCTCTCGATGCTTCCAGGCCTCCCCGCCTCGCGATCGGAAGACTCCGCTCTCCTCTCGTCGACTTGATTTTGCGCAGTGCGCAGCGCAGCTCGCCTCTCGTCCACACAGCACGCTCCCACGGCTCCCCCGTACACGCATCACCTGTCAGATCTGCCCGAAAAGCTTGCCGGCGCGGAGAAGTGCAGATTGCCCTGCAAGTTCTGGGAGCTGCGGCAGCTGCTGACACCAGGAAACATGGAAACCAAGCTGAGGGATCCGAAAATTCCACCTGGCATTTCCACCGCCTGCTCTCTCGCCCTCGCCCAGCATCATATCATCATCGCCGTGTACCACGCCAGCAACGACGACGGCCCCTTTTTTCCCATTCGCCCACGACATCTCTGCTGATTGATCACCGTCGCGGAAAGGGGTAACACAAATCCGCCATTGGAGAGTCGGCGCAAAAACCACCATCCGTGCTCACCAGAGAACCAGGTCCGGTGATCTCAACGTTTCCCAGGACCCCAGCACCGGGCCGCAACAGGGTACGCCGGATGCTCGTCGACGTCATCTGCGAGATGGACGGAATCCGTACTCAGTTCTCACGCTCGACATCCACGCGACAACCGACTCGCTCACACAGTTCCCCGGAGTTTCAGGTGGAAGCCATACGCAGTATGAAAGGTGTCAAGGTGTCAAGCACCAGACTCGGCAATCTGCACCGCAGCCGGACGAGACAAGTATGGAAATCGCTATCACTCCTCGCAGCGCAGCGGTGATGCAAAGCCGGTCGAGGGGCAGCTCGATCCGCATCGGTGATCGCTTGGCCCAACCCCACGCCCTAAGCCCCGGGTCCGGGTCCAGCTGCAGGCCAGGCTCCCAAAACGGCTTCTTGCATTTGGGTTCCGTGCTGGCCACTGGCACCAGACAGACGCATTGCCAACATCGGGCATGAAATCCACGGGCCAGGAATTGCGGGGAAATATGTCCTGTAACCATCTCGCTCTTCCAGAAACGCCAGCGTTTTGCTTCTTCAGAGGGAGCGTCTCGGGCCGTGTGGTTGACGATGTCGATGGCACAAGCAGGTTCGTCTAAGTCCGAGCATCCCATTGGCTGGACCAGATCTGGTCCATCGACGATGCCAACGGTCTACCAAGCCCGGGCTCAGCTGGCCTGGACACGATATCAAGGGCCCAGCCCGCCAGCCTCTGGGGCGATCTCCGCCCAGGCGTCGTATCTGCTGTGGGCTTGATAAAGCATCAAAGGCTTCAGCCTCCCGGCCCAGCCCCAGTGACCTCGGACCTCTGCCCGTGGGGGTCTCGGCGCCGTCCCGAAGCTGGGCTCCGCTTCGCCAAACCATCCCGGGTACTCCGCGAATTGCAACGTGGATCAGCTGACCGAGAGCCTTGTCCCGGCACGCCGCTGCCACGATAATAACCCACGAAAACACTGTACAGGGAGCAAACCCCCTCGGTCATGTGGTGGATCAAGTGTCGGTGAGACGACGGTGGTGCCCTGGGCAGTGAGTGCTGTCGTGGACCGACACCGACAGAACCCATGTACAGAAGATCTCGTCTGCTCAGGTGACAGACTGGCACCGGTCCGAGACCTGGGCTAGCTTCCGCCAGCCGGAGCCGCAGTGCCCACTACCCGGTCGTCAGCGATCCCGGCGTGGACCCGTAGCCCCCCCGTGCTGGCGTCACAATTAGGGCGGATGGTACGGGTATGGGGTCAGACCGCCAACGTCCGCGAGATCCGTGGCTGCGGATCGTCCTGCACGGCAGGACCGATTCGTCGTGATGTGCCAACTGCCAAGTTCAGGATCTGGGCTTCGGCACATTACGGGATCCAGCAGAGCAGCAGAGCGTGTCGTGGAGGCTGACAGAGGTGGCTTGCCAACGAGTCCAGTAGGAAGTCGTCTCCCGGTCAACAGCTCGGGTTGGTTGACTCAGGGGTAATGGAAACATGGGATTTGGTACATGTCGTCCAGTCACCTGATGCGTTCCATCTAACCATAAGAGACACCGCTGATACGCCCTTGCTGGGCAAATATTTGAATCTCGGGATTGTCCGACTTGGGCTTTTCCCAGCGTTTTGTTGAGATGTCATTCTCATCCCGAAGCCTTGTCGGGTATTCAATTCCTTGCCTTGCTCAAGACACGCCTTCTTCAACGTTTCGTATCATGTTTGTCAAGAAGAGGGACTCAACTTTATCGAATCAGCACATCCACGATTGCCGGACAGTGATGTTGTTCAAAATGATATTTCTCCTGTCCGCTCGATTCCAATCCCAGATACAACGGGGAACGTCGCTGGAGACGTTGTGCTACAAGACACTGGCGGCTTCCTGAGGAAGAGACCTGATATTGCTCAACTTCATGCTGATGGATATGCCGTCCAAGACTCATGACCAAGTTCCATGCTCCTTTAGGTTTTCTGGTTCTCATCTGGTGATATTGTATCTATAAACAAGCACAGCTCAGATCCTAGATACCTTATGCGGGCGGAAGAAGACCAATGTTGCCCGGCATGATGCCCGACTTCTACCAACTCGCACACCCACTCCCCCATCACCCCTACACCAACTCATCCCTCCAGGGAATCGAATCCTGCGCCCCCCTCCGCTCCACCGTCTTCGCCGCCGCCCTATTCGCCTTGCGCACCGCCTCCTCAATATCAAACCGCCCCCCGACCACCTCGAGCGCATACGCCCCGACAAACGTATCCCCCGCCGCCGTCGTATCCACCACCTTTGCCTTCTCCGCCGGCACCAGCCCCCTCTTCCCCCCCTCCCCGCCCTCCATGTAGTACACCCCCCTCCCGCCCAGCGTGATAATCACATTGCCCACCCCCTCCCCCTCGACGAACCCCCTCGCCACCGCCTCCAGCCCCGCCACCTCATCCAGCACCGAAACCTCCACCCCCCCGAGCATCGCCGCCTCTGTCTCGTTCACCACCAGGTGCGCGATCCCCTTCAGCGCGCCCGCCGGCAGCGTCTGCGCCGGCGCCGGGTTTAGTAGTACCGGCGTCCCCCGCTCCCGCGCCACGCGCAGCGCCGCCAGGACGGTCTCCACCGGTATCTCAAGCTGCATGATCAAGAGATCCGTCTCCCCCGCCAGATCCAAAACCCCGGCGACATCCCCCGCCTGCAACGCGTGATTCGCCTCGGGACTGAGAATAATCCGGTTCTCCCCCGTCGGCTCATCAACGATAATAATAGCCACGCCCGTCTTGAGGCCTTCGCGGACCGCGACGCCCGAGACGTCGACGCCGTGAGCGGTGAGGTTCGAGGTGAGCAGGGCGCCGTACGAGTCGGAGCCGACGGTGCCGAGCATGCGGACCGTGGCGGTCGCGGAGGGGTTGGAGGGGGACGGGGACGGCGAGGTGGACGGGCGCGAGAGCTTGGCGCAGGCGACGGCTTGGTTGGCGCCTTTGCCGCCCGGGGAGAGGGAGAAGGTGGTGGCGGTTAGGGTCTCGCCTGGGAGGGGGTGGTGCGGGACGCGGGAGACGAGGTCGATGTTGAGGGAGCCGAGGATTGTTAGGGTGGGAGGCATTTTGAACGCGGGGGGGATTGTTTGTTTGGGATTGTTCAGAGATGTTGTGAGGGTTGATGTTTGGTGTTGAGGTGGTGGTGACGTTGGTGAAGCGGGGGAGGGGTAGGAGGGGTAGATATTTGTGCTGGCTGTCTGCTTTATACCACAACTTGGAGATCAAAGTCGGGATGGAATGGTTCGGTCGAGATGAAACGGGAGAAGGTGGTGATGGGGCGGAGGGCTGTCACGGGACCGGAACATGACATGATGCCCGCTGCCGAGCCCACGGCAGGCCCGAGTGGACTGAGGGGCAGCGGGGGGCCGAGTGTACCCGCATCTCCACCCCGAAGTCCCGGAGCTACGCCCTTCTTCTCATCATCCTTTTGTTTTGGAAATTTGACCCTGGGATTGAGAACTGACCTTGGTCAATTCCATTGGATTCCAATAACAGGCAAAAAGACAGGGAAAAAGACAATGTCATCGATGACAACAACAGTCTCGCCAGCAAACAAGCACCTATCGACCTCGATGTAAGAAGTCAACCCCGAAATCACGGTCGACATATGTAACTAGCAGCATGCTAGGATAACAGGACTCTTGCGGTGAGCAGACAAGGAGACCCAGAGAGCACGGCGCCGAGATCTCCAGGGAATCCAGGTGGGATGTCACTTGCCTGCGATGGTCGCGATGTTGGCCTTGTGGGAGTTCGTACGGCCTCTCGGAAGATGACGAACTCTTTGAGACTCTTCTTGGTCTCCTGAGTCTCAACTTGAAGGACCTGAAGCTCAAGACAGGCCGGACTGGTACTAGGGCTACAGACTCTCGAACCCCAGCTTCTGCGTGAGATTCGAACCCAGACCGTCCTGGTAGGAACTCCCGGCAAGGAAAACACGTTTCCCCGCTGCACCAACACCATCGCCACCCGGGGGGTGATATTCTACCCGTTCTCTGTCCCTTCATGCTCCCCGATGTCTGTCGCTGGTGACGAGGTGTCTGCTTGGGCAAGTGGGCGGGTGGCTGCGTCTTTGGGTGGTTGGGGGACGGACGGCTGCCTCTGGGGGGATGGTCGGGGGCGGGAGGCCGCAGGCTGCCCTCCTCTTATCCCATCCTCTGTTCTCTGACAGGTTGTTCACAGAAGAGCCACAGAAGAGCAAAAAATCCAAAAAGCCATGATCAAACAGTTCTGAATTGTCATGACCAACGAGGTCTCGCTCGCTTGCTTCCCATGGCCTCGCCAAACGCCGGTATTCCAGCCACCGGTGTTCGGGGCGTAACAAACCTGACAACTCCTCTGATCAGCTCTTCCCGCTGACCACGACAGACCCACGGAAACCCCCATTTCCAAGAACAAAGTACTCCAGTCCCAATGCAATCCCGCTGTCCCCCGTCTTGAAGCCTGCACTATGGTATCTCCAACAACCCGACCAAGCCAAGAAGAAAACCGGCTACAGCCCATCCCAGGTGTATAATGATACACGCCCTCTTGCCCAAACGCCATGCCGCCAAACAAAGGAAAGTAAAGCCACCGCTCGCTGTGCGATATACAAGAGGAAAACGCCCCCTCAACAGCAACCCCTCACTAGCAACCCCTTACTCATCATCAGCCACCTTCTTCCTCTTGCTCGGCCGCCTCTCGGCCTTGGCCTCCTTGTCCTCCTCAACCCAGTGATTCTTCTCAATCTGATGCTGCCGCAGATTATCCGGCCGGTTCTTGTACTGACTCACGCACCCGGGAAACGGGCACTTGTAGATGCGCGGCGGCGTGTTGCTGTGCTGCAGCTTGCGGTGCTTGGCCATGCTGCCCTTGAACCACTGCGGGGCGCCGCGAGGCCGGTAGCCGCAGATGTCGCAGCACGCGTCCGACTCGACCACCTTGGCGGGCTCCTCGGGGGAGTTGGAGGCATCGGGCTTGGCCGCCGGGGATGCGGACGAGGTGGAGACGGGCGGTGTGATGGCGGTGGTTGATGTGGGAGTGGTGTCCATGTCGAGGGAGAACGGGGGGCTGACGGTGAGGCTGTCGATGAATTCGTCAAAGTCGTCGATGAGAGGGGCGGCGTCGGTTGGCTTGTCCAGTTCCGGGAGGAGCTGCTCGATGAGCTGAATGCCGGCTTGGTGGTAGGCGTTGCGTCGTGTAGGGCCAGTGTCGTAGAGCTCGTAGATCTGGTTGCACAGGTTCCGGACGCGGGGGGTGTACTGGGCGAAAAACTGCTCCGAGGGCATGGAGTCCTGCTCATCGTTAGCTTGGGTTCAGGGGGCTGGTTCATGCAAACTTACCTTGCCAGCCGATAGGAGCTCGACCTCGACCCTCCGCACACTGGTGACCGTCCCATTGTTCGCTTGATCGCAAATCCGACTGAGTCTGTTCTGTAGGTCGCCGACGTTGCCAAAGTCTTGGACGAGAACGTTCAACACACAGGCCACGGATTTGGCAAAGTCGTGATTTACAGAGCCGGAAGCGTTGTGGTTCTGAAGGTGTTTGTTGTACAGCTCAGACGTTTGCACTTCAAGGGAGGATGGCATTTCGCCCAAGACAAGAGACATTTCAAGTTCTGCGCTGACAGGTTAGCCATGCACATACATTCGCAGATAGAAAACATACCATCGAGAAAGTCGCGGGCGGCATTGAGAAGAGCATCTAGATTGTGGTTGCTCGAGGGGGAATCTGTTGCTCGCTCTTTGCCCTTCAAGCTGGATGATCGGCTCAGTGACGTATGGTAGGTTGACGCGAGGTATTGGTTGATTTGAAGCTGGGTGATGTCTGTCGGTTGCCAGATATCGAGGGCGAGTTGAGTATAGAGTTCCTGGTCGGCAAAGGGTAAAGAGTTGGTGTAAGATAATGACTGAAGGAAAAAGGTCTCGGCCCTCTGTGATGCCCCTGTATCATGTACAACCAGCGAGAAGGCATACATAAGGTGGACGAAACAAAGCGTGTCGAGCGCCGACGATGGCTGGCCGCCGTTGAGCAAGGTGCGTAATGTTCGGAGACCGGCTGTCGCAATTGTCGTTGTTGACATGAGCTTGAGCTGATCAGCGAGGTAATTGCCCTGCACGTGCTGGATCTTGAGCGTCGACGAAACAATGTGCTCCTGGAGCGCATCCCAGGCAGAGCCAACGACCGATTTGGTATCTGAGCAGCATCCGCTGGTCTCCTCCAGCTCGGGCAAGTTCATCTCGACGTCAACCAGGTGGGCAGATGCAGTTGTCGTGCCGATATCTCCAAAAGACAGCTCGGCTGGTTGTGGGGTCGGCTGCATGATGGGAAAGGACATGAACAGATTGGGAACCAGCTCGTCCTGACCCTTGGGCAAGGGGACGACTGCTGGGAAGTCGGCAGGGAGCTCCGAGAAGAAGCTGTGGGGATAGTCGGCGCACGAGCTCTCGTAAATGGCATCCGCGAACCGATCAGTGACAAAACCCTCGACGGGAGATGTAAGGTTGGTATTCGCGCCCGACCAGGCACCACTCCAGTTGGACAGCGGAGACACCAAAGAGCTGCCGTTGCTGTCGGTCGTCTCGGCACTGCTGTTGCTGTCCATGCTGACGGCACTGTCGGTGCTATCGGTGCTGGCCGTTGACCTGACCGAGGAGCTCGGCGATAACCCCTTGCAGCGCGGGGCGGTGGACGTTGCTCGAGGGGCGGGTCGTGGTACCGCGTGGCGGCGTGGCGGAATGCTGTATGTGTCGAGAAGGAGAGGAGGCTTTCCAGAGGCATCTCGGGTCCCGTAGTCGTCGGTGAAGGGGAACGAGGAGGGAATCGGTGCTGGTGGGAAAAAGCCAGTGTGTTGCCACTGCATGCTGGAGCCGCCGGTCGGCATCATGGACTCGAGTTCCGGGATTGATGGCACCATGGGCATGGGCACGAGAAGGTTTTGGGGGTCGATGGCCCCGTCTGTCGGCAGCACGGGCCGGAGGCTTGGAGGTTGGATGAAGTTGACCTCGTTCGAGTCGATCTCGACGATCTCGGTCGAGGAGAGCTCGTTGAGGCTGTTGATACCGAGAGAATCGTAACTCGGGGGCGGCGCAAAGGAAGTGTCGTCGGAATCGAGGCCGAGGGAGTTGGCCTTTTTGGACTTGTGGCCGAGGGAGTGAAAGAAGGTCTTGGCCATCGAGATCATCTTCCTCCTCTTGGAAGGGTGACCCAGACAGCGCTTACACTTGATGTCGTCGAACCGCTCGACCCTCATGTGGTCGTAGCACCAGTACTCTCCGCGGGCGAGATAGGTGCACTCGGCGAGATGGTTGAGCATGGATTCGTGGTCGGGGAAGCGTCGAGTGCACCGGAGAGTGGGACACTCGAGCTTCTCGGCGGGGCTCATGCGGTTGTTGCGGTTGCGCTTGACGGCAGCCCAGGCGATGAATCGATCGTGGGCACAGTCGTCGGGGGACGTGGCTCGGGTACTGTGGTCATGGTCAGAACAGTGCTCGCTGTCGCGGGCGCGGGCGCGGGCGAGGGGGGGGGGGGGCGAGGGCAGAAGAGACACGGGGGGTTCGAGACAAAGATGGACCAGACATACACGCAAGACAGTTGTTGCTGGCGGGAGCAGGCCGAGCCCGGAGCGGAGCCGGCGTCGTCGTGCAAGGGCGATACGGGGCGGAAGGCGGTGGCGACGCCGGGGCCATCGGAGTCGTCCTCCATCAGGGAGGCATACATGGCAGCTTTTTTGGACTCCATCGTTGGATGGGCCATGGTGGAAAGCGGAGTTCGCGACAACAGAGATCAGATGTCGGGACTCGGGATTGGGGATGTGACAAGATGGAAACCAGGAACAGGAACAGGACAAGGGACGCGCGAATGAAGCGAGGGGAAGGCCGTCATCCGCCACCCATTTTTGTCTCTGACCTATATCTCTGACCAAAGCCGAGTTGCGGGACGAAGCGGCGGCGTTGGCTTTGTGAGGCCACTGGATTTGCGGACAGGTGGGTGTGAGCTGGACGGCGGACGTCACCTTGGCTTGGTCCTAGGAAGAAGCCTCCAACGGAGTGGAAGAACTTGGGGTGACCGGGGGTGGCCGGGGGAGCTAGGACTTGTTCTTTGGGGAGCGGCCTTGGCGGGAGCTGGTAGGACTCGTCGGCGCCGTAGGGCTGGGGCGACGGTGTCGATTGGCTGCCTCTCCGGACGCCGTCCAAGAAACACACCCTGACGGCAGCTTGTCCTCCACCTCGAACCATCAACACATTGAATCGGCGATGCTCTGCTCGGCCGACCAGAGTTTTCCATTGGCCAATTCTCTGCCATGATCAGATATCTGGGCCGTTGACCTCATCAACAGGGACCCCGGGACTGGACATGGAGTCGGCGCCGAGCGTCAAGAGATGGCCTCGACGACGAGGACAATGTCTTTGTCCGACCTCCGTCATCTGTCTGTCTGCACTTGATCGCGGGTCCCCAACTCGGCGGCTAGAAGGAGAAGGAAGCCTGCTGTGCTTCTGTCGCGGCCTGCTGCTCAAGGTGAGCAACTGGTTTCGAGTCCTGCTTCTCGCAATCGATGGAACAGCGCGGACTTGAAAATCTGCCTTTGCGACTTTGTCCTGCAGACTGCGGCCAATGGGAGGCTATTTCGAGGCGCAAGGCAGTTTTCTCTTCCAGGAACACGAGGGCTAACAAACAGTAACAGATATCTTGTGTCGCAGCCCGGCCTGGAGATACAAACTGGTTGCCGGGTCCCGAGCATCCGCCCCCTTTTGACTGCGGCTGGTTTTGACTGCGACCGAGTCTCACGGCATTGCCTGCCCGGATGTGTCTGTGAGGTGGGGGTCGCGGAAACCTTCAACCACCAAATCCTGGCGGTCCGTGATTGGCAGAGTCGGAATGAGCAGTTCTTGACAAACGGTTCGGGGACCGGACTTGGCTTGTGTGCTTGTGAGGCTTGGTGCTCCGTACTGCCGATAATGGCGCAAAGACTGCCGATCTGCAGTAGTGGGAGAAGGCTCGGCAGGGCAATATAAGAGTTCAAGCATGCCGCCGTCGTCTTCCAATGGCGATGATCGACGCGGAGAATTGAAGCTGAAAAGTTTTCAAAGGAGCTGCCCGTTTGTGGCCTCGAGGCGGGGTTGGCTGCTGAGGGCTGGGGATGGCGCTCGACCCCGCCCCCCACCTCCACAGCAGCAGCACAGCACATGTTGACCCCGCACTGTGAGCTTTCATCTCCTCCATCACGAGCATGGAGGCCGGCCGGCCTTTGACTTCAAGGGCATGAAGGAGGTTGGGCTTGACGATGCCTTCGAGTAAGAATCCCAATGACTCTTTTCTCAGAGCATGTATTCAACCGGGCCATTCTTCGACACCAAAGCCTTGTGGCCGGGTACCACCACCACCACCTCAGAGGCCAGGCTGGAACACTGACACCGTCACACAAGAGCACAGGACGAGAGATGGAAAGGTTTGCTTCGCCCAGCAACCCAGCGACACCAACAGGAGAATCACCATGTGCTCGTGCTCGTTATCAGGCCAAGGCCAGCTGATAACGCCACGGAGGCTGGGTCAGGTAGCGATCACGTGCCGGGCCTAAAAACACCATCGCCAGAGCAACTCTGACTTGTTTGCTCCCTCGCCTCCAAGCATCGATAAATGAACTGCAGCCCGCGCGCATCGATGCAACCACTCGCCGCGGCTCGCTCGCCAGCACAGCACGCACAGCACAGCACGTCGGTTTGACAACTGGCACCGATATTATTACCAGCAGCCATTATTGCCGCAGCCGCCTGTGTACCAACCTCCAGCGACTTGACCTGACCGCCGCCATTTCTAGAGTCCGCCCAGCCGCGACCAAGATCAGCAAGCATCTCGAGATGGTCGGTGTTCCGGTGACACCGCCGAGTCCAAAATAACGACTCGGGGAGATCGAATTTTGGCCATTGGGGTCCAAAGTGCATGGCTTTCCACATTGCACTGCTGCGGGATCCTCCCAGAGGCTGTCAGATCCATTCCTGGAGCCCCGAGCCCCCATGGGTGAAGCGTCGACGCAGGAGGCGCAGTTCGTGTTTGAGGTTGTTGAAGGCGCGGCGAGGCGATGGAGGGGGTCAGGGTGGAGGTGGGGTACATCGACATCCAAAACCGACACGCTCAAACATGGCACGATGCATGTCACCATGTCACCCCCGACTGACCACACTCCCACAGTCTGACATGCTTCGAAGAGCATGTCCAGCCGACGGGACCCAGAAAATGTTTCAACTCTTGTTTTCTCCGCCACGCCTGTTTCCCTCGTGGTGGTGATGATGGCGGCTGAGGGTTGCTGGGGGTTTCGCATTGAGTTACCCCACCTTTGCGCCATCGCCCTGCCCCCCCCGCCATCTGCAAGCCTCTCAGTTCGTCGCATGGCGGGATGCCGTCCGCGGGCAGGTTGAGCAGGTTACCGGCTCGAAGGGGACATGTTCGGACCCGGCCTGCTCTCGAACCAGAATGGGCCCGGGGAGGAAGGGGGCCATATCAGATCGTCAGATGATGGCCGTGGGCCGCCCGATGATCTTTCCTGCGACGCTCTGCTCGAGGTCCTGCTCGGGTGGGCGAGACGGCATGAGGGCATCAACTGGGGAACCATGGTTGGAGCAGAGCCCGAGCATGTCGTCGTGGGAGAGAGTTGGAGCCTTGGAGGGCCTTTGACCGGCCAGCGCACCGGGCCTAACCAGTCCCTAGGGTAAAGGCGACCATTCGGCTATCTGCCATCTCGAAACAAGTCACGGCCTCCCGCACTCAACCTCTGAAGTCTGTGGTGGGAGTCGGTGGGGCTTGGTGGTTCGGGTGGTCGCTTGCATCGTCGCTTGTGGCCTGCGTTGGCAGGTTGGCTACCCGCGGGCCAGTGGGTATTTTGGATGGGCTCTGGGCTCTTCCTGGTGGGAGTTGGGCCGTGGACGACGACGCTGTGAGGTTGTTTCGCGGCACAAAATGGTAAACCGGGGGGCTGAAGATGGTTGGTTGGCGCTGTGGTGCACCGCAGAAAGATGCAAAATCTGCCCCTGACGCTCCACCACGATTGGTCCGCCTAGCCCCTTATCGCTCTAGAGTGTAGGTACGGAGTGCATCGGTACTGTGGTGGAGGTACCTCCGTCCCGGAGTTGAGTGATGGGAGATCCCTCGACGAAGCTTGTGTGTGTTGGGGTCGGGTCCCAACCTCGAACCAGGAGCTGGGAGAAGGGCTGTCTGAGAGCGGACTGGTGATCATAAAGGGGACGGTATCGTCTCTTGTTTTGGCCCTCTCCACGAGCCCCCGTCCTGCGACTCTCCCTGGTCTGGCCTCGACAAAAGTTGCCTGAACATCAACATTCCCTATCTTGTTGGCGTCATTCTGCAAGCCCCTTCCAAGGCGTCGACATATCCATACCAGGGCACACACGACTTTGGCTATCGGTTTTCTATCTATCGCCCGGCTATCGTAGGGCTTCTTCCACCACAGTCCCGTCCATACACCAACGAGAGAGGGGTACCCGACACCATCAACATTGAAGGTGTGTGTGAGTGCCTGGCGGAAACCACCACAAAGAGGACCGTCCCAGCTGCATCAAGCAGCAGCACATGACTATGTGAGTTCCAGCCCTTTTTCATTTTTTTGTTGTTTGCAGCAGAGAGCCCCAGACCCCACCCATTCCCCATTCCCTTCCCCCCGGAGCACATATATGCAGCACATCTCCGGCCAATATCGACGTCGTCAAAACTCAGCCCAAGAGATAGTGACGAGAGATTCCTGTGCATCAGCGCCCGCCTTCTCCCCTGCATACAATACCAACACAATACATCATCACATTCTGCTTCCAACCACCTGCTAAACATTGTCTCTTCGCATCACAGGCGTACCGCCGCCGTCCAGTGTCGACGCTCGACGTTGCTCTCTTCCAATCCCAAATTCACCTTTCCCGCGCGCCCTCAGTCCAGCAACAGCACCAGCACCAGCACCGGCTGGCCGCGCTCCAATGACAGGATGGACGTCTCTTCCCACATGGGCGCCGTCGCCGAGCTCGACCTGAGTGCGAGCTGTGGCCCCAACACGATTGTCGACCGGATCAACGCCATGCCGGCCCTCAAGACCAGTACTGGTGAGTCCATATTTTCAATTCATGTCTCTGGTGTTCCTATCGCGTGGTGTATATTGAGCTTGTTTGGGGAACTTGGAATGCGACGTCGACGATGCAACCTCTTGTGGATGTTCGGGAGTCGGCATCGCGGGGTACCACGCCCTTCCCCTCCAAATCACGAGTGTATCGTCGGCTCGTGGCAGCTTCCCCTGTAATACTCGGCTTGATCTTGTGTACTCGAGAAAATGCTCTTGTGTCATGGGATTCAAGCCTGTATCCTTTTCTTTTCAGCTCTTTTGTCATCACCAGGAGCAATCTCGGTCCATGGCACGGCGATAAGGGCAAACGAGGGGTTCCCTCAACCTCGTCATCCTACGTTCAGTTAAACTCCAAGACAACTCAACTAACACCCTCCCAGCCTTCTTCACTTTTCTCCGCGCTAACCTCGTCCTCCCGCACTCGTCGTCCAACGTCTCCACCCCGTACCTCGCCCCGGTGCACACCTCCCTCCCCCTCCTCCCACCACGCTCCCCCTCGCCCCTCTCCGCCCGCCCCCCCCTCTCCATCCTCGACGACGACGTCCCCCCCCTCTCCCTCTCCATCCTCACCACCCCCACCGACAAATCCGACGCCCTCGCCCTCATCACCGACAGCATCATCCAACAGCGCCACCAGACCGCCCTCTCCATCATCTCCCACCCCCTGGTCCTGACCATCCTCTCCGCCGCCCTCTTCACCATCCACCAGTACGCCTACGTCCCTCACGCCCCCTCCTTCCGCCTCGCCCTCCTCCTCGTCATCGCCCTCTTCCTCGCCTTCGCCCTCGCCGTCCACCGCCTCTCCTCGGGCTACCTCTCCGCCGCCGCCGCCTTCTCCCCGCCCCCGGGCGACATCATCATCGGCACGCGCCTCGGCCCCACCCTCGTCGGCGCCCTCATCCTCCACCTCGAGCCGACGACGTCCACCACCACCGGCCGCAAGAAGCAGCAGCACCACCGCACCGCGAGCCTGCGCGGCGGCAAGGGCGTCATCCGCGCGTGGACGGTGCGGAGGGGGTACCGCGGGCAGGGGTTCGGCGCGGAGCTGCTGCGCGAGGCGGCGCGGCTGACGCGGGAGCGGTGCGGCGCGCACGCCGAGATTGGGTTCGCGGCGGGGCACGCGAATAGCACGAGGGTGCTGCCGGATGTGTTTAATGGGGGGTTGAGGAGGGGGGAGGTTAGGGCCGCGAGGGCGTTGGAGGGGGTGGTTGGGGGGGCGAGGGGGAAGAGGTGAATTTTATTGGTTCGTTGGGTTAGGTTGGAAGGGGAATGGCTTGGATGCGCAAGGGAATGATACCACACATACACGCCGCACGTGCTGCGGACCGCATGGATATGCGACGACGACGACTTTGATACCACGGGTGGGATGGGCTGGGCACACTACTCGTTACATATTGGGCTATGCCTGAGTAGGCAGAGGGACGGCGGACGGCGTTTTCAGCGGGGCTTTGCATTTTACTTACTTACACTCAGTGATACCAGCCATACTTGGCCATTCGATGATACCACATAGACGTTCGCTACGGGACGATGAATAGGAGCCGGAGTTGTATTGCACAGTTCACTTTGTGACCCAACATTGAGAAGATAGAATGGTGCAGAGGCAGAGATTGCTTTGCTCCCAACTCTCGAGGAAGTCAGTCTCGAGGTCAAAGAACCCTCTTAAACCTCGCCACCCTGGCATTTGTGACGTGACCAACAACGAGGACGTCCCCATTGACGCCTAGCTCTGCCTGGCAGTTCGCATCCGCCTCGGAAAACTCCTGACAACCCCCACCAACGCGCAAGCGCAGACGAGGACCCAGTCATCCATGTACACAACTCCCGCCTCGCCATATGTACCACACCCTGCCCCGAAACTGGGTATCTCCATCTCACCCGCCCAGCGTCCGTCCCCCTCTCTCTCACTCAAAAAAGAGCCTCCGGTCCAACCGAGGGAGCGCCAAACCCAGGAGGGAGCTGCCGTGAATACCAAACCAGACCATACCAACGCCGCCGACGAACAAGAATCCATCATGTACTGAAGAAAAATGAGAGTGAACCGCGCCGGGTCCGATGTCGTGGTATCATCATTAGGTGTACCGAAAGAAAGGCTCCAAGGAATGAATGTCGTATGTGATGATTCACTCATTCTCCTCGTCGGCACCGGGGCCGTGGCCCTTGGACCGCTTGGCGGGGACCCATCCGTCGTCGAAGCCGTAGATGGGGCGACCGATGCGGCGGAGGGCGAAGAGGACCTGTTGGGGGAGGTTAGTGGGTTCGTGGTAAAGAGGGGGGGGGGTGGGTGAAGTACGTCGTTGACGGTGACAGTCTTGGCTTTCCGGTACTCCGCGTAGGTGACGCAGTCCTTTAGGATCTGAAGGGTGGGTTAGTGGGTTTGTTGACTTAGGGTCAGGGGGAGGGGGCCGGGGAGGGGTGGGCATACAATCGCCAGACGATCCTTAATGACTCCTCTGATGTCCTCATAGATCTGTGCCGAGATTCTCTTGACGCCTCCACGGCGGGCGAGACGGCTGGACGGGACTGTCAGTTTGTGGTTTCTTCAGTTATCCCGGCGAGAGGGAGTCCAGTTCGGCCTCCCTCGCAGCAGCCAGGGGACAGGAAAGCAAGAAAAGAACATACCGGATCGCAGGCTTGGCTACAAGCGGCGAGAAACCCCCCAGACGTCAGCAATCATCACTCTCCTCCATTTTTGAGCCCCCGCTCACCAACCACCACTCAGAGCACCAGAAACTCACTGATTCCCTTGATGTTGTCCTTTAGGACCTTCCTACCAAACGTTAGCCCCATTCCTCAACAGAACCCCCCCCCCCCAACTGGAGGAAAATCCACAAAATAAAAACAGAAAAAAAACATACCTATGTCTCTTCGCCCCGACCTTCCCAGACCCCAGCGTGGTCTTCCCGCGTCCCATCCCCGTCTTTCCACCAGTCGCATACTTCGCATGCGAGGCCGACGAGGACGAGGGCGCCGCAAGTCCACGCTTGAGCCCCGACGGGCCGCCGCGCTGCGGGACAGTAGGAGGCATGTTGGGTTCCTTGGCCTCGTCGCTGTTGGTGTATTTATCGTTACCGGCGATCAAGAAATCAAAAAGTGGGGTTCCGTCGGCGTCGGCGACGTGGGTTGTGATGGGATGGAAGGAACGTGGTGGTGGCGGTGGGTGCAGGCGGGATGGGGGACGCGTTTCCAATCGCGTGGCGCGCGCTGCAGCCGGGAGCTGAAGAGGTGGGGTAGGGGATGCTTGCGGTGGTCCCAGCGCCCATGAGGCCCCCCGGTTCGGGGAGGTGGGGTGGGGTTCGGAAGCCTGCCGGCGCCGGGGCTTGGGTACAATGGATGTCTTCATTATCGGGGTTCAACCACTGATTTCAAGTTAAATAGGTTGGATTATTCGAGGGGAGAGGGAGTGGATCTTGTAGTATTATGTGAAATATACAAGTTTCAGTTAGCAGGGGTTGGCTTCTATCAAGTCCTAGACCATCGAGGAGAAGACACTTATAGAAGCTTAAGCCGGATAAGCTTCCACCTTATTGGAGACTGCGCTGCATCAGCAACCTCCATCTCATCTGGTCAGGTACATATATGCCCGTTTGTCGGAACATCAGATGAAATCAGTTAACGTATATTAGCGGAACTTTATTAGGGTTCCTATGTGCCACACGAGATGTCCACCTCGCCCAGTATTCAACAGCCGACTCCTGTCCTGTACCAAAAGCTAAAACACACTCCATTATCAATGGTATCTCGTATCCCGTATACAATGTGCCGAAGACGGCTTCCTGCTCTGCTATCCATCATCGTCCCGACCTTCTTCTCGAGAGTCGCCCCACACGGGTCTTTGGGGCCTACTCCAGAGCCGTGATAAACGTAGCCTCGCTAAAGAGCTCACCCTGCTCCGTAATCTCCTGGTCCCCAATCTTCAGCTTCAATGTGAGCTTGTTGCCGGGCGCGTACTGCATCAAGAAGTCAGTTGAGGGCCCCGCCGAGACAGCAATGGGGGGGAGTCAAACCTGGTAAATGTATGGCTTCGTGCCCGCAGCGGCCGCCACAATCGTCTTGACGAATCCGGGAACTTCCGCCATGACGTCTATCCTGTCCACCCGCTCCTCCAGGGCGCCCTCCAGAATGGCCTCGGCCGGCTTGCCGTCCTTGGTCTTGCCCTTCCACACAAACTTGATGGCTGTCGGCTCTGGCCAGTCATTCAGGCTGTCTCCCTTGGTCTCGACGTGCGTGGCCAGGTTGTCGGTTCCCGCAAAAATGATCTCGCCATCCTTGGCGATGCCTCCAACACTGACGGTCGTGGTGCCGTACGAGGGAGGAGTCGTGAACTGCATCAGGCAGGCCGAGTATGTCGGTCCCTGGAAATCGCAAAAGGTCCAGCGGGACGCCGCGTGGTGGGGCTTCATGCCCTGCAGAGCATGCACGAAAAAGGCCTTGCCCTTGACGTCGAGGGGACCGTCCTTGGTGGTGATCGTTCCCTCGGCAGCGCATCGTGGCCAGATGTGGTGGCTCATGCTGCCCCAGGGGTTTTTGAGATCCGTTCCAAAGAGCGACTTGCCCGTCGTGCCCGCCTTGAAGCCCGGGGCAACCCTCTTCACTGTGATATTGACCACGGCCCGGTCGTCGTTCATCGACTTGATCGTGTACGTGGTTCCATCCGCCGAAAGCTCGACGGCGCAGTCGTTGGCGTAGAAGGCCGTCTTGTCCTCGCTGAACTCGTGGTTGCTGAGCTGGGTCGAGCACCACAGGTGCTCCTTGGTCTTGTCGGGGTTGAAGACCTTGGCGCTGAACTGGCAGGTGGTGCGGATGCCGCTGCGGTACATCTAAGTCAAGGCCAACGAGAGACATGCAGGAAAGACGTACGCCACATTACTAAAGATGACCTGGCAGAATGCGAGCCTACCGGCGTCTGTCATGAAGTAGAAGCTCTGCGTCTCGACCGAGGTCGAGTCCAGCGTCTGCCATTTGAGATCATCCCGGGTGAGCTCTGTGTAGGGTGTCGTCTTGGCCTCCTCAGCGACCGACTTGATGGCCGAGGGTCCGTAGATGGGCTCCTGAGTGCCGGCGACGTTGGCCACCCTGTGGAAGACGAGTGTTAGCCTTTGGCTCGTGGTCGCATCGTGGTGTGATGGTGGGGTCAGGGTCCTGGGGTCACCTACTGCTGTTGCACCCATTTGAACATGATGGCGGCTTTCGGGTAAGGGGGGCTCGGTCAGGATCGCCGAGACGACAATGGTGGAACAGGTAAAGGAGGAAAATCGGCGATGGCGTAGTTCAGCAGAATCAACATTCACCGCCGTCAGGTGCGAAGATGAAGGGGAGGGTCTCCTCTAAAAAGGCCAAGAGGGTAGGCTAGGAGGGGCACCTGCTGTTGGACCGTGTCGCTGACTGGTTGCGACTGTGGACGTCACTACGCTAAGACTTTGCCCAACAGTGCGCTGCCGAACAGGGGTTTTAGCGAGCATGGCCACAGGCTACAGCGGTGTTCTGCCATGTGGAGGCTGCGGGGTGAGCAAGTGTGGCGTTCATATGTGGCGGTGTTGTAGTTCACAGATGGTGTGGCTGACAATGCGTTCGGCGTGCGGTTGGTTTGGGGCTGCCAAATTTTCGGGGACTTGGAGCTTGAAATCGCATTGAAACTTCTGGGTCCCCCCAACAGCGACAGCTCCCACACCACCAACTCTTCGACCTGCCCGGTATCTCCCCGGTGACATACACCGTCAGCCGCCAAAATGTCGAAATCAAAGGGCCCTGCCGTTCTCGAGTCTACCATCAAGCTCATCGTCGGCGCCGGTCAAGCGAGTCCCGGTCCCCCGGTCGGTCCAGCCCTTGGTAGTAAGGGTGTCAAGGCGATGGATTTCTGCAAGGTGGGTGGCAGCATCACGGCCATGGCCGAGTTGACGACAGCACCGGACTGACGCGCGACTGCCCCTCCAGGAATTCAACGCGAGGACAACCCACATCACAACAGGAACCCCCATGCCCTGCCTAGTAACCGTACGAGGAGACCGATCTTTCCACTTCGATATCCGAACACCGCAGACATCATGGCTTCTGCGAAATGCCGCCGAGCTACCGGTCGGGAAGAAGGGGGAGAGGAAAGGAGCGAGCAGGCCAGGGCACGAGACAGTTGGCACCATCAGCCTCAAGCACGTCTACGAGATCGCCAAAATCAAGCAATCCGAGCTCCGCCTGTCAGGGTTACCGCTGGAGGGACTTTGCCGGTCCATCATCTACCAGGCAAAGTCAATTGGCATCGCCGTGGTGCCATAGTCGTGGCACTGGGTCTGTTGAGGCGTTTAGGTTGCTTTAGGAAAGGCATAGAGGAAAATCTCAGCATCATTGGCGACGCCATAGCGTGGGTGTGTAGAGAGACCTGATTCCTTGTTGGAATCCTGTATATGGAACTGTACCACTACCAACACCACCACGGGGTATGAGGGGTTTAAGAGACCGGAATCACAATGGAACCATTGGACCACTGTTTGTGTTTCCCATGGGCTGGACGGGGACCATCAGATGCGACCCCCGTAAGGGCCACGGGTTTCGCAAGGCGCAAACATCCGCCCCGGACCGGCGCTGACCGGACCTCCTCCTCTCGTCAGTCCCGGGCATCGCGATGAGAAGCAGCCAGTCGGCGCATTTGTCACGACAGGACAGTCGTTGGGAGGTGGGACGAACCGGTGGTGTGGATGGTGTCTGGGTGGTACTGACAGGCCGCTTCCGGCGGAGTTGCCGATGTCAAAGTTGGAACCTGGGGATAAGACGAAGACTTGGACCTGCTCTATCCAGGCCATCGGAAAGACTCCCATGTTTTGTCCACTTTCAAACAAACACACCTACATTGTCTTTTATCTCCATAGTAGCATCTGAGGCACAATCCAACAACTCCACATCAACTGGTCCTGTGCTTCCCAGGCATCCAGCAGTCTGGCATCCAGGGGTTGGCAGGTTCGGTGCCGCGGCGCATGTGCATGTGTTGCGGGAGACGAACAGGCTGGAAGTTGCGGCTCGTGGTTCACGGCGAAGGCACCTTGATGCCCTGAAGATTAACTACCACTAACACCCCGCCGTTCGGGACGACTTTCATCCCACGATCCCTCGGGCACAACACTGCCCGCCCCTCCCCTCCATCCCCTCCATCGACAACCTCCAACCGCCGGGATTCTCGGCGATGGCTGCCCCGATCTGACGCTGCCTGACTCTGCCCCAAACTGCGATTTCCCCTTTTCGCGGCGAGGCCACGGTTCAAACTTGTTCAAACCGCCCAGTCCAGTGCCATGAGTCTCGGCGGCCCGGTGTCATCCACGCCGGCGGATCAGCGACAGCGAGTCAGCAGTCTTGCCGCGAAGAGGCTCGTTCTTTAATGCAGCCCGAATCCTTGTGCCCTTCTCTCTGGAACCGCGAAGCCTGGAGCCCTTCTCGCCCTTCTTCGGTTTAGTCAGGCCCACAATCCCCCTCGAACCGGGAACAGGCGAATCGCGATTCTCCCCTTCAACCCAGACCTGGCAACCCCCGGCCAGGAGGTCCTTGGCTGGTACCCTTCCCGCCCGCAACCCACCGCCTGCGTCGCCGGTACCCGCAAGGTCACTCGGCAGGAGACCAGGTCGCCCGCCGCTCACGGGAAGTCCGTTGCCCGTTGCCCGCTGCCCGCTGCCCCACCGCCGCATCGCATCGCCGAGGGGCGCGAGTGGCAGTCTCTTTCTCAGCGACACCGTCATCTGCAACCCTTCTTCTGCTCCCTCTCTATTTTTCACCCCTTCCTACACCTGGACAGCTTGCCTTTTCCTCGATTCCACCGCCTCACCTCGTCGCCCTGCCCTCATCCCAGGGCACCTCGACAGCAACCTCGGACCTCGCGGAGACTCTCCTGCTGCGCGCCAGCCCTCCGGAACCATGGCTGACCCTACCAAAAATGCAGATCAGCAGCTGCATCTACAGGACGACGCGAAGCAGCAAGGTAAGAAGATCTTTTGTTTGTCTGCATTGAAGGTGGAAAAAAGCCTGCCTGCAACACGCGCATTGCCCCTCCTTTGACCCCCCACACACGCCGAGGCTTGTGATAGCATCTCAAGCCAACAGAGACAAATCTACGGGACGCCGGAAAGCACCGGCAGAGCAAAGACTGACTGTTTGCCTGCTTGTAGAGTCTGCCCCCAGCGTGCCGACCATCGCGGCAGTCGACACATCCAACGTCGAGGTTCAATCGCCGGTTGCAGTGCGCTTCAAGTCGACCATCGAGGAGATTGCGCCCGATGACGCTGCTTCCGGATCTTCCGCTGTCGCCTCGGCCAAGGCTTTTCTCGGCAATCCAGGCGAGCCCACCCCCGAGCAGATTCGAGATCTCTCCAACCGACTCAAGGCCTGCCCGCTGCAGGAACGCCGCATGAATATTTTCTCCTACGAGGCGTTCTCGTTGCCTCCCTCAAGAGTAGGTGACTGATATCCCCATCCCCTGCAGTTTCTGGTGCTGTTTCTTTGTCTCTGGGCTGCCCGCCCTGTCCTGTACCTCGACGTCTGGGACTCTGGGCCCATGCCCCGATGACCGATGACCGATGACCTCCACAGGAGCCAAGCCGACCATCACCAGATTTCAAGACGCCCCATGTGGACAGTGGAATACTTTGGCATCTGGTGGACCTGATCACTGGTTTGTTTGTCACAGTCGGACCCGTCACCCCACGCCGGGCAAGAAGACCCATCCCGTCTCTCGGCAGGCCTGGACCAGCAGGATCGAGGCCCGGACATTGAAATTTCAGGGCTCGGGTTCACGGGAAGAGGGCCCTGACAAGTCGCCCCAACGCCTGGCGCTAATAAACAACCCTGGGGTGGATTTTTTCTCGGGGGGTCAACTCAATTGAACTGCACCATGCTAACCTGCCATCTTCAGACTGCATCCCATGATGACGAATCGCGAGAACCGAGTCGGGAACCAACACGGAGTTCGGCAGGTCACGCTTCCCCGCGGCTCCCCGCGAGCCTAAAGAGCACCGAGATGCACACACCTCCCCTCACGCCGGCGGCAACCGAGTCTGCCGAGCCCGTATACCCCCAAGACCATGCCGTCGTTCACGAGCGAGTCGGTCGCACCCCCAACATTATCACCCCCCAGGACTCGACATCCCACGAGCCGTCGTCCCCGGGACACACCCGACCCGTAAGCCTCCGACCGGCGAATCTCGAGATCAAAGCGGCGCAACGACCCGGTACATCCGACAGCGGCTCGGCGGGCGACCACCGGAAAGGTCTCTTCTCTCTCGGCGCCGGCTCCCCAACCAGCTCGGTGCCCGTGTCTCGCGAATCCAGCCCTTCGCGCGCCTCACAGTTTTATACCCGACAAGCACCGCCCCAGGGCGATGCCAACGATCCGTACGCGGCCAGCAAACGACAGCCCCAAGGCGGAATTGAACACCGATTCGTTTTCTCGAGGAGAAAGAAGCCAAGCTCGCCCAGTTCGTCCTCCATCAGCCTGCCCAGGGGTTCCGATAAGCGCCATGGTCGAAAGGATGAGCTCCAGGTGGCAGAGGTGCCCCGCACCAGCTCCATGGCGAGCCTCACGAGGTTCTTCAAGGTTGGACCACACAAGGCGAAACGACCTTCGTCCCCAGCGGCCTCGATACGGTCTGGCAGAAAGTCACCCTCCTCCAAGGCGCCACAGATGCCATTTGGCGACGACCACGGGCTCACGGCCAAGTACGGCAAGCTCGGCAAGGTCTTGGGGGCCGGAGCGGGCGGGTCGGTGCGTCTTATGAAGCGTGGCGAGGATCAAGTGGTGTTTGCCGTCAAGGAGTTCCGGCCGCGCCACTCGTATGAGACGGAGCGCGAGTACGTGAAGAAGTTGACGGCCGAGTACTGCATGGGGTCCTCGCTGCACCACGGCAATGTCATTGAGACGCTCGACATTGTGCAGGAAAAGGGCAAATGGTACGAGGTCATGGAGTACGCGCCCTTCGACCTCTTTGCCATCGTCATGACGGGCAAAATGTCGCGCGAGGAAGTCAGCTGCTGCTTCCTCCAGATCCTGAGCGGTGTGACGTATCTCCACAGCATGGGGCTCGCACATCGGGATCTGAAGCTCGACAACGTGGTGGTCAGCGAACATGGGATCATGAAGATCATAGATTTCGGTAGTGCCCATGTCTTCAAGTATCCCTTTGAGAGCGGCATCGTCACGGCTGGAGGTAAGTTTCCCCAGAAGGTTTGGGGACGACGGGGACTAACATATCATAGGCATAGTAGGCTCCGATCCGTACCTCGCGCCCGAGGTGTACGACGAGAAGAAATACGACCCACAGGCAGTCGACATCTGGTCTCTGGCCATCATCTACTGCTGCATGACTCTTAGGCGATTCCCATGGAAGGTGCCCAGGATGACCGACAGCTCTTTCAAGCTATTCGCCGCGGAGCCGACGCCTGGCCACGATCCCAAAAAGCTCGCTCTCCCGCACGCCATGTCGACGTCGGCCCTGAGCGAGGTGCCGCACAGGGACTTCGATGCTCAGCATTTCAAGTCTCCGCTCCAGGTCGGGAACGAAAAGACCGAGGAGAAGGCCGAGCAGCCCAAGCAGGGCCATCAGCCCAACCCGTCCACCGCCAGCACTGCTACCGTCGGTGCTGCCCCCAGCGACGGCACCACACAGCCCGCCGCGGCACCCGAAAAGAAAGAGGTTGTCCGCGGTCCTTGGAGAATCCTCCGTCTCCTGCCGCGCGAGAGTCGGCATATCATTGGACGCATGCTGGAGATTGACCCCAAGCAGCGAGCCAAGATGAGCGAGATTATCGAGGACCCCTGGGTGGCCAACACGGTCATCTGTAGACAGGAGGGCGGTGTGGTGGTCAAGGCCGAGGACCACACGCACATCTTGGAGCCACCCACGCCGCCTGCCGACAAGCAATGACGGCAACGCTGGGGGGAGCTGGTTTCGCGGTATCGGCGGTCCACGTGGGCGGGAGTACTTCTTTTAATATGCATCTTCTCTTTTGGTGTAGGATACGGGTTCTGGAGGCGGGCGGCGGCACAGAAAGACAGAAGCATCAGACAGCAGGCGGGCCCATGGGGACACAGGGTGGAGTTTGGGGGTTCATGAGATTATACCGTGCTGCTTTGGCCTCGGTTTGAGGCTGTGGATAGCGTCTTGTTTGTAGAAGAATACCTAGACGTGCATGATTTTCCTGACTTGTTGCTTGTGCAAGGTGATCTGTGATTGACCAAAGTTTGTTTCTTTTCCGACGTCTGTTCGAGTCGAGGCCGTTTGCTCCAAGTCCAATCCTTCATGTGTTAGAGACTCGGAGCTTTGAACAGCAAGCCAATGCTCTCGATTTAGACAATACCGCGGGCGATCGGAACATGAAACGAAAACATAAAATAGAATGAGAATGTTGCTCCGAATCTTCCCACCTCACAACCTCGTCGGCTCATGATCTCGAGATGGTGATGTTGATTCCCGAAGCTCCGAAAAGGGGCGTGGTGACGCCCAAGCAACGTCAGCACCCCTGCTAAACCGCCCCATATATCCCCACCGTCAGCCAATCACGGCCCCCCAATTGTCCCCGGCCGGGAGAAACCAGCTCCCGGACCCGCCAAAAAACTCGGCAGACCCTCGTCGGGGAGAGCTTTCTAGATACCTTTGGAAGCTCCGGATGACCGCAAGGAAAAAAATAACTACGCCATTGCCCCGTGTCCCGAATTCAACCCACGATCCTCCATCCTCACCACCGACGAATCCCCCCAACCAACCTCACCACCACAACCCCCCAACCAAACATCACAATGGTACACCCCCCACCTCCCCCCTCCCCCCACCGCCGAACCGAGCTTGACTGACACGCACCCCCTCGGGACAGGCCACCACCCTCCGCTCCATCAAGTCCCTCGTCCCCCTGCTCGACCGCGTGCTCGTGCAGCGCGTCAAGGCCGAGGCCAAGACGGCGTCGGGCCTGTTCCTCCCCGAGAGCAGCGTCAAGGAGCTCAACGAGGCGCGCGTGCTGGCCGTCGGGCCGGGCGGCCTGGACAAGGACGGGAAGCGCATGCCCATGGGCGTGGCGCAGGGGGACCGCGTGCTGATTCCCCAGTACGGCGGGGCGCCGGTGAAGGTGGGGGAGGAGGAGTTTACGCTTTTTAGGGATGGGGAGTAAGTTCTCTGGGTGGGGGGTTGGGGTTGTTGGGGGTGATGCTAACGGGATGCCACAGGATCCTCGCCAAGATCAACGAGTAGACACTTTGGAGCGGACCGGACCTATCTATGATACGATACCCATGACGACAAGATGAGAAAGAGGGGAGGGGGGGTGTATACTACGACCGTTGTGAGGAGAGGGGGGGTAATCTGTACCAATACACTACCTACTACTGCCGGTTTCCCGGCGCATACACCGTCAAGCATTGGGATATGACGCCGGTGTAGGGCAGGAGGAAGATGGAGGAGATGGCGGGGCATAGAGCGGCGGGACACAGGGTGCTGTGCTTTCCTGGTGACAGGCTCCGTCGCGAGTCTTGATCATCGCGCCCGGTCAGGGGTGCTGGGGGGTTGTCGGACACGACGATGCAGGTGCAGATGCGGACAGGAAGAAAATAGACAAAACTCCTCTCTTCTTTCTACGGTGGTGGTTTGGGAATGTTTGTGTTGAGACGTATTGTGGTGTGGGTAGGGACGGACTTTGCCGTCGACGAGAATCGACAAGTCCCTGTGGCAGAAGCGCCATATCGACGATCCCTATCTGACAGGGGCAGACGAGCTGTGGGTGAAACGACTGTGCCTTGCAATCACCTGTTCCCCCCGAGGCAAAAAGTCTTGGCAAATCGTTCTCCCACACACGTTTTGCTCACACAACCGACCCCCAAAAGT